>JACVTC010000057.1:642500-650000 GCA_016946835.1 Neocallimastix lanati (nom. inval.)
TTTTTATAATTAAACTTCTTTTTACTTTTTAAATTAAAAGTTTTTATTTTTATTTTTATTCCATAATGATAAAATTGTCTTGAAAAATAGAGATTAATTAAAGTAAAAATATGATAAAATAAAGAAAAAAAATTTATTTAACATTAATTATAATTAATGTTAAGTTATAAGCTATTAAAAATAATTTAATTTTAATCGTTATAATTGAACAAACAAATAAAAACTAACAATGAAATAAATGTAAAAATGAACATTTTATTGATAATTTTTAATTAATCCTTTTTTTTTTTTTTAGATTTAATATTAATTTAATCTTTTTTTTCCATAATTAAAATTTGAAACAAAAATAATAATAATAATAATAATAATAATTATAAAAATAAAAATAATAAAGGTATACAAATTAAAAAAGTTAATAAATAAATAAATAAATAAATAATAAATATTTAATAAATATATATATAGCGAATTATTATTTTTTTTTTTAATATATAAAAATTGGATAAAAAATATTGATATTAGACCATTAAATAAATAAATAAATGAATAAATATATATATATATATAAACTAATATTTCCTGTAATATTTACGTTGATTTTAAAGAATATAGAAAATACTAGTTTATTTAATTATTCTGTTATCAATATCAATATATTCTTCAAAATTCAATTCATTGATTAACAGAATAGCCTAATCTTTACATTATAGTTGGTAATATGTAACTTTTTATTTTCTTTTTTATTAATAGAAATAAAATAAAATAAATAGTTGAAATATAAATATAAAGTACAGATTGAATAAAATAAAATAAATAGTTGAAATATGAATATAAAGTACAGATTGAATAAAATTAAATTAAATATATATATATATATATAAAGAGGAAAAAAATTATTTTTTCATGTTTAATTTTTTTATATATTTAAATTCCAAGTAAAAAAAAAAAAAAAAAAAAAAAAAAAGTTTCTTTCAAATGATAACAAGAAAAAAAAATTATAATTTTTAATTCTTTTATTTAATATACAACATATTTATTTAAAATAGTTTATTATTTTTATTTTTCTTTTATTTTTCTTTTTCTATATATATATAATTTATACAAACTTTACTTAAAATAGTCTATTCTTTTTATTTTCATCTTTATTTTAATTTTTATTTTCCTTTTCTTTTATATATATATATATATAATTTATACAAACTTTATTTAAAATAATCTATTCCTTATATTTTCATCCTTTTTTTTTTTTTTTTTTTTTTATCTTTATCTTTATCTTTTTCTTATTCATTATATATATACATATATATATACACATATATAATTTATACAAACATTATTTTAAATAGTCTATTCTTTATATTTCTATTGCTATTTCAATTTTTATTTTCATATTATATATTTACATATATATAACATATACAAACATTATTTAAAATAGTCTATTATTTCTTATTTCTATTTTTTTTTTTTTTTAATTTTTAATTTAATTTTTACTTTTACTTTTGCTTTTTTTTTTTTTTTTTTTTAATTTTTATAATTTAAATAAACTTTTTTCTTGGTTTGAATTATTCTTTAATTATGGAAAATTTATCTTAATGGAAAAAAAGAAAAAAAAATTAAAAAGAAACAAAAAATTTTTTTTCTTTTTTTTTTTAGAATTATTTTTTTTTTTTATAATATGGTGGTATAGTTTGAATGGAAAAAATTTTTTTTTAAAAATTATAAACTTTAATAAAAAAAAGAAATAAACTAAATAAAAATAAAAATAAAAATAAACTGGAACAAACTTTCTATTGATTTCAATTAAACCTTTTTTTTTTTTTTTTTTTCTTCTTCTTCTTCTTCTTCTTCTTCTTCTTTGTTATCCTTTGTTATTTCATTTTTAATGGGAAAAATTATTATTAATTTGAAAGAAAGAAAGAAAGAAAAGAAAAAGAAGAAAAAAAAAAAAAAAAAAAAAAAATAGGTAGATATACAAAATAATTAAATAATAATTTTTTTTCTTTTAACCAATTAAAAAAAAAAAAAAAAGATTTTAAAACTAAAAATTATTAATTTATAATTAAAAATTACAAATTTAAAGTTTTAATGTTCATTTTTTAATTAATTATTTTTTACAAAATAATATTAAAAAAAAAAAAATTATTTAAAATATGAAAATGTTGAACATATATACTTTTTTTTTTTTTTTTTTTATTATAAAAAATAAAGAAAATATTAAAAATACAAAATCATTTGTACTACTTATCTTTCATTATAAAATTAACTTTTAATTAATTCATAAACTTAAAAAAAAAAAAAAAAAAAAAAAAAAAAAGCAATAAATAATAAATTCACAAAAAATTCATCACTCCTAATAACTTTTTTTCATTTTTTTATTTTGTGTTTATATTCGACATTTTTTAATAATGATTAATATTTATTTTCAAAATCAAACGCTTTATATTTACTTTTAAAAATTTCTTTTGTTTTCTTTTTTATTATTTTAAATTATTATTATTATTATTATTATTTTTTTTTTCATTTACATTGATTTTTATATTTAATTATTATGAATAAAAATTGGCCTATTTCAATGTGGATATCATAATTAAAATAATATATTTATTAAGTTTTCTTGTGTTTTTTTTTTTTTTTAGTTATTTTAATTATTTATTTCTAAACATTTTCTTCAGCCCTAGTTTTATATTTTAAAATAAATAAATAAAATATTTCATTAATCAATATTAATAATGAATATATATATATTTTTTAATAATAAACTAAATTTTAGATATAGATTTTTATTTACCATTTTAGTATATCTTCCGCATTATCATTTAAATTTTCATCGGTTTGTCTATCTTCAAGACTATGTAATTTCAAGTCTCCAATACCAGAAGGAATATTTCCTTCAAAGTCGTAGGCATTAAGTTCAAAATCATCATCTGAAGAGAATGGATGAAGTGGATCATATAATGGTAAAGTGGCTTCTCCACCCATATACTGATTTGCACGATTTTGTCTTCTTCTTTTTAAAAATATGTATAATGCGAAAATACCAATAAACGCTAACAATAAAACAATAAAACCTAATTTTCATTTAATATATAAATGAATTTGTAAGTGATTTTGCAGATTTCAAAAAACGATTTGATTTATTTAAAAGTGTATATATATATATATATATTTTAAATTTAATTATATTTGTTTATAATATTTTTTTTTTTTAAAAAAAAAAAAAAAAAAGATTTTCTTCTTTAATATTTTTGTTCACTTTATTTGCTTTTTTACTTTAAATTTTATTATTATTACTGTAAAAAATAGTAATAAATATTTATTCTTATTGTTTATTATTATCTTTTATTCTATTATTGAAAAATTTTTAATTAATAATTTATTTTAAAAAAGACAGTAAATTATTCTATTAAAATTTCTTTATCACTTAAACTATCATTCATTATAAATTAATAATATATTATATATTTAATGTAATATATTCAATTTAATTATATAATTAATTTTAAAAATTTCAATTATTTGAAATACAATTTAATACCTCTTCCCCAATGTGAAGGAGTTTCATTATTATCTGGTAAATTATTGTCTGTTGTTCCATCTACAAAAGTTAAGATTTTAATTCAAATATTAGTATTATATTTAATTAAAATTAAATATTTATTTAAACTTATTAAAAAAAAAAAAAAGTGCTTATATTTACCCATATTTATTGTATTTTTGGTTTATTTTAATATATTTTTAAATCTTTGATTTAATTTATTTGATTTATTTTAGATAAGTTAATAAATAATATTATATCAAAGAAATAATTTTTAATGTAAAAATTTTTCTTTTTCGAATTTCTTAATATCAAAAATTATCTGGTATGTATTTTATTTACTTTATTATATTTAGGAAATTATTATTGTTTATTAATTTATTAATATTTATTATTTATTAATATTTATTATTACTATTTTGTATAAAAACAAAATATAAAGAAATATATATTTTTCTTTTAAAGTGCGTTTAGAATATTGTAAAGTTGAAAATATTTAAAACTTATATATTGTTTAAATTTTAAATTACTATTATTTATTTCTTTATAAAATGGTATATAAAAAATAAAATTTATTTCAAACGTATATGCTTTATGGATTGCTTATTATATCGTATTTTTTTTTTTTTTTTTTTTTTTTAATTTTCCAGAAATAAAAAAAAAAAAAAAAATAATAAAAATAAAAAAATAAATAAATAAATATATATATATTTATCTATAGTTATAATTATTTTGATTTTAATAAAATAAGGTATAAATCAATATATAATAATATTAAAAAAAAAAAAAAAGTATTCCTTTAGTAAATAAGTACTAATAAAATAAATTTAAAGAATTTAATTTTATTTTTATAAACAAGAAATTTATAAAAGATAATTTTTTTTTTTTTTTTTTTTTTTTTGTATTATTATTATTATTATTATTGATTTTAAATATTCTATTTATTTATTATCTATTTATTTATTATTTATTTATTTATTTTTTTTTTTTGTTTATTTAATTATTATTCATTCTTCAATTTCGACTACTATTTTTTTTTTTTTCTTTTGATATAATTTTATTTTTTTTTTTTTATTTTAAAGAAAAAAAAAATATAATTAATAAAATTAAATATTAATATTAAAATAATTTGAAATTTTAAATAAAACTATTTAACCCTATTTGTATGAATTTTAGTAATGTACATATTAAATATAAATTATATTTTATAATGTATTAAATATCATATTAGCCACATTATTAACATGTATGAGTTTTCTTTCTAAAATAAAAATCTTATAATAAACAAGTTATTGTATAAATTTTTGTATAATATATAATATATTGAATATTTGTAAAATAAATCTTCATATAAAATAATATATAATAATAATTTTCAAATAATTTAAAAATTTGTACAATAAAATAATAGATATATATATTAGATTTTAAATAGTAATTTAAAATTATTTATAAATTTATTTAAGTTTTTTATTTATTTATTTATTATTCTTTATATAAAAATAATTCTCATTTATAAAATTTCATTTTAATAATAAATTATTTAAAATGATAATTTTTTTTTTAAATATTTTGAATTTTATTATTTTGATAAAAGATATTTTTTAAAAAATTTTAACTTTTAAATATTAAATAATTATTAATAAAATATCTTTAAATAATAAAATCATTTCTTATTATTTTTAATACTTTAAATATTAATATGTTTATAAAAGATATTTCATAATATATTTTTTTATCATTTAAACCTTAAATAATTGTTTTTAATAAAATATCTTAGAATAGTATTATCATTTCTTATTACTAAATATAATTTATAATTAATTTTTTAATTTATAAAATTTAAATTAATAAAACAACAGCAAAAATAATTATAGCTAAAAGAGAAGTGGTAATCTTCATAGTAGAGGCACCAGAAGCAGCAGCGATATTTGAACATGTCTTATCGTTGTAATACTTTAGGTAGTCTTCTAAAGCTCCAGCTGTTTCACTTAAACTGGTAACTTGTTTTGCAATAGCAACTAAATTCTTATAACGAGTGTTACAATCAGCATTTTCACAGTCACTAGCAATATCTTTATTGAATTGTGCTTCATGATCTCCTTCTTCTTCATGTTCATGGTCATGTTCATGGTCATGGTCATGGCTATGATTATGAGTACCATTAATTTCAGCAGATATATCAGCAGCAGTCAAATCATCTCTATAATAAGTTGGGAAGTGATTTTCCCAATCTGGAATTTGTTCATAACCTTCATCACCATATCTAATATGGAAGTGTTCGGAACTAGTTGGAACAATAAAATGGTCATTGAACATAATGTAAATTGGAGCTCCATCTTTTTCACTAGTTGTCTTTTTGTATCTGTACATACCAGCCTTAGTACCAGTTGTCCAGTTGTGTATGAGACGACCTTGGTTTTCGTAAATACCACTAGCAGTTTTACCGTCTTCATAAGTGAAGGTAACCTTCTTAGCAGCACCATCAATGGTAATTTTATCAATGTCAGAGAGGTAGCCCTTTGTATAGTAATCTTTATAATAACCAGTACTCTTATTCTTAGCTTTATCCTTTGCAGCAAAAGCTTCATCTAAATCACCATTCTTAAGAAAACGGTAGGCGGAATTGAAAGTACCATTCCAATCGGTAAGTTCTCTTTCCTTAACTTCACTATCAGGGAAATAAGAAATATGTCCTCCTTTTTCAAATTCAGATACTAAGTGAGTAGTTAATGGACAAGAAGTACCTTTAGAATCAGTAGCACAATTCATTAAATAGAAGGCTCTCATACCAAGAATAGTTTGGGCATCAGTACCTTCTTCATTATTTTTGACATCACAATTAGAAGTAGTGGTTTGAATATCAGTCTTAAAATCTTTGCAACTATCAGAGTTAATAAGTTCACATCCATATAAAACTTCATAGTAATGTTCCGAAGTAATAAGAGCTGCTGGGAAAGCCTTAAGACAACTATCGTACTTTTTTAATTCAGATTCACATTGACTTGAACGAGCCAAGGCAGCGCTAACAAATAATAACAAACCACTTAAATTTTGGAATTTCATTTTTAATACTATTATATATATATTTTTAAAAATATAATTATTTTTATAGAAATAAAAACTAGTAAAATAAAAAAATAAAAAAAAAAATAAAAAATTTTGGTCTTTTTTATATTTTTTTTTTTCTTTTATAAATATATTATAATTTATTAAATTTATTTATTTTATACTTTAATTAAATAATTAATATATTTTGAATATATTCATATATATAATAATATATTCATATATATAATTATAAATTGAATTATAAAATATATATAAAATCTATTTTTAAATATTATATATAATATTTTTAAAGGAATAATTATAATATATAAAAAAAAAAATCCTATTCAAAATTAAATATATATCTATCTACAATTTAAAAAAAAAAAAAAAAAAATTATTATATATTATTATAGTATTATATAAATAAAAATATATTCATACAGTATATTAAATTATAATAAACTTTATTTTTTTATATAAGTCGCATAAAATGAATGTAAAATTAATTAAAAAAAAAAAAAAAAGGTAATCTCAAAAACTTTAAATTGCAAATTTATACATAAAAAAAAAAAAAAAGCAAATTAGCAATTTAAAGTTGTTCGTGGGTTACACAGATTGCTCTTTATTAAAAATTTAATTAAAAAATAGTTACCATCATCTAATTTGAAACTAAAAATATAAAAATATGATTTGAGAGAGTGAATGAAATTAAATATTAAGAAGTTTTTTTTTTTTTGTTTTTTTTTTTTTTTTTTTTTTTATAAATTAATAATTAAAAAGTTTACTTATTTACAGAAAAATTAAAATTAAAATTAAAATTAAAATAAAAAAAAAAAAAAAAAAACACATAACGCAATTTAAGGTTATTATAGCAAAAATAATTTAATTAATATAAAATTTATTTTTCC
>JACVTC010000057.1:660000-730000 GCA_016946835.1 Neocallimastix lanati (nom. inval.)
AATACTCTACTCCATTATAATAAACTATACCTGTAGTAGGTCTAGTATAGGTTGAAATCATATCCAATATGGTCGATTTTCCAGAGCCATTTATTCCTAATAAACCAAAACATTCATTCTTTTTAACTCCAAAAGTTACATCTTTAACGGCTTCTATTATATATTCATAAACTTTATTTAATGAAGTTTGTACGTAAATGTCATTTGCTCTTTCATTTTTATTTTTGTTTTTTAATATAATGCCTTCATCATAATTTGCTTTACTAATTTTATATTTCTTTCTTAAATTTAGTATAGCAATTTCATAATCTTTATAATTATTTTTAACATTTAAGTATTCATTATATACATCCTTATTTTTTGTTTCTTTTGGCTTATGATTTTTTATGGAAAATTTTGGTTTTATTTTGTTATTTTTTTTATCATAGAGTGCTAAAAGACCAAGATAAATCGGAATATTAATTAAGGAGATCATTAGAGTTACAGTGATGCTGGAGCTTAAACGTAACATAATTTCAAGATTAATATTTTTATTAGAATATTTACTATAAAAATCAATTTCATAAATAGAAACAATAATTTGTATTATTGCATAATTTGGACAAACTAAAATAGTAATAAATATATTAACAAGATAAAATTTCGAAAATATATTTAAAAGATTGCCATTACGTTGTAAATGGATTACAGAAGCAAAAATATTTATATAGAAATATTGTACTACAATATATATAAATGGATACCATGAATATGTAGCTTTTCCTTTTTGGAATCTATTACACGTGAAATATTGATATATTATTGAACTGATTGAACTAATGTTTTAATATAAAATAATTAGTCAAGTAATTAATATTATAAATAAATAAATAAATAAATAAATAAATAAATAAATATATATATATATATATATATATATAATTATATAAATAAATAAAAAATATATAAATATATAAAAATAAATATATATATATATAAATAAATAAGTTTAAATAAATAAATTTAATTAATATTTCATTTAAAATTTTGAATTTGAATAATAATTCTTAATAACCATAATTATATTGATTTAATTAGCATTATTATTATTATTATTATTATTATTATTATTATTATTATTATTATTATTATTATTATTATTATTATTATTATTATTATTATTTTTTTTTTTTTTTTTTTTTTTAAATATTATTATTTTTGATTATTATTTAATTATTTTCTAAATGGTATAAATTATTTTTAATTATTAAAATTTAATTTAATTATTAATAATTACCATATAATTAAAGATATAAATAAAACAATAATGACATAATGATTTAAAAAAATTTCTGGTTGTTCTATCGCTGCCAAAATTAATATTAATAATGAGGTCAAGGAATAGAGAGCAGAATCCGTAATTATTGCTGATATCCAATAATTTCTATTTGAAATACCTTTTAATTTTAATTGTTGATATATTTGATTCTTCATTTCCCTAATAGTTATTACCCCAAAAGAAGAAATTCCTGATAAAAATGCTGCACCTAATCCAATACTAATAATGATAAAGGTTGAATGTATTTCATTAGAATAATCATTTAATACTTCAGAAGGAAGGGTTTTTGTTTTAATTCTTTCCGTTATATTATTTAAAGCGAGAAATGAATTTGATATCAAATTAATAGTAACAGGTAATGCATGGTCCATTGAAATATTGTAATTTATATTGAATTTAAAAGTAGCATTATCACTTAATATTCCTGTAACAGAAGAAACACAATTTTCTTCATAATTTTCATATATTTCAGTACCATTATAATTGGTGATATTATAATTATTATTATTATTATTATTATTATTATATTTATAATCATTATTATTGATAATATTTTTATATTCTTTAGCAAAATTTGGAATATTTGTTTCATTTTCATTAATATTCCAATTAAAATTTTTATATAAATCAGTTGAAATATCAAGTCTACTATCTTTATCATAATTTATCGATGGATAGATAAAACCTAAAATGAAAAAAGTAATACCTACAATAGTTTGAGGAAGTAATATTGCATAAGAAATAAATTTTATATTTTTTCTTATAAAATTTATTCTATACTTTATCAAGAGTTTAATTTGATTAATATTATTTAATTTTTGAATTTTTTTCAATTTAGGTTGTTCAATTTGCTTAACTTCTATTAAATTCCTGTTATCAGAAATATGATAATAATTATTATGATTATTATTATTAATATTATCCATTTCCAATTTCTCATTTTCTTCTAAATCTTCATTTTCTATATGAAGGTATAATTCTTCTAATGTGGGCATATGTAAACTATAACTTTTAATAACATTTTTTTCTTGATTAAGAACTTTCAATTCACTGAATAATTTTGATAAATTTCCTGAAGACGAAAGTGGTAATTTCCATGTTCTTATTATATTTTTTGATGATGAAGATGAAGATGATGGTGATGGTGATGAAGGTGATGGTGATGAAGGTGATGGTGATGACGATGATGATGATGTTATTGATGATAATATGTAATTTTGATTTTTATCATTTTTATTAGTATATATACTATCAGGAATATACTTTTTAATAATTTTATCTATCAATTCAAATGAATCACTTTCTATATTAAAATTATAATACATATTAAAATGACTTTTTAAATAAGAACTAGATCCTAAACATCGTATTTTACCATGATTTAATATAAGTTTACGATCAGCAACAATATCTGCTTCATCCATGTAATGAGTAGTAAAAATAATTACTTTTCCTTTCTTTTTTCTTAATAAAAGATTCCAAATATTTCTTCTTGATAATAGATCAAGACCAGAAGTTGGTTCATCTAAAAATACATATTTTGGATCACCTATAAAAGCAATAGCAATACATAATAATCTTTTTTGACCTCCACTAAGATTTCTGACAATATCTTGTTTTTTATTTTCCAATCCTACTTCTTTTAAAACTTGATCAATATCAACTTTTATATTTTTTATCATAGAAAATATTTTAATATGATTTTCAACTGTAAGTTCATCATAGAGTAAATTTGTTTGAGGACAAATACCTAAATAGTAAAATAATAAATAAATAAATAAATAAATAAATAAATAAATAAATAAATAAATAAATAAATAAATATATAAAATATATATAAAATATATATATTAAATTTTTTTTTTTTTTTTTTTTTTTTTTTTTTTTTTTTTTAATAATATTAAATAATACATAATTTATATATAAACATTATTAATGTCTTAATTATTTACCGAAATCTTTTCGAATTTCTAAATTGTTATTATGAAGATCTTCTCCATTGAAATAGACTTTACCATTTGATGGATTCAATAAACCAATCATAGTTTTTAATAATGTTGTTTTTCCTGATCCATTATGCCCTAAAACTGCAAAAATTTCATCATTATAAATTTTAAGATTAATATGTTTTAGAGCATAAAAAGGTTCTTTTTCTAATTTTTTTAAAAATTTGAATTTTGAAGGTTTTTGATTTTTTTTACTTTTATAATTGACTTTTTCATATAATTTAGATATATCTGAAACGTTAATTACACATTCTTCATTCCATCTATTATACTTTTCTATATCTTGTTTATAATAATAATTTTTAGCATCTTCCACAAAAATTTTTGGTTTTCGCTTTAGATTGTATTCTGAATATTCATCCATAAAATATTCTAAAATATATTCTAATAAGGTATAAAATATAATACTAAATAAAAATACCCCATAATAATATATAATTCCATCTTGGAATACATATATAGGTTTAAATTTTATTTTATTTAATTCATAATTGATTAATTTTTTAAAGATATTAATAAAATTTAATACGGGGAAAAATAAGCCTAATACCAATTTTACATATTCACTTAAAAAATCATTACAATAATAGAGTAAGGCTTGAAAAATACTAAATATTAAACATGTAAAAGTTGCATATACATATTTTTTCATTGTTATGGCGAAAATTATGGCTATATCAAAACTTATAATACCAAATAATAATATACTTATAAATATTAAAATTGGATTAATGTATTTATATAATCTTAAAAAAATACAAATTAAATATAGTATAGATACTACAATAATCAACATTATAATATAAGCTATTTTCCATGACATTAAAAGTAAATTTGAACGAACTCCTATCATTACTAATCCTTCGTTGATATTGTTATCTTTTTCACGTATTAGATAGTCAATGATATATAATTGATACATTATGAACATACTTATTACCATACCAATATTATTAGTAGTAATAGCAGGTTCATCTTTTTTTTGATCAAATAAATTACCAACATTTATATCAATATTGTATAATTTTTTGGTTTTTATATTAATAATTGATTTATCAATAATTGATTGAAGATAAGTAAATTTTCTTAAATATGCTTTTGATTGTTTTTCTAATAAAGGATCACTAACTTCATTCATTTCTTTATCATTTTTATATTTAACTTTAAATTTTTTTGAACCTTCTTCAAAATCAGTGTTATATGTTCCAATTTCATAATTGAATAAATTTTCATTAAATTTAATAAATGCAATAAGATTATCATTATTATCACTATATTCTTTCATTTCTTTTTCATCTTTAAAATTATGAATTTTATAATTATTATTAATGGAAAATAAGTCTTTCATTATATTTGTAGTAATATATTTTTTTTCCTGTTCTGTACAATTACATGTATTATTAAACATAAATCCTATAACTGCTTCATTATTATATGTTCCCCAATAATGAGAAACATTTTCTTCATCCATTGGATAAAGTGTAGTAATTGAATTATTCAACCATATGGGAAAAACTTTAAAATAGTAACAATTAATAATGATATTTATAAAATAATAATATATATTTAATTAATATAATTATATTTTGGATAAATATATTTTATTGTATAAATTTTACTTTAATTAATTTTAATATTTAATTTCATATATATGTATAGAAAATAAAATTAGTTTATACCACTTACATAAATATAAAATATAAATTGTAAAAAAGAAATTTTCAAGGTAAAATTCTGATTTATGTATTTTTTTTAACAAGAAATTTTTATATAATATTGCTAAAAAACCCATTTTTTTTAATTTTAAATTATTTAAATTGTGAAACTTTTTTTTTTTTTTTTTTTTTTTTTTTTTTTTATTTTTACTATTCATTTATTTATATTTATAATCTTATTGTCATATTCAATATAAAATTACTTTCCTTTTTTTTACTTATTTTCTTTTTTTTTTTCTTTTTTTTTTTTTTATTACTTGACTTTCCTTTTTTTTTTTTTTTTTTTTTTTTTTTACTTACTTTCTTCTTTTTTTTTTTTTTTTTTTTTTTTTTTTTTTTTTACTTACTTTCTTCTTTTCTTTTTCTTTTTTTTTTTTTTTTTTTTTTACTTACTTTCTTTTTTTCTTTTTTTTTTTACATAACTTTTCTTTTTTTCTTTTTTTTTTTTTTTTTTTTTTTTTATTTACTTTATTTATTTATTTATTTTTTATTATTTGTTATTATTATTAATGAATTAAAAATTTTAAATCAAAACTTTAAAATTATATTATATACTATTTTTATAAATTACTATTTATAAATATTTATAAAATTTTAAAATTTTATATATAATAATATTTAATAAAAAAAAAATAATAATGATAAGAAATTAATGTAGTACAAAGATAACTTTTTTTTATATTAATTTTTTTATGAATTTCAACTTACAAATAATTTTAAATAATTTTGTTATTATATCAATTATTATATATTATTTTATTATATATTATTTCAAAAATATTTTTTTAAATGATATTTTATTTTTAAATAATTTTTTACTTATATATTGGTTTTAAAGATATATAAACCTATTTTTTTTTTATTAACCTAAAGAATATATATATAATATATGTGTATATATATATATATTTTAGAGTATTTAACAAAATATTTTATTTTTTTTTTTTTTTATATTTTTAAGATATATAAACCTTTTTAATTATTTTATTTTATTTTATTTTATTTTTTTTTTATAAAGAATATTTTTTTTATTGTATTTAAATAAATATAAAAGGAACAATAAAAATTAAAAAATATATATATTCTTTAGCCCTATTTTGCCATTATTTATTAATATTATTCATTTATTGATTAAATAAATAAAGATTAAAGTTCTCAATAATTAACGGCTATAAAAAAAAAAAAAAAAAAAATTCATTTATTGATTTATTTATTAAAATTTTGAACGCCACATTTTCTGAAATGCAACCTTCCAGAAATACAACACTCTCCCCTTTAATATGTAGCTTTTCGATTTTGAAATATACAAATAGAGAAATTATAGATACTGTACTACTCGAACTATTAATTTTATTAAATAAATAAATAAATAGATAAATAAATAAATAAATAAATAGATAGATAAAATAAATAACTATTAGATAAATATAAATAAATCAGTAAATGAATAAAAGCTTGAAAGACTTCAAATTGATGATTCTATAATTATTTTTACTGATAATATTTATAATAATTATTATTATTAATATTTTATATTATTTAATAAAATTTGAAATATTTGCTTCATTTTCATTAATATTCTAATAAAATTTTTTTATTTTATTATACTTTTTCATTTTTATATTATTATTATTATTATTATTATTATTATTATTATTATTATTATTATTATTATTATTATTATTATTATTATTATTATTATTATTATTATTATTATTATATTATTATTATTATTATTATTATTATTATTATTATTATTATTATTATTATTATTATTATTATTATTATTATTATTATTATTATTATTATTATTATTATTATTATTATTATTATTATTATTATTATTATTATTATTATTATTATTATTATTATTATTATTATTATTATCTGTATACCATTTTTCATTTTCATCTAAATCTTCATTCTCTATATGAAGATATAATTCTCCTAATAAGGGGCATACATTAACAATAACTATTAATAATATTTTTTTTCTTAATTAGGAACTTTCAATTCATTAAATAATTTTGTCAAATTTTTTTGAAGAAGAAAGTGGCAATTTTCATATTTTCATTTATATTTTTTGATGATGAAAATGATGGTAATGATAGTGAGGATGGTGATGATAATGTTAATAATATGTTATTTTGATTTTTCATGATCTTTATTAATTTATATACTTTTGGGAATATACTTTTATAATAATTTTATCTACCATTTCAAATAGATCATTTTCTTTCTATATTAAAATTATAATACTTATTAAAATGATTACTTAAGTAAGAACTAGATCCTAAACATTGTATTTTCCATGATTTACGATCATAAAACGGTTCATTTTCTAATTTCTTTAAAAATCTGAATTTGGATTTGCTTTTGAATTTTTTTTTTTTTTTTTTTTTTTAATTTTATAATTCCTTTTTTTGTATAGTATAGATAGATAAATATGAAACGTTAATTGCACATTCTTTCATTCCATCTCTTTTATATATTTCTTTATCTTGTTTATAATAAAAATTCCTCCCATCTTTCACGAAAATTCTCTATTTTCATTTTAAATTATGTTTTAAATATTCATCTATATAATATTCCAAAATCCATCTTAGTAAGTCATAAAATAAAATATTAACAAAAAATACTCCAAAATAATAAGTAATTCCATCTTGGATTAAATTATTTTTTTTTTTTTTTTTTTTTTTTTTTTTTTTTTTTTTTATAGCAGCAAATATTGCGAACTTTAATCTTTATTTATTTATTCTTATATAAAATACATGAATACTTTTAATAATAAAAAATAAAAAAAACACAGAATTAATAAAATAAAAAAAAATATTATTTGTCCAATTTGAATATAATAATAAAAAAATAGTAACGTGAAATAAAAAGTAAAAATCAAAAATAAGTGTATGAATAAATTCAGAAAAAAGTTCATATGCAACGAACCTCACCTCCTTATGGATTAGGGTTTGAATTGACTATCTGAAAGAAATTATGGTCTTCTCCTTCAGAGGCATTAGCCCTGCTAGCCTGTCTTACTGCATTTTCAGAGTTGACGCTCCTGGTTAGTTTGCGCTTTATACTTTCGGAATAGTAACCCTTGCCGAGTACTAGCCAGAGGCATAATTTCTGTAAAGAGAGCCGCAGATCGCACCAAGAACAGCGTTTTTGAATAATCACCAGAAATGATTTGGTTCTTAAACAAAATATGCCATTCCTTTTTATAATTTAAATCTATTATATCTGCATCCCTTCCACCAAGAAGAAAGTTATATAATCGGTACCACGTCACCTATATATTTACACACTCATTACTCAGAAAATTACTTAAATTACCACGATTTTCACCAATTGAACTATTCATTAAGTTAGAAGTAACGATATTATAATTTTCACTATCACTAATATTAGTATTTCTATTTTCACTATCACTATTTTCTAATATTATTAACAATATTATTTCTATTGTTAATATTATTAATATTATACACTTCGTTACTACTATCAGAATCAGAACTTTGTTCTATATTATTCATATCTGTGATAACAGTGTCTACATTACTTTTAGATATTGGACAATACTTAGAAATAATATAAAATATTTCATAAAGAATTTCAATATCCTTAAAATATTTCATTCGAAATTCACGGAAAAGATAGCATTTAGAAAACCAATGTTCCAATCGAGGATTACTATTTTTTCTATAACAACAAGGACACCTTTCAGGACAGTCTTCTTCAATTATTTTGGCGGCTTTGGCAACACGAGCATCGAATTTATATCCACATCTGGCGCGAAGTACCCATCGGAAGCCAATGCTAAATTCAGGATATTTATAATTTAGCTAAAGATACTCCTTAGTTTTCTCAAAATTATTATTTTTATAAGCCTTAGCTTTGATTGATTTTCCTGCCATATCTCTATCCCAGTAAAAGTTTAAAATAGCTTTTTTTTTTGATGGAAATTTACTAGATTAAATTATTTTCTGGTTTATTTTGTTTAATTCATAAAATATTAATTTATTATAGATATTTACAACATTTAAAACTGGAAAAAAGAATCCAATGTTAATTTTACATATTTATTTACATAATCATTACAAAAATGAATAAAGGATTGAAAAAATAATAAATATAACACAAGTATAATAGACATATATATATATATATATATATTTTCATTATTATTATTATTATTATTATCATTATTATTATTATTGAAAATAATGACTATATCAAAACATACAATATTAAAAAATAAAAATACAAAAAAAAAAAAAAAAAAAAAAAAAAAAGGATTAAAATTGGATTTATATACAAAAATAATTTAAAGAACAAAAAAAAAAAAAAAAAAAAAAAAAATTAAAATATAATAAATATAAGGTATTTTTAATAATCATAATAAAAGATATATGTTATTTTCCATGATATTAAAGGTATATTTAAACGAATTCCTGCTATTACTAGTCCTTTTCCCCGGTTTATATAATATATGATTGATGAAGAATAAAGATAAATATTAAAAAAAAAAAAATTACTAATATTATTGGTAATATAAATTTTTAAATTATTTTCATCATAGAAATTTCCAACATTACATAATTTTTTTTTTTTTTTAGTTTTTAAATTTATAAAACTGTTGTATCAATCACTGATTGAAGATATATAAATTTTCTTAAATATATTTTTTAAATTTTTTTTTTTTTTTTTTTTTTTTTTTTTTTTTTTAATAAAAATTTTTATCATCTCTTTCAATATCTAAATCATTTACTCCTATACTTGATAAATAATATAATAATATTCAAACTTATCCTAATTAATTCTATTTTACTTAAGATTTTTAAATCAAAAATCCATATTATATATTATTTCATTCGTAACTGATTAAATCCTTGATTAAATTTTATATAATTACAATAAGATTATTATCATTACTGTGCTCTTCCAATTCTTTTTCATCCTTGACATTATGAATTTTATAATTATTATTCATAATTTTATTTTACATCATAATAAAACATTTATAAATTATTACAAATATGAACATTTTATTATTTTATTATTTATATTGAGATATTGATGTATATTATTAATAATTTATTATGATTATTTATGATATTGTAAAATGTTTATATATTTAAAGAGGCGTAGTTTGATTACTTTTTATTTATTTAATTTTTTTTTTTTTTTTTTTTTTTTTTTTTTTTTTATTTTATTTTATTTTATATTATGTTATGTTATGTTATGTTATGTTATGTTATGTTATTTAAGTTGAATATTTACAAAAATTTAAAAAAACTTGATCGAGTGAAGTTTTACCAAAACTATAATTTAAAACAAGGCCTATGGATTTACAATTTTCCATTACTTCGAAAATTCTTCCTATTCCATATTGAATAGATACTTCATATTTAATACGATCATAAATTTTATCTATTATTTTATAATTATTGCCGAAAAGAGAGTTCGCTTCAATAATCTTTTGATGAAATTCATTAATTTGATTGGAATAGACTTCTAAAATATAATGATTACCATATTTCATTTTAAGATGTTTAGGTGATCCAATGGATACTAATCTTCCATTAATTAATATACCGACACGATCACATAAAATTTGAGCTTCTTCCATCGATTTAGTAGTCACTATAATACTTGAATTATTATTATTATTATTATTATTATTGTTGTTGTTATTGTTGTTGTTGTTTTTAATATTCTTAAGCCTACTCCATATAAATCGTTTCATTAGGGGATCCATTCCAAGGGTTGGCTCATCTAATACAATCATTTTAGGATTATCACATAACGCCAATAAGAGGCAAAGTTTACGTTTTATACCATAACTCAATTGAGTTACATTTAAATCTTTATCAAATTCTAAACGATAGTCACTAATAAGCTGAGACGTTAATTCCTTTATTTTTTCCTTAGGATAACCATGAATCTTCAAGAAATAGCTAATGTTTTGTTTAACGGTTAAATCTTTCCAAACGATTTCTTTCTGTGGACAGTATCCAAGAGATATTCTATTTAACTTAATCTGGTTAGAATCTACACCATGATAGTAAATGTGACCAGCGGTTTGAGATTCACAAAATGTCATCATATTTAGAATTGTGGACTTTCCAGAATTATTTGGTCCCAATATACCAAAGCATTCTCTACGATTAACCCCAAATGAAATATTTTTCACGGCAGTCTTAACAAATATATTTTTATTATAGTTGGATTGATGAATATCTTCTTCTTCTTCTTCTTCTTCATATGAATGAATATTTTCTTCATTTACCATGTCTCTTTCCCTTTTATTTTTCGGTAGGTTTACTTTATATTCTTTACTAAGATGTAAAACACTCATTGGAAAATTAATAAGATTTTCTTGAACATTCATATATTCATTATAGACATCTTCATCCGTTTCTTTCATAATTTTTATATTATTATCAATAACTTTTTTTTCAAGAGAATAATAATGTTTTTTATTCTTTTTAATTTTTAATTCGTCCAATACTACCAATAAAATAAAATAAATAATAATGGTTACAAATAATGTGATAATTAATGGAGTTATTCCAGAATTAAATTTAAGAAGTGAAGCCGTACTAATTTCTATATATGTACTCAATTCTGTATACTTTATGACAAAATACGAGTTTAGAATACCTACAATACCATAAGTAGGATTAATTAACGTAAATATTATTTCAATAATAATGGCAGAGGTTGAAAAAATACTATTTGGATTATTTGTTGTAGTTAGATCATTTATTATTGAAAATAAAATAATTTCTATAAATACAGGAATCGTATCCAATAAAGGTATAATTATTTTAGCTGATTTTTCTTTATTAATAAAAAAACTAATAAGATATTGGTATATTATTAAAGAAATTGACCTATTAAATATATTATATTTTTTAATTAATAAAATAAAAATATTGTTAAAACTATTGTCTTTATTTTTATATTATTAAAAGGTATATAAAAACTATTGTATATATAGATATATATATCATCTATATAACATTTAACTATTATTAAGTAATAAATTTTGAAAATAAATTATTATAATAAAAGTTGAATAATAATAATAATAATAATAATAATAATAATAATAATAATAATAATAATAATAATAATAATAATAATAATAATAATAATAATAATAATAATAATAATAATAATAATAATAATAATAATAATAATAATAATAATAATAATAATAATAATAATAATAATATAATAATAATAATAATAATAATAATAATAATAATAATAATAATAATAATAATAATAATAATAATAATAATAATAGTAAAGTACTATAAAATATTAAAATATTAATAAAAATAAAATAAAATAAACAATGAGGTATTATAAAAGATTAAAGTATTAATAAAAATAAAATAAAAATTAAAATAAAAATTAAAATAAAAATTAAATTAAAATATAAATTAAAATAAAAATTAAAATAAAAAATTAAAATAAAAATTAAAATTAAACATATATATATATAAAGTTACTATTTACCATAATAAATTGGATAAATATATAATAAAAATATTACTGAAAGAAAATAAGAATTCTGAAAATCTCCAAATACATAAACTTATAATAAAAAAGGAGGAAAAAGAAAAAATAATGGATTCACCAAGAATTGAAGCAATCCAATAAATTTTTCTTGAAATGCCACTTAATTGAAATTGTTGATCAATTTGATTATTTCTTTCATTTATGATTAAAGGACCAAAAAATGTCATACAGAGTACAAAAGATCCACTTAGAAGTCCTATTAAAATACCTGTATAAATAAATTGATTATGATTATCGTAGCTATAATTATTTGCTAAATTGGATTCAATCGTTATTTTTTCAGTAATATTTTTTGATGCTAATATCGTATTTGTGATGGCATTAAGAGTTACAGGTAATGCATTTTCCAGAGAGGCATTATAATTAATATTAATTTTATAATTATTATCGGTTTCCAACAATTCAGAAATCGAAGAAACATAGTACTGTTTATCAGTATTTGTTTTACCAATATCATTTAATGTTTTATCATCATATTCTTTGACATTAAATTCATTAATACTCATATAAAGATCTTTTGTAAAATTTGGTATATTTATATTATTAGAGTTTATATTAAATATGGTATCATTATTATATTTATAGATAAGGAAGGAAGAATTATCAAAACCGTTAAAAGTAACATTGTCATAATAATAACTAATTAGTCTGTGTAAAATTCCAGAAATAATAATTGGAAAAATGATAGTAAAAAATGAAAAATCAATATCATTAATATGAATATTTAAACGTAATTGCACGATGGATATTATTTTTTTGAAATTTGAATCTAATTTTTCATAAATTGGAAAATCATTCTCCGTATGAACAAAGATAGTATCATCATCATTTGTAGTAGCACTATTTTCTGAAATTGAATCGTTATCTCCTCTTTCATTTGATAATGGTTGATTGTCTAAAGTCTCCTCATAAGCATCAATAAATATAGTATTATCATCAGAATTAGTTCTTGAATCTCTTGAATCTTCACTTAAAAATGGGTTTATATTATCATCTGAATATTCATCCACTAAACGAATAAATAATTCTTCCAAGGATGGAATAGACAAACTATAATTATTAATAATTTTATTTTCCGCAATTGTAAGAGTATCTAATTCATTAAACAATCCTGAGAATTTAGATGATGATGAAATGGGTAATTTCCATGTTTTAATATCCAAATTTGTATTCATTAATTGATAATCATCATTTTGAATGTAACAATAACTTTCAGGAACATGTTTTTTAATAATTTCATTGATCCGATCAAAATCTTTACTTTCAATCTCCATACTATATTTCATATTAAAATGTTCTTTTAAATAAAGACTTGTTCCTATACAACGCATTTTACCATGACTAATGATTAATTTACGGTCTGTTATAATATCTGCTTCTTCCATATTATTAGTGACTAAAAAAATAACTCTGTCTTTCTTTTTATTTAATAAAAAATCCCATATCTGTTTTCTTGAGATAAGATCAAGTCCTTCTGTTGGCTCATCTAAAAATACATATTTTGGATTACCAATAAATGCAATTGCAATACATAATTTTCGTTTTTGACTTTCAGTAAGATTTAATACTTTATCATTTTTATTATTTTCTAAATTTACCTCTTTCAAAATTTGATCTATATCAACTTTTATATCTTTAATTCTAGCAAATATCTTAATATAATTTATAATAGTTAATTCATTATATAAATTATTTGTTTGAGGACAAATACCTAATATTTATAAAAAAAAATATATATATATATATATATATATATTAATTAAAATGAATATTCCAAAAAAAAAAAAAAAAAAAAAAAAAAAAAATATATATATATATATATATATATATATATGTATCCAATAATTATTATATTTATCTTTATTAATTGTCTCGTAATTTATTATTTACTAACTTTTATTATTTATTTATTTATTTATTTATTTACCAAAATCTTTACGAATCTTTGAACTATTGGTATCAATATTGACTTCATCAAAATAAATATTACCATCGGAAGGTTTTTCTAAACCTGTCATAATATTTAATAATACTGTCTTCCCTACACCATTTTTACCTAAAATACCAAAAATTTCATCTTTATAGACTTTAAAATTAATATGTCTAAGGACTAAGAATGTTTCTTTTTTAACAAATTTTATAAAATAATATTCTTCTTGATATGGAGATATTTTTTCAAAAGCTTTTGAAACATCTGAAACTTCAACTAAACATTTTTCATTTTCTCTATGATCATCCTCTACATCATGCCCATAATAATGATTTTGATTTTCTGAAATTTCAATAGCTGATGTTCCCTTTTTCAAATAGTTAAAACCTATTTTAAAAAGTATATCTAAAATAATGGCAAAATAATAATAAAATATGACATTTACTAATAGCAATGTTATATAAATCCCAACATCACTTTGGTATAAGTTGTCAAACAATGTAAATATATCAATATGATCTTTAAATAAATATTTTATTAATTGAAAACTGCCAATATCACCAGATAAATTTCCAAAAGTAATTATTTTTTCCTCTTGCATTTCATTCCTATTGATGACTTCCATCAGCGAATTAAAAGAAATTGGTGATAATAATAAACCAAAGATAATTTTTATATATTCACGTGTATTGAAAAAGCATACATATAATATACACATTGAAACAAAAATACATAGTGAGCCTAAAGATTTTGAATTTTTAAAAAGAGTAGAAAATATTAATCCTATTCCACAATTAGATAATCCATATAACATTATACTAACATATAAAATTAATGGACTAACATATTGATAGGTTTTACTTAACATTAAAATAGCAGTAATTATAAGTGATATTGTAATGATAATAATAGAATAAATGATTTCCCATGATAAAACAAAGAGAACTGGATTAACCCCCATTACTAATGCACTTTCATTAATTTTCTTTTCATTTTCTTTTTGCAATAGCTTTACTATATTAGGAATAAATATAACAAAAATAAAACTACTCAATAAAGAATAAAAATTTGATTTCATATTTTCTGAAGCATTGTATCTAATTGGAGGTTTACTTAACTGACTAATATTAATATCATAGTTTACAGTAGTGTTAGTTTTTAAACTAATAAAAGCAGATTCAATGAGAGATTGGAGATATGAAATTCCATTTAAATATTTATTTGAGATAATTTTTGATGGATAAGCTCGTGAATGACCATAGCTATCTAATGGGTCTAAATTATAATTTAAATAATTGGTATCAAGCATATCAATTATAGCATAATAATTATTTTTTTCATTACTAATATTAATTTCTGCTAATAAATTATCAAAAATAGTACAAAATAATTCAGTATCATTAAATTGGTTGTAGTTATCTTTTAATAAGAATTTTAAATTCTTTTCTTTTATTAGTTTTCCATTCATAATTCTTGAGATAAAAAAATTTTGTTCCTTTATTTCTATATTCCTAAAAATAAAACTAATAGTATCAGCATTTTTATTATTAGAAGTCCATAATGTTTCTAAATTTCCTATATTAATTGAATCTTCAGCGTTATATAATTTTGGTTTTCCTAATAATTTTAATATACCTATAAATATATATATATATATATTTTATTAATAAATATTAAATAAAAAAAAAATATTTCTTACAGAAAATTACAATAATATATATATATATATTATTTGTATTATTTTAACAATTTAAAAAATTAAACATATGAATTTTTAGTATATATATTTTTTTTTTCATTCATATTAAAAGTAAAAATAATCATTGATATATTTTTTATACATACAAATAACATATATATGAAAAGTATTATTATATATATTCTACATAAGAAATAAATATTTTTATAAATATTTTTATTTTTATGTTATTAATACATACATAATAATATAGTTATACCAATTGGAAATAAAAACTCAAGTAATAATTTTCTTTTTCTATTTTTTTTTACTATTATATTTCGATAAATAACGGCTTTTATATGACTGATAAATAAAGACATCTTTATCTTAGCAATTTGAATGTTTGAATTTATTTCATAGTTTTCTTAACTTTTTTAAATTATATAAAATTAATATTTAAAATATATACTTTTTTTTTTTTTTTTTTTTTTTTTTTTTTGGTTATTTTATTTTTTTTATCTATTTTATTTTATTTTATTTTATTTTATTTTATTTTATTTTGTTTTATTTTGTAATGAATATAATAATTTTTTCTTTTATCACTATTAATTATTTATAAAAATAAAAATTTTATATATTTTAATTACATAAAAATAATTATACTATTATTACTAATATATAAATTATATTATGTTAACACTTTTTTAAATCCTTGAATTTCCTTTCCGTTACTTATATAAATATATAAAATTAATTTAAAGGTAATTGTAAAAAAAAAAAAAAAAAAAAGTAAAGATAAAATATATATATAAAAAGTATTTACAATAATAAAATTCAATATAAACTTAAATATTTAACTTTGTATTTAAAAAAAAAAAAATTGAAAAAAGAAAAATTTATATAAATGATACTAATAATATTATTATTTGTATTAGTATTAGTTTAGAATTATTATTAAAACTATTTATTATTAGTATAAATGATTATTATTTTTATTTATATATTTTTTAATTAATTAATTAATTAATTAATTAATTAATTACAAAATCTTTTAAAAAAGAAAAAAAAAAAAAAAGTTTAAACTAAGTACTATTTTTTTATTTTTTTCTATAACATTTTTAAAAATTTTGAAAAGAAAAGAAAAGAAAACAGTTTAATATAAAATAAACTTTTAATTAAAATTTTCTATTTTTTACATAAAAATTAAAAAAAAAAAAAAAAAAATTTAAATTTATTAAAGATATTAACAAAAACGGAAGAGTTGTACAAAATATTTCATCAGCTGTATTATTCATTGAGATTAAAAAATTAAACCAGAGTTATACTTAAAAACATTTATTAAAACAATTATTATTATTAATTATTATTATTATTATTTATTTTTTACTATATATTTATTTTTATTATTATTATTATTATTATTATTATTATTATTATTATTATTATTATTATTATTATTATTATTATTTATTTATTTATTAATATTATTATTATTATTATTATTATTATTATTATTATTAATTATTAATTATTATTTATTAATTATTAATTATTAATTATTATTTATTATTTATTATTTACTATTTATTTATTTATAATTATTATTTTTTTTACTTTTATAAATTGATCAAAGTATAAAAATACCTAATCACAATAAGGAATTGCATTAATAAGAAAATCCACAATTTCTCAAAGGTGATTAAAAGATATTATAGTTATAATTAATAAAATAGTTTCTTTCTCCTGAACCGATCTTTTTTTATTTTACTTATTTATTTATTTTTTTTTTTTTTTTTTTGGACTTCAGTTTCTTAAAATCTTAGGTTCTGATTCTTTTGTTTACTTAGTTTTTTTTTTTTTTTTTTTTTTGGTCACGATTTCTAGTCTATGGTTCTTTGTTTTTGGTTTCTACTTTTGAATTTTTTTATTCTTTTTTTTGGTTTCCTTCTTGGTTCTTCGTTTCTCTCTATGGTCTTTTTTTTTTATTATTATTCAGTAGGTAGGTTAGAAAAGGTTAATTATTTGAATATAAAAGGGCTTCAAAAAGCCCTAGAGTGTAAAGAGAGCATGAATTAAAAGAAAACTACATCCTACCTACCAACTTCAACAGTTTGGTGATTACTCCATTCAAATAAGCTCTGATGAATAGGGAACTATAGTCCCCGAAGGCTACAGGTTAGTCGTGAAGGTGAAACGACTTTAAAATATATATAATTTATGTTTTTTTTTTTTTTTTTTTTTTTTTTTTTTTTTTTTTTTTTTTTTTTTTTTTTTTTTTTTTTAATTGTGAGGTCTACTATATATTTCAAGTTAGTAACTCTTTAAGTTTTTTTTTTTTTTTTTTTTTTTTTTTTTTTTTTTACAAATTAATTAAAGCCTAGAAAAGTAATAATAAATTATAAATTCTTTTTCATAATAAATGTTAATAATATTAATTTCAGAAAATAATAAATTCTTGTTGAAAAGTATTTCTAAAAAAAAAAAATTCATCTGTTTCGTATAATAAGCCAATTAAATAATTTAATAGTTTCTTAAAAAGTCTTCTTCTTCCAACAATTTTCATTTATTGAATTGTTCCTTAAAGGAAAAAAAAAATATATATATATATATATCAATTAAAAGCTAACATATAAAATGTAAATAATAATAAAGTGTAATTACTTATATATCCTAAATTTACATAATTTTTATTATTTTTTTTTATTAAAGAAAAAAATATTAAAGAAATAATACCTGAAAATAATAATAAATTATATATTATAAAAAAAAATTTTCATCTATTATATATATATCTGCAAATTTAAATAATAAACAAAAAAAAAAAAAAAAATAGATAAAAATATTTCATAATTTTTCTTTATTTTATATCTTTATTATTATAAATATATATATATATATATTTTCCTTTAAGAATATATATATATAAAGCTTATTAATAATATTTATTTTTTCTAATTATTATTAGATTAATAATTATTAAAAATTATTCTATTTACTAATTACTATTAGATTAATAATTATTTAATTATTAAAAATAGGACTTTTATTTCTATTTTTAATATATTAAATAATTAAAAAAAAAAAAAAGGTATAATTATTAAAAAGTTTACTACTCCATTATTACTATATTTATTTTTAATTATCAGAGTAATAGTATAATTTTATATAAATATAATTTAATAAATTGAATTTTATTGTCTTTATTTTTAAAATTATATTTAAGAATAAATAAATTATTGTAAAATGAAAAAATTAAAAAAAAAAAAAAAAAAAAAATTATAAAAATAGTCATCTGAACAAATATTATATTTTAATATCACATTAATTATCTTTTTTTTATGGTGCTTTTGTTATTGGAATAGGATTTTCATTTTTATTGGGTTTTAATGTGTTTTTGGGGTTTCTTTTCCTAAAAATTCTACTTGGTTGTGGACTTGGTGAAATGAAATCATAACCAAATGTGGAATAATAGGTAGTAGTTTCATCGCCTGTATGTGTTGGTATTTCATATCCAATAGTGACTGGGGGTGTAGTTCTGGTAATGGTAATTCTTTTTGGACCATCTGAATTAAAAACAGTTTTGGGGATTCTAATGACAAAATTCTTACGATATTTCTTTGGAGTTAAAGCTTTTGGTTTATTTGTAACTGCCTTGGAATTTTTGTTATTTAAAATATTTGACTTTTGTCCTTCTATCTTTTTTTCTGGTTTTGGTTCAACTTTTTCTTTTGGCTAAAAATATTAAAAATTTTAATTTTAATAATATTAATACAAATTTCAAATTTGTGATTTTTAAATTTTAATCTTTAAAAATATTATAATATATTTAATTTATATTTCAAATTCTTATTCAATTTAATATAATATATATATATATTCATGTATTTTACCTCTGAAGAAACTTGTACTAATAATAAAGAAAAAATTAATACTATAAGTAATATATGTTTTAATGAATATTTATATGATTTTTCCATTTTTTTTTTTTTATAAATTAATCAATGATAAAAAATATATATGAATGAATTTAATATTCTTTATATATATATATATTTATTTTATTTCTTTTTTTTTTTTTTTTTTTTTTTTTTTTTTTTTTTTTATTTATTTTTTTTGTTCTATTTATTCTATTTATAAAAATTTATATTTATTTTATAGTAAATTTAAATTTTTATTTAAACTTAATAATAAATTATTATATTTATAATTCTATTTCTAATATGTTTCTGGTATATTTATTTTATTTTATTTTTTTTTTTAATTTCTTATTAATTCATATAATTATACACTTTATTTAATGTTTTTATTATTTTTTTTTTTATACTATTGCTACTTTTTTTTTTAATTTATATTTAAATATATTTATATTTATTCTATTTTTGATTGTATATATAATTTTTTATTATTATTTTTTTTTATCTTTGTTTATATCATATAATTTCTTTTCTTTAATTTTATTTTATTATTTTTGATTTGAATTTTTTTAAAAAAAAAAAAAAAAAAAAAACATTTTTAAAATTTTTGTATTATATCGAAATCAACAAACATTTTTATGATTAAAATATCGAATTTATGTTGATTCCACATTATTTTATGTAATTGACATAAATTCAATGAATTTCAATTAATTTAATTTATTTATAATTTATGGGTTAAAACGATTATTGGCAAAGAAAATTTCCAAATTCCAAATTAAAAAAAAAAAATAAAAATAATTTATAATATATAATAATTATACATTTATTTATTTATTATTTATTTATTAATTAATTAATTAATTATTTATTATTTATTTCTTATTTATTTATTTATTATTATAATATCATAAATACATTAATACCTTTTATTCTAAATTATAAATCATCTGGTAGTATATTACTACAAAATATTAAATATTTCTTCATTATTAATTATATAATAAAAAGTTCTTTTTTTTTTTTTTATAATATTTTATATTATTTTATAATTATATATATTTTATATTATATATTTTATATTATATAGTAATATTTTATATAGTAATATTTTATATTATATGGTAATATCAAACTATTAATCATCCCTAATTAACTATAATTCAAAATAATAAGTAATAAAGTTTAAGTAATTTAATTAAAAAAAAAATTATAATAATATATTTATGTATATTTTTTATTTTCTTTAAAAGTTTTTGAAAAAAGACATAATTAAAAATTATTTCCACTTATATGAAAAAATGAAAATAAATTTTGAATTCAGAGACTTTAAACAATAATGATAATTTTAAAAAAATAAAATATAAAAAAGAAAAAAATAAATAAATAAAATATTAAAATATAAAAAAGAAATAATATTTATATATTTAAAATAAAAAATAAAAATTTTATATGTTTTTTTTTATAAATTCATTGTTTCAGTAGAATTAAGAAAAAATAAATATAAAATAATACATAGAAACAACTGAAATAAAAATAAAATAAAATAAAATAAAAAAAAAAAAAATTAACAATAATTTATTAATAGCTTTAATATAATAGAAAGAAATTTATTATTAAAGTAGTAAATTATTTATTGAATAAGTAAATATAATCAGAATTCAAATATAAAATTTTTATCAATTTATATTATTATATTATTATATATTATAATAAATTTTCAATAAACAAACATGGCAGGGATTTTTTCAAATTATTTGAGAAGATTTGTAATTCCTGATACAATCGAAAATGAAATACAAATTATTTTAAGAATAATAAGAATTATTCTTATTATTTTTACTTTTATTCTCTTTATTTGGGGTGTTAATGGTAATTATTCAGTTAATATAAATATTATATGTTTATTTGAAATTTATTAAACAAAATAAAGAGGGCTGAAAGTATTAATCTTATAATTTTTTTTTTTTTTTTTATTGTTCATTATTTATTTTTTTTTTTTTTATAAAATTTTTATTTTATTTTAAATAGTTGTTTTTTATGATTTAATAATAATGTATAGGACTTTGTTTTCTTCGGATTCTATACCAACAACAAACATTATTAATAATAATTATGATGATAACATTGAATCTACAGTTGAAAAACCATTAGTAAATTCTAAAAAAATTAGTTTATCTATAAAGAATTTAGGTTCATTCGATATTATAAAATTTATTGTTGTTTCTACTATTACTTTTATTTTACCAAGACTTCTTTGGGAGTTTTACTACAAAAATTTCGATCCTCAAAATCCTCCCTTAAGAAAATTAGTTATGTTTTTAAGCGGTAATTCACAGCAGCAACAGCAACAGCAACAGCAACAACAACAACAACAACAGCAACAACAACAACAAATCGGAAGGACTTCAACTTCTGGAGAAATTAAAAAGTTTGAAGTTAAACCAGTATTTCATGAAAAAAAGGAAACAGGAATTATTATGGATAATAGTAGAATTAAAAAACCTTCAGCGTCTTCATCAACTTCAAATTTAGATTTCAATGAAATTTATGATGAACCCAATGATAGTTTAGTATTATCACATTCCTCAACTAATAACTTATCATCCCGTCAAAATCAAATTTCTTATAAGGGAAAGAATGCAGATATTTCAAGAGGAGTTAGTGATAATGACAGTATTGGTAACATTAGTATAAAGACTTTAATGTCAAATATTACTAATAACTTAATGCCAATACAAAGTAATGATTCAATTAATAGTACTGAATATGTTTTAAGTAAATATAGAGGTATTATTGATGATTGTGAAGAAATGATAAATAATTTTATTGTTAGTGATGTACTTTCAAAGAGAGAACTTTTCACATTTCTTGAACCTTTAAATAATTCTATTGATAAAACAGAAAACTTTTTTTTAACAAAAAGAAATTTAACTATTGTAGTAATCGGTAGAAAATCTCAAGGAAAAAGTCGTTTAATTGATGCCGTTTTTAAAGAAGATTGCCAATTAATTGATAAAAAGATTGCTGGTCATATATCTGTAAGTATTTAAAATTTTATTAATAAATATAAATATTTTATTTTATTTTATTTTTATTTTTATTAATACTTTATTCTTATTTTACATTACTATTTATTTTATTTATTTTATTTTATTTTATTTTATTTTATTTTATTTTATTTTATTTTATTTTATTTTATTTTATTTTATTTTATTTTATTTTATTTTATTTTATTTTATTTTATTTTATTTTATTTTATTTTATTTTATTTTATTTTATTTTATTTTATTTTATTTTATTTTATTTTATTTTATTTTATTTTATTTTATTTTATTTTATTTTATTTTATTTTATTTTATTTTATTTTATTTTATTTTATTTTATTTTATTTTATTTTATTTTATTTTATTTTATTTTATTTTATTTTATTTTATTTTATTTTATTTTATTTTATTTTATTTTATTTTATTTTATTTTATTTTATTTTATTTTATTTTATTTTATTCAATCTGTACTTATATTTATATTCTACTATTTATTTTATTTTATTTTATTTTATTCAATCTGTACTTATATTTATATTCTACTATTTATTTTATTTTATTTTATTTTATTTTATTTTATTTTATTATTTTATATAATATATATATATATATTTATTTATTGATATTATAAATATAAATATTAATTTTAAATTTATTTGAATATATTTTATTAATATTTTGTTATAAAATATTATTTGATATGAATAGAAACAAGTATTTAGACTTCCAGATAATAGAATTGTTGAGGTATATGAATTAGCAGCTCTTGATAATAATAAAATTTCTGTTTCGGGAAATAATTCTATTTTAGAAGCAGCAAGTCAGATCTTATCAAATGCGATTATTCCTGATTTAATTCTCTATGTTTGTAAGGCCAGCAATGTTTCAAATATTATATTTAATGATATTAATATTTTACATGAGCTCAAACAATGTATTCAATCATGCTCGTTATTAATGATCAATGTTCCTATTATACCGGTTATTACTCATGTTGATGAAGTTTATCCTTCTGATATTATTAGTCCTGAAGATTATGATGAAGAAAAAGTAGAGAATATTCAAAATATTTCGAAGATTGTAATGAAAAGCTTAAAAGAAGAAATTGAATTAAAAACTTTTGATATTTTCCCTGTATCTTGTAAATATTTTTATAAACCAAATACAAATCAAGTCAACCCAAGACGTGACTATAGATATAATACTAATCTTCTTTTAAAATATATTGTCGAAAATATTCAATATTTACAACCTTCATCAATTACAAATCATTATCATTTTGCTACTAAACTTGTTATGACTTTCTCCGTTATTAATAAAAGATTAGCAGATGCTACCTATTCCTCAAATTCATCCTTATCCAATAGTAATACTCAATACGCATTATCAGAATTAGAAAACAGTAGCAGCAGTGGTAGTAGTAATAGTAAAATGAATAAGGCTGCTGCTAAAGTTTCTAAATATTATAAAAAATTTAATTTAGATAAATATGTAATTATATTTTATATGGTAATTATTATATCATTAGAATGTTCACAATTTAAACGTAATAACAAAATGACCAATCCAGAGGATGCAAATTCCAAAATTTCAAAGGCTTCTCTTTATAAACTTCTTATAAGTAATTTTAATGCAAGTGTTGATGCCCTCAGTATTAATAAAATGCATAATTTAAATAAAATTGAGCAAGATTTTCTTGAATCCTTTTTTGAATTTTGGAAAGTTATTGGTTTTAAAGAAATTGGAAAAATGTCACTTTTCCAATTTTCAGAAGCAATGCTCAATAAAAATTTCCCTATGTTAGGTGATCTCTGTAACAGTAGTATTAATTTTATTTTAAAAATTGTTACTGGTGAAGGATTTGATTATGATGATGTCACCTTAAAAATCGGTTTTTCAGCAATTCAATGGTTTATTTTCGGAAAACAACAAAAAAAAGAACTCATAAAACTTATGGCTAATAATAATTATTAGAAATAATAATTTTTTTTTTTTTTTTTTCTTTTATTAAATTATTAAATCATAAATAATAAATATATATATATATAATAAATTATAATTTAAATAATTATAATATATAAAATACACAATTTAATTAACATCATATATATATATATATATTAATATAAATATTATTACAAAATAATAATCATAGTAATATTAAAAATCAAAAAAAAAAAAAAAAAAAAAAAAAAAAAAAAAAAAAAATTAAACTAAAAATAAATTAAATAATTAAATAATTAAATGATTCATTAATTAAATGATAAAATGAGTAAAAAAATTGATGTTTTTTTTTATCTTTGATTTAATACAAATAAATTTTTTTAATGTTTAAAATTATTCTTAAATGTTTTATAGTTATAATAAATGTTAATAATAAAATTTCTATCCCTAAATAATAAAATTATATTACAAATGTTTTATTATTATTAATATTTAATATAATTAAATATTGTAAAATAATTAAATATTGTAAATACTCTAAATTATAAAATTTTTTTTTTTTTTTTTTTTTTTTTTTTTTTAAAAAAAAAAAAAAAACCTTTGTTATCGATTAAATCTGAAAATAAAACTTTTTTGAAATTTAATTTTTTATTAACTAAAAACTTAATTTTAAGTATCAACAAATATATATATATATATATATATATATATATATAAAACAAAAAAAAAATAGGTCATACTATCAGAAAATGGAAATTTAAAAATAAAAATTTGGAAACAAATTATTATCTTATCTCTTATCTCTTATATCCTTCCTGTTAAATATTATTATTCATTTAACATGCTATTCACATCAATGAATTAATGAACGAAATTAAAGCATTAGTTCTTTAATTTTATTTTTGTCAATCTGAACTTTATATTTATGTTTTTTTTTTTTTTTTTTTTTTTTTTTTTTTTTTATTTATTTATTTATTTATTTTTTATATTATTTTTTATTTTTATTATTTACATAAAAAACAATTTTTAATAACTTAACTTAAATTTCAAATATATTATAATATATATTATATTTTATTATATTAAAAAATGATAATAATTTAATAAAATATTATATATCATAAATTTAAATTACTTCTGTTTTCTTTCACATTTTTTATAAGTTTATTACAGGCATAAATTTGGTTTATAGTTCGATTAAACTTTAAATAATCAGCTTCCATATTTTCGTCTATTTCAATAAATTTTTGAAGGAGTATACTGTTCTCTTTTTTAAATTTTATTTTAATTTTGTTTGCTTTATGATTTTTCATTAGTATTTTTAAAATTTTATAACTTATGTTTGAAATATTTTCAATATGCTTTTCTTTTAATTCCAGAGTGATCTTATTATTTTCAGCATATTTTATTAATTTGTCCAGTATTACATAATTATTACTATTTATAACATTTAAAACTGGATAATTCCTTTTTTTAAAATTTTTATTTATTTCTAGAATAATATTTGTTTTATTTGCATAATCAATCAATAGGTTAACAATTTCAATGGTATCTTTTTCATTATATTTTTTATCTTCAGTATTTTTAGTAGCATATAAAAGTGGATAATTATCCTCTTCATCAGTATCATTAATGTCTAAAATAATATTGTTATGGTTTGCATAGGTAGTCAACAGTTTAATGACACCGAGATTATTATATTTTACTGCACTCAAAAGCGGATAATTTCCTTTATTGTCTTTTTTATTTAATTCTAAAATAATTCCAAATTTATTGGAATAATTTATCAATAAATTAAATATATCTCTTGTAATAATATTATTATCACTATCTGGAATTTCTTCAGGATTAGTATTAATATTACATAAAAGAGGGTAATCGCTTTTATATGACTCGTTAATATTTAAAATAATATTTTTTTCATTTGAATATCTTATTAACTTTCTAATTATATCAATATTTTTATAACTAATAGCTTTATAAATGGGGGTAATTTCTTTGGTATTTTTTTCATTGATTTCCAAATCAATGTTTTTTTCCTTTGAGTATTCTATTAATAAGTTAATTATTTCTATATTTTTCTTCGATACTGCAACTAATAATGGATAATTCCCTTCATTATTTTTTTTATTAAGTTCTAATATAAAGTTGTTTTTATTGGCATAATCTATTAATAATTTAATTAAATCAATATTTTCATCTGTAACAGCCATTAAAAGTGGATAGTCACCTTTATAATTACTTCTATTAATTTCTTCTAGAATAATATTTTCATTGTTAGCATTTTCCATTAGATTCTTTAGTTGCTCAACTGATCCATTCGAAATCAAATTTAAATATTTTTTACTTAGATCTCTTATTTTTTCAAATTTTTCTCTCAACTCACTTTTATTTTTATTTCTAAAAGTAATATTAATCTTTTTTTCATTTAAACAATTATATAATAAATTAATAATATTGTTATTAATTGAAAATCCCTTTTCCATATCATTTTCATTAAAATTTAATATAATTTTATTTTTAACACCATAATTTATAAGTAATTTAACTATATTTATGTTATTGTTTTTGATAGCTTTTGATAAAGGATATAAACCATCTTTATCTTTTTGATTAATGTTTAAATATATATAATTTTTTTCGGCATTTTCTAAAGTTTGTCTCGTATTGCTTTCATTATTATCCGAAATGTTTTTATTTAAATCATTAAATGCGTCGATTTTAATTTTTTCATGAATATTTTCTAAAAATATACTATTTTGATTCATTTTTATTCTAATAATGTTTAACATATAATTTTTATATAAGAGTTTGAGAATTTTCGAATCAATTTTTGAAATATCATCTATATCATTTTCATAAATAACTAAATTGATTTTTTTATTAAACGCATATTCTATTAATAATTTTACTATTTTACAATTATTGGTATTTACAGCTCTTGCAAGCGGGTACCATTCAATATTATTTCTTTTTTCTATTTCTATTTTAGTATTATTGGTTTTTGCATAATCTAATAATTGTTTAACTAGTTTGTAATTTGTTTTTTCAATAGCTATTAACAACGGATAATTTCCATATTGATTTTCTCCATTCATATCTAAAATAATTTTGTTTTTATTTGCGTAATCTATTAGTGATCCAACTATTTCTATATTATTTTGAAATATTGCCCATAAAAGTGGATACCATCCCTCATTATTTTTTTCATTAATTTCTAATTTTATTTCATTTTTAGAAGCATAATTTAGTAAAGCCTCAACAATTTTATTGCAATCTTCTTTTATAGATCTTACAAGTGGATACTGCCCATCTTTGTTTTTATCGTTTATTTTCAATTTAATTTTATTTTCATTTGCATATTCTATTACTAAATTAACTAATTTAACATTACTTTTATATGTGGCAAATAGAAGTGGATAGCTAAGATAATTATTTTTTTTATTAATATCTAATAAAATATTATTTTTCTTTGCATAATTAATAATACTTTCTGCTATTTTATAGTTATTATTAAAAATAGCCCATAAGAGTGGATACCATCCATCATTATTGTGCTCATTAATTAATAGCTTTATTTTTCTTTTATCTGCATAATTGATGATTAGATCAACTACTTCTAAATCATTTTCCTTTGCAGCGAATAAAAGAGGATAATCTTTATCTTTATTTTGTTTATTAATTTTTAAAATGATATTTTCATTTATTGAATAATTGATTAATAATTTTAATCCTAATATTTCTTTATCTGAAATACAATTAGTAAGAATTTCATTAATATATGATGAATATGCCATATAGTATAATCCATTATTGAAAAAATAATGATTTATGTGATCTTTTATATCTTTTTTTGTATTAGATTCTGTTGCTATTTTATTATTATTGTTTTATAAAATAAATATTAATTATAATAATATTTAATATATATATATATATATTTTTTTTTTTTTCAATTAATAATTTATTTAATATAAAAAATTATATAATATATAATTATTGATATAATAAATAAAAATAATTTACTTTTATTAGTGAAATCTGTAATTTGTATCATTTGGGTTATACCGTTATTATCATTAGTTCTAACAATTCTATACCCATTTATAAATTTTAATTCATTATTAAAATTATCATTATTAAAATCTTCAATTTTTGGTTGACTTTCATTAAAATAATTGTCATCTAAGTTTGGATCATCTTTAAATATCTTTTCTATTTCTTCATTATTTTCAAAAATTCTACAATAAAGACTAACAACAAATTTTTCACTTCTAACTAAATAATAATTATTGCTTTCAATATTATTATTTTCTATATTAGAATTGTTACCTATAAAATTATTTAAATTCTCTATAAAAGTAAATCTTTTAAATCCATTTCTTCTTCTATTTGCATTAAAAATTGCATATTTATCTATATCATAAAAATATTTTATATTAACATTTTATTTTGTTAAATTTTATTTAGTATATTTATATTTATATTAAATGATAATTATAATAATTATAATAAAATTGTTTAATTTTAAACCTCTTATCTTTGGATTTTCATAACTATCAAAATTACGAATAGAAATTGTAAATCTAGTATAAATATTATTCAGAAACTCATCATTATCAACGCATTCTAAATAAACATTTATATATATATCATCATCACTATTTCTGTCATGATCAGAATCTTCATTTCTATGTATTGTCATTCTTATTCTCCTTTTATCATATATATAATTTATGTTTTTTTTTTTTTTTTTTTTTTTTTTTTATTAATTTAATTTAAAAAATAAAATTAATTAATTTTCTTTTTTTTTATTTTTTTTTTTTTTAATTAAAAAAACAAAAAATTATTTCATTAAATATTAAATATTTAAAATATACCATATATGATCATGAGAACGAAATGATGGTGTATAATGTCTTTTATTACCTGATACTCCAATATTAAGAGATCTTTCATTTCTATATTCTGGCACCAAATATTCAAAAAAAAATTCATCTTGAATATTCAGACCATCTGGAATTATTTTACCATTATTATCAAAATTTGTAATTTTTTCTATTAATCTATTTACATATTGTTCTATCATTAAAATATATAGATAGAGAGATATTAATAATTTTTAATTAATTCTAATTTTTTCTTTCTATTCATTTATAAAAAAAATTATTTTATTATTACCTTTTGAAAAATCGATTTCTTTAAAATATTATTAATAAATAAATAATTTATAAAATTTTAATTAACAAATATAATGAAATATTTAAGAAATGTTTAAGAAATATTTAAAAAATAATTAAATAGAATAAAATTTAACTATTCTTTACATACTCATTTCATTATAAATACGAATATTTACACCAATGGCATAGTTATTAGTATTATTTTCTTTTAACGTTTCAAGATCAATAAAGTTTTCAAAAATTTGTTCATTTCTAATACATGCATCATTTTTTCTTCTTCCAAAATATGTATATTTATCATTACTATGTTTTACTATGAATGTCTCGTTTTCTATATAATATCGTTCATCTAATTTTCTAATATATATAAAATATTTGGCACAAACATAATCTTTTTTACTTAATAATAATTTAGAATTACAGTTACGTAATCCTATAGCAATATTACTTTTTGTATTATTATTATTATTGCTTCCTTCCTGATATCCATTTGGGTATAATTTTAATTTCCTTTTAAATTAATTATTAAAATTAATTATTAAAATTAATTATTAAAATTAATCAGTATATTTTATCTTAATATATAAGAAATATTATTATGATAAAAATAATAAAATTAATAATTAATTTCATATTAAAAAAAAAAAAAAAAAATACCATTCACTGTCACCAATAACAAATACATCACTTTCTTGATAATTATTCCATTCAGTTATTGACCATTCATATGTATTTTCATCAAGTATTTCACTTTTATAAAAATCTTTTATTTTATTTTTTTCATCAATAATAACTTTACCTTTATAATTTATTTTTTTTTTTTTTTATTAAAATATTTATATTAATTTAAAATAAAAAAATAATTATTTAAATAAAAATAGAGTAAAAAAATTAAAAATAAACGATATTTAATTATTAGAATAAATATTAGAATATAAAATTTACAAAAATGACTTGGTAATTGTTGAAAGCTTTTTAAATTATTAGTATTATTATCACCCATTATTCAAATTACATATTAATAAACAATACTTATTTTATAAAATAAAAAAAAAAAAAAAAATTCAAATTACACAAAAAAAATTTTTTTTATTTTATTTTTAAAATTTTTTTTAAATATTTAAAAAAATTCTTTGTGTAAAAATTATAATTTTATTTTTAATTAAAGTGCTAAATAGTTTTGAAAGATCATTCTATATATTTTAATTTTGACATTTTGAACTTTTTTAAAATATCTAAATAAAATTAAATTTAATATTTTTCTGATTTTATTTATATTTTTTTTTTATTTATTAAAAATATTAATGGTAATAAAATGTAGTAAAAAAGTTAAATCATTTTTTTATCCAATGTTAATAATTTTAAGAAGATATCCCATAAAAAAAAAAAAAAAAAAAATCATTCACTGTTACCAATAATACATCACTTTCTTGACTATTATTCCATTCAGTTATTGGCCATTCATATTTATTTTCATCAAATATTTCACATTTATACCAATCTTTTATTTTAATTTTTTTCATTATTAATAACTACTCATTTATAATTCAATTTTTTTTTTTTTTATTTTATTTTATTTTATTTTATTAAAATATTTATATTAATTTAATATAAAAATAATTATTTAAATAAAAATAGAAAAAAAAATTAAAAATAAAAATAAACTATTTTTAATTATTATAATAAATTATTAGAAAATAAAATTAGTGGTAGATGTAATTGTTGAAAGCTTGTTAAATTATTAGTATCATTGTCACCTATTAATAAAATTACATATTAATAAACAATATTTATTTTACAAAATAAAAAAAAAAATTTCAAATTACTCAAAATAAATTTTTTATTTTATTTTTTAAAATTTTTTTTAAAATATTTAAAAAAATACTTTGTGTAAAAATTATATTTTTATTTATAATTAATATGTTAAGTAGTTTTGAAAGACCATTCTATATATTTTACTTTTGACCTATTAAATTCTTTTAAACAATCTAAATTTAATATTTTATTATTTTTTATATAGAATCTTAATAATTTTAAAAAGATATCCCATAAGAAAAAAAAAAAAAAAAAAAAAAAAAAAAAAAAAAAAAAAACATAATATTAAATATATCATAATTTAATTTTTTTATTGTATTAATTTAAAATGAAAATAATTATTTAAATAAAAAGAGAATTTAAAAAATTAAAAAAAAAAAAAAAAAAAACGATATTTAACTATAAGAATAAATATTAGAATATAAAATTTACGAAAATGTTTTGATAACTGTTGAAAACTTTTTAAATTATTAGTATTATTGTCACCCTTTAATAAAATTACATATTAATAAACAATACTTATTTTATAAAATAAAAAAAAAAAATTTAAATAACTCAAAAAAAATTTTTTTTATTTTATTTTTAAAATTTTTTTTAAATATTTAAAAAAATTTTTTGTGTAAAAATTATAATTTTATTTATAATTAATCTGCTAAAAAGTTTTGAAAGATCATTCTATATATTTTACTTTTGACATTTTAAACTCTTTTAAAAAATCTAAAATTAATATTTTCCTGATTTTATTCATGTTTTTTTATTTATTAAAAAAATTAATGGTAATAAAATGTAAAAAAGTTAAATCATTTTTTTATCCAATGTTAATAATTTTAAAAAGATATCATAAAAAAAAATATTAATTCAAAGATGATATCATATATTATTAAAATATTTTTTTTTTTTTTTAGCATTTAATTTTATTATTATAATTTAAATTTTAGTATTTAGCAGAGAATAAAAAAACATTTTAATATATTTTTAAATAAAAATGGAAAAAATTAGTTTGAATGTTCAATTAATTCCCGTTCCTTTAAAATTAACTGATAAAATTGACTTTACTAATAAATTCAAAAAATATTTTGAAGATGATATTGAGGACTTAGAAAAATTTGACACATTCCGACAAGATATGAGAGATAGTGGAAATGATACTATTGGCATAAATTTAACGTATAAATATTTTGAGCAATTAAAAAATCTAGAATTATATTTAAATAGTAACAAATATCCAATTGATATTGATTTCATTTGGTAAATAATTAAAATAAAATGGGTTTATAGAGATTAAATTATTTTTTTTAAAAATAAAAAGGAATAAATAATTAAAAGTATTAATAAAAAAATTAATAAACTATTTTACATATATTATTATTATTATTATTATTATTAAATATACCATAATAAAACAAAAAGGTATGACGCTTTTACAGGGGAAAGTGGTAAAGGTTCAATTTATTATGAAAAAGCTTGTGTTTTATTTAATTTAGCTGCTCATATTTCAAATATTGCTGCAAGACAAAATTTATCTGAAGAAAAAGGAAATAAAGCAGCTTATTTATATTTTCAAGTTTCTGCAGGAATATTTAAATCTATTATTGATGATTTTCATAATTATCAAGAAAACTTTCCTACAAAAGATGTTAAAGAAGATTCAATGATCTGTTTAAATAAATTAATGTTAGCGTCAGCTCAAGAATGTATATTAAATTTAAAAATTATGGAAAATGTTCATTGCAGTAAATTATATAAAATTGCCTCTTATCTTTCAATTTTATATGAAGATATTTATAGATCTATGGAAAATAGAATATTTAAATTTCATTTTAATCCTTGGAAATCAATTATAAATGTAAGTAATTTAAAATAAAATAAAATAAAATAAGTGCTATACATAACTCTTGTCTATAAAATTTATTAATAAATTTTATTTATATTTAAATAATATATTTCTATAAAATACTATTCATCTTTTAAGCTTAAAAGTAAATATTATACATTCATTTCATTTTATTATAAAGCACTGACATCTGATGATGAAGCAAAATATGGTTATGTTGTATCATATTTAGTATTAGCAGAAAAAAACGCTATTGATACTTGTAAATTAGCTAAAAATTATTTAACTGAAAAGAATAATCAATCAGTCAGATATAATAAAAATATTATACAAAATATTCTTAATAATTCTGAATTATGTTTTGATATCATTACCGATATGAAAAAACAGGTTGTCAAAGATAATGATGAAATATATAATGAAGTCATTCCAGATTCTAGAAAAATTGAAGTTTTAAAGAAAGAATGTTTGGTAAAAAATTTAAATTTTATAGATATTTATCCAAATGGTCAAAAAGAAATCCACAATATTGTTGGTCGGAATATTTTCCGTAAATTAATTTCTATTGATTAATTTTTTAACATTATATATTTGAGAAAATAAAAAAGTTTTAAAGCATAATAATAACAAAAATAATAAATAAATAAATAAATTATTATTAATACAATTATTTTTTTTTTATTATATTTTGTTGCTATATTCTATAATATAAATTCATCATTTACTTTGTACAATATAATTATATAAAAATATTAAAAAAACATTAAATTACGAAATACAGTTGATTTCATACTTTCAATATTTTTTTGAAAGTATGAATTTCAAATAATGAAAAAAGTTTTAAACATATAATTATATATATATATATATATAAAATAGCTTAAATAGTTTTTATTATTATACATTATAAAAATAATATCAATCATGTAAAATTTATCATTGAATAAATATAATAGTAAAATAGTAAAATGTTTTATATATATAAATCATCTTAAAGAAAATTATAATATATAAAAATAAAATAATAATGAAAAAAATAAATAGAATAATGATTTTGATTTAGAAAAAATAGAATAACATCAAATAAAATAAAATAAGATATGTTAAATTAATTTAGAAAAAAATTATTTCACTGTTTTAGCATAATGATGTATTTTATAATTCATTTTTATTTTGGAGATTTAAAAAAAAAAAAAAAAAAAAAAAAAAAAAAAAAAAAAAATTTTTTTTTAAATATTTATTTATAGTTTAAATTTTATTACTATAAAAAATTTTTTTTATAGTAATAAAACAAAGGCTGGAACTAATTTTTACACTAGTAATCTTACTGATAATGATTGACAAAATCTAAATATTATTTCCATTAAATTTTTTTTCTCAAGTAATATTTGATTTCTTCCAAATTTTATGTCTTTTATGATGAATAATTAGAACATGTTTGAAAAAATATTCAAAATATGTTAGTATGTTAGAAAGAGGACGAAAAGATATTGTTTGGTTGGTATATTCGAGTGTAGTACATTAACTCATGACTGTGGTAAATGTTATGATTTTTTTGTCAGTAAAGCTTGTCATACAATTAAAAAAAAAAAAAAAAAAAAAAAAAAAAAAAAAAAACTTACAATTATATTTATATATTTTTTATCTAAATTTCAAAGAATTGTTTTCTTTTTTTATAATTAGTATTTTTTTAAATATTTAAATAAATAATTAAAAATCCAATCTATTTATAGATATTAATATATATTTTTGGTAAAGTGACTAAAGTAATAATATATATTATTATTAAATAAAAATGTTAATAATTCTACCGTATCTGTTATGAAATGAATTCCTGGAATTTTTCGAAATAAATTAAAAGCTCTTAAGACATAAGCAGATTTCATAAAGTAAAAATTTTCATTTCAATATTGATAATTCAAATCTAACAATCTAATGAAGAGAGTAGTAAGATTATTATGAATAGGAATATTACTAGAATCTTTTTATAGATGGACGCATATTAATTGGTAATACTGGGATATTCTTTATAAATACTTTTTTCATTTTCTTTTGCATTGATGAATCATCCGTAAAATCTGATGAACAAATCAACTCGTACATTCAACTGTTCTGGAAAGAATAAATTTATTGTTGTTAATATCCAAAATTTTATAGGCTTTAGGATTTTCACTGTAACCAAGAAAAATTCTAGGTGAAGCATCGTTATCAAACTTGCTCCTAAAGGACTTAGGAATGTAGAAGAAAACTCTACAACCAAAAACTTTAAAGCTAGAATAGTCTGCTTTGGAATTTGTGATGATTTCGAAAGGAATTTTATTATTAATGCCCTGATGGATATACGATTATGAATATAATTAGCTATATCTACATATTCCCAAAATTGATGGCTTAATTGTGATTCACTGAGAAGACTTTTTGCAGCTGAAATGAGAAGGCCTCCTATATTTTAATTTTAATTATGTACACAATTCTAATCCTTTATGTGTGTTTGGTTAGTTTATTTTGATCAACATGCTTTTATTTGGTTAGCTGACCCTTTTATTACAGCCTAACATTTTATATTTTAATTTAGTTAGCTTTCTTGTAAATAAAAATTTTGAGAATAAATAAATAGCTCAATGTAAGAGTCGTTGAGACTCTTAGTCTGTTAGAATTAAAAAATATGTTTCTATATCTTGTTTATTTATATTAATTATTTATGAAAAATCTCTATATATATTTTAAGATGAAGATTAAAAGTAAAACAAAATTACATTTGTCTATTTTATAAATTTTACCACTAAATTATCATTGAACAATAAACAGGACAAATAATATTTTAACATCTTATATTCTAACAAATTATGATTGTATATCAAATAGAATAAGTAATATTTTAATTTTTTATATTCTAACAAATATTTTAAAATATACTTTGGTTTATTGTAATAATCCATATAATATTGATTATTGATGATTATATTATATTTTATATATCAATCAAAATATTTTTATGATGTTTAATTTATTTATTTTAAAAAAAATATATGTTTCATGGGATGCTTTTGTATAATTTTATCAATGAATCGTATTTATCTATTTGCATATAAAATTGAATGGATCAAATTCAAAATATGGCAATTATAATAATAATGAATAATTAAATAAATGAAAACAAAACAAAACAAAACAAAACAAAACAAAACAAAACAAAACAAAACAAAACAAAACAAAACAAAACAAAACAAAACAAAACAAAACAAAACAAAACAAAACAAAACAAAACAAAACAAAACAAAACAAAACAAAACAAAACAAAACAAAACAAAACAAAACAAAACAAAAAAAAAAATATAATTTAGGAATTTGGTTTCTTCATTTATTTGCTACAAATAAAAAAATTAATAAAATCGTTATAATATTAATTACATATAACCTTTTTAATATTATAAAATAAGACTTTAATGAAATGATAACATAAAACAATACTTATATTTAATAGTATAATTTTATTATAACATTTTTTAAATACATAATTTTAAAAAGAAATTTATATGACATTCTACTTATTTATTTGTTTATTTTATTTTAATTTTTTTATTTTTTATTTTTATTTTTATTTTTATTTTTATTTTATTTTTTTATTTTTTTATTTTTTTTATGTTATTTTATGTTATTTTACTTTTTTAATAATATAATTTTAAATTAATTTAATTTATTTTTATTTTTATTTTTACTTTATTTTTATTTATCAATAATTTATTATTTATTCTAATAGATATGTTAATAAATAAAAAGATTTTAAATATTCAATTTTAAATTGATAATATTAGCAATACATTTAAAATTATCATTACTTATTCTATATAATATTTTTTTTATATTATTATTATTATTATTATTATTATTATTATTATAATTTAATTTAGTTTATCTTGGGCTAATGACTATTCTATATTCTTTTAAAAATTTTCCCATAATTTGAAGGATATTTCTTATAATTCTTAATAATTAACATTATAATACTAATAACTTCCCAAATAATAAACCATGAATAAAATGGAGATGAAAAAAATTTGAACATTCCATATGAAGTTATTATTTTATTTCTTGAATGAAGACAATAAAATATTAATAATATATGAAAAATAATTGTAATAAAATATTGACGACATTTACAATGATTGAGATATACCATTAAGAGGAATAATATTGGTTGTATTTTAATAAGATCTTTAAGCATATAGAAATATCCATCAGTAAAGTTAATTCTTTGGCCACCAGCAACAACCCCATGTAAAAATGCCATTACAAAACTTTCACCAAAATGATCACCTGCTGACATAAGATTACCAAAAATTTGAGGACCAATCAAATTATAAAGATAAAAGAAATGATATGGATAAAATAAATATGGATTTGAAGCAAAATTAATAAATGGTTGAATGAAAAGGCGAAATATTAATCCTTTCTGTTTCGATTTGTTAAATTTACTTGTATGATAGCTATGACCATCATCACTACTTTCAGAATCGCTTTCATTTAAATTTTCCATTTCAAATTGATCAATTTCTTTATAATTCACATTATTTTCATCATTATTATAGTAATATAAAAATGGAATTACCGCTAAAACAAAGTGATACATAAATATTAAACCTGCACAACCTAATGGTAGCTATTAAATATAAAAATTCAATAATAATAACAAATAATTATAATAAATAAGTAAATAAATAAATAAATAAATAAAAATAAAAATAAAAATTAATAAATTAAAAAAATAAAATAAAATAAAATAAAATAAAATAAAATAAAATAAAATAAAATAAAATAAAATAAAATAAAATAAAAAAAAAAAAAAAAATAATAATAATAATAATAATAATAATAATAATTAATTAATTAATTAACTACAATAATAATAGTATAATTATAATATTAATAATAAAATTGTAATATAATTATATAATAATAACAATATAATAATAATAATTAATATTAAATATAAGCAATACTTACAAGAATTGGTAAATAAAATGTTAATGCTTTTCTACCTATTATACTGATTCTAAAATCTTCTCGTTTATAATCAAAACTAAAACGTACAGTATTTTCTCCAACATTATTATCTTGATCATAGGCTTTTACTATCATGGTATGAACCTTTCCATCATCATAATATTCATTACCATCCCATTTCATTGCATATAAAGGAAGATAATCATCAGCGTTTTTATCATCATTACCAACAAGTTTAAATGATGAATTTTCATTACTAAGAGAATCAATTGTAGATATTTTCTTACCGTCTATAAAGAGTTCGATCGAATTAATTTTTTTTTCACTAAAAATTAATGATCGTACATGTGTCAATGTTTTTTCTTCGAGTTTTGGAAAATGATTTTCAGGTAATGCCATTTGTATATCTTGTGGATTAGTAATTAAAACTATTGGTTTTTCAATAGTAAAATTATAATGTTGTTCTAATAATTCATCTAGTGAATCTTTATTTAAATATGGTATTTCTGGCATAGGTAAGATATTATCAACAAAATTAATAGTATCATGATCAACGGCAATAATTCTATATGTTCCTTGAAGCTTTAAATCTTTAATTTCTAATTCAATAAAATTTTTATGATGCGTATATAACGCTTCACCTTTAAAATAATTTAAATATAATATATATTTAAATATATTATTTTAATTGATTAATAATTAAAATAAGTCTTCATAATGAAAGAAACTATCATAATATAATATTTCTTATTTCCTACCCAAGTATAAATCATGGAGATGTCCAGAGAAAAATAAACTTGTTTGCTTTGATAATTCATTCCAACTTCTTGCATCACTGGTTTTAGCAAAATTAATAGTAGCCTGAGGATAATGACTAAATGTAAAAATATGTTTATGTTTATTCGCTTTAGCAAAATCATATACTGATGCTAATTTATCTATTTTCTCTCTATTAATAACACCAAAAAGATTATATGGTGATGATGGACCATGTAATGGACTTTAATAAATTATAATAAAAATTTAAATATTAATATTTAAATATTAATATAAAAATTTTGTTACTTATTAAAATTATAATATTTAAAAGTATTTTAAAATTTTCTATTTAAAAAAAAAAAAAAATCATACGTAGCATCAATACTGTTAAATGTATATGACCCATAGTTTGTCATATAATTAATATGAAAACTTTGAGTTTGACTTCGTGAATATTTTTTATACAAATTTGCTTCATGGTCAAAACTTGGTGTATTAAAAGAATCATGATTACCCCTCATATCAAACCAAAATGTTTTATTATCATGCTTTTGAATAAATTCATTGTTGTCTAAAAGTTTTTTATAAGCTTGCCATTCTGTTTCTTTTTGTACCGATTGAAGTCCATTATTTGGTGCAGCATCAGTAATATCTCCTGTTACAAATACAAATCTTGGTGAAATTAATGGTAAAACATTTTCAACAAAACATTTCAAATGGGAAAAAGAACCTTCTGTAAAAACTTCAGAAATATGAATATCTGAAATCTTTTTGATTATATTAAAATTTTAAATATATACATGAATGAGAATTATTTTCATTAATAATAATCAAATTATTATCAATAAAAAAAAAAAAAAAAAAAAAAAAAAAAAAGAAGTTATATACATATATAAATAAATAAAACATATTAATTATTTTATAGATAAAAATATTTATTAATTATTTAAAAATTAATTATACAATTTATATTTTCTTTATAAATGATATATATATATATATTGAAATAGATATTTAATTAATAACGCTTTTATATTCGAAGTTTAATATTTTTCATATAATAATATATCATCATATAATTTTATTTTAAATAGATATACTTTATTTTAGTTTTAAATTATCTAAAAAATCTAATTTGAAATTCCGAAATTTGGTTTATTATTTTAAATCAAATTTCAAAATTAAATAAATTATAAATTTACAAATAACTAATAATAGTTCAATTTTTGAATAAACGAACGGAAATTACCTGAACAAAATAAAATATATTACTTGGTTTATTATCTATAATATCAGAATTATAATTCTTTTTGGTATCTTTTTTATCATTTATTGTAATTATATTTTGATAATTTCCAAGATTATTTCTTGATTTATAATTTATTCCATTATGAAAAATAAAATATAATAATATTGAGATAGCATAAGTTGCAATAGTTATATCCAGTACCCATTGCTTATTCATTTTATATTTTTTTATGTATTATTTTTTCTTTTATTTTTATTTCTATTATGTTTTATAATGTTTTATAATTATATGTATATTTTTTATTTTTATTTTTATTTTATAATATTAAATAGTATAAAATATAATATTTTATTTTGATACAAAATTTAATTATTTATTAAAAAAAAAAAAAAAAAGAATTATAATAATAATTTATTGGCTAAATAATTAATTATGGTATTACATAAATTAAAAATTTAATCACTAAAATTTACATATTATTTATTATTTCTTGTAATATTACGAGAAATAACATTTTCACTTTTGCTTTATTTAAAAAAATATATTAAAATGATTATATATGTTATATCATTATTATTGTTTAAAGTAACAATACAAAAAAAAAAAAAAAAAAAAAAAAATATTCTATTAAATTTAATTATATAAAGTTTATTCTGTTTCATAAGTAAACTGATTATTAAGCTTATATATATTATATATATTTATAATAATATATATATTTATATATATTTATAATATGTAAATTATAATTATTGAAATAAAATATATTATTATTAAATATTTTTATTACTAATTATTATCATTACATAGTTATTTTTATTTCTATTTCTATTTATAAAATTTTAAAGTAAATGATACATAAATTAGTATAAATTATTATTTTAATAAGTTTTTATAAAATAGATAATATAAATAATAATAATAATAATAATAATAATAAATAATAATAATAATAATAATAATAATAATAATAATAATAATAAATAATAATAATAATAATAATAATAATAATAATAATAATAATAATAATAATAATAATAATAATAGTAATAATAATAGTAAATAGTAAAAATTATAAACAATTAATTAAACATATAATTATATATATTTAAAATAACTATTTAAAAAAAATGGAAATTTTAGTACAGAAGATCGTTTATTAATCTTTAATAATTTTATGTTAATTTTTTAATTAATTAATAATAAATCTTTTTTTTTTCAATGTTATGTTGATTTTTTTATTTATCGTAAATAAACTAATTCAACTAATTCAATGACTTTTCAATTTCTCCTAATTCTTTTATAATAATTTTAATTATGTAAAGTTTTTTTTTTTTTTTTTATTTTGTTTTGTTGCTATTCATATTAATTGTATTGCTTAATAAACAATACATCATGAAAAAGAAGTACCAAATAAAAAAAAAAAAAAAATTAAAATTGTGATATTAATAATTTTTAAACTTATTTAAATATTTTATTGAAATATTGTTTTTAAAATTTAATCATTAGTAATTAGTAAATATATAAAATTCAATAACACATTTTTTATTTACACTAAAATAACTAATTAAAATTAGCAAAAATGAAATGGGTAAAGTCATTTTTCAAATTAGTTAAAAAAAAAAAAATAATGTTTGTAATTTTAATATAAAATTTTTATTTTTAGTTTGTATATTTAAAGATTGTTTTTTATATTGATATTATAAATAAAAATCATATCTTACAGATTCTCCCATTCATACTTTTTTCATTTGAAATAAATATATAAATAAATGAATAAATAAATAAATAAAAAGGAATAGAGAACTTTCAAAATTTTATCTATATATATAAATATAAACTTTAAACTTTGTATATTAGAAGAATTATTTAGTTGTGATATATTTATAGGTTATGATTATAATTATAGTAATTTTATCATGTTTTTATAATAAGATATTTAAAATATTATTATTTTAAATATATAATGAATCCTAATTATTCATTCCTTTTTTTATTTCACATATGATTTTGAATATATAGTTATTGGATTATTATAAATCATTTAGAAGTTCAAAAAAAAAAATTTTTTTAATCTAATAAACAATTAAAATTGATTAATAAAATGTATTTTAAAATTTAAATAAAAATTTTAAATATAAATTTTAATTTTTAAGTATCTATAATTATAAATTATTAATTATATTAATTATTTTATGATTATTTAATACATAAAATTATTTTAAATAAATATATAAAAGAAGAAAATTATATGAATTGGAATTGAAATCTATTAGTAATTAATAATAAATATTATAATAATTAAAAATATAAAAATTATTATATCCTTGTTAATATTAAATTTATTTTGAAAAAAAGATAATAAAAGAATGATAAAGGCGTATAAGTAATTTTAAAATTAAAAATAATAAAAATTGAAAAATAAATTAGAAACAAAATAAAACAAATAAAGTACTACTACTACTATTACTAATAATAATAATAATAAATGTTGTGTTTCTAATAATAGTAATAATAAAAATAAAAGTATTATATTACTAATAATAATAATAATAATAATAATAATAATAATAATAATAATAATTATAATAATAGTAATATTGTATTTCTAATAATAATAATAATAATAATATAATTGTATTTTTAATAGTAATAACGATAAATAATAATAATAAAAGAACAAACAAATACCAATAAATATAAATCCAAAAATTTTTATTTTGCAACTATAATCAATTTGGAGTGAATCTTTTTATTTAATCATATTTGGAATTCTTTTTTTTTTTTTTTTTTTTTTATTTATGAAATATACTTTATTGAGGTATTAACAAATAAATCAATAAAATCTATTAAATGGAAATTTAAACAAATAGACGAACAAATATAATAATAATAATAATATATATATATATATATAATAAAAGCGTGGTTTCAGAAAAACTTAATAATAATTATTATTATTATTCCTTCTTTTTATATTTTATTATCTTTTTTGAAAATCATAAAGAAGGTGTATTCCTTCATATTATTTTGGAGTGAAAAAATAGAAAAAAAAACATATATATATATATAATTTTATATTTTGTTTGAAAAATGTTCAGTGGGTCAAATTCAAGTATCAGTAATAAATCTAAACCTCAAATTCATCACTATAGAATAAAAGATAAAACAGAAGTAGAAAATAAATATAAATTTGGAAGAAAAATTGGAGAGTATGATAAAATTTTATTATATATTACATTAATACATTATAATAAAAAATATATATATAATATCAATATTATTTATTATATTGATATAATATTTGTTAATTTATTTAAATATATATATATATATTTATTTGTGAAGTTTTGTTTTAGATATATTTTATTCGTTTTTATCTAAAGTTATATATGTTTATGTTTATTTTATTTTATTTTATTTTTATTTTTATTTTTATTTTTATTTTTTTAAAAAAAAAGGGATTTTTCTATCAATTTTAAGTTTTATTATATTGTATATTAATTTATTTTTATTTAAATTAATTTAAATTAAATAAGAGGTGCGTTTGGAACTGTAAGCATCGTTGAAGATAAAATATCTCATTTAAAATGGGCATGTAAAGTAGTTAATAAGACAAAAGGGTCCGTATCACAATTTGAACAATTACAACAAGAAATAAATATTATGAAACAGTTAGATCATCCGTATGTTGTAAGATTACATGAAGTATATGAAACTCCTAAAAAAATTTATATAATTATGGAAAAGTAAATGATATTTGATTATCTGTTATAAAAATTATTGTTATATTAAAAATTTATTTTTAAATATTTAGAAAAGTATTAATTAAAATTTTATCAATTAATATAAATAATTTTGTTTATTTGTTTAATATTAAAAGTTATGATGGTGGTGAATTAGTATCAAAAATAAGAGATAAAAGCTATTGTTCAGAAGAAGATGTAAGAATTATAATATCAAGATTAGCAGATGCAGTTGGTTTGTTTTTAATATTCTATTCTTTTTATTTATTTATTTATTTATTTATAATAATTTTTATTTTTATTAATCATTATATATATTTAATAATAAATATTTCATATGAATTATAGCATATCTTCATGAACAAGGAATTGTTCATAGAGATTTAAAGGTATTTTTTTTTTTTTTAGCTTATTTAATATTGGTATTTTTATTATAATATTTTAATATTAATTGATACTCAAATAAATCAAATGATTATTATATCAATAAAGCCAGAGAATATATTACTATCTACTGAAGATCCAGAAGATATGTATAATATCAAAGTAATGGATTTTGGATTAGCAACATGTAAAGATTCTAGTACAATGATTGAAAATATATGCGGAACACCATTTTATATGGGTAAATAATTATTAGATACTATAGTTTTTAATTATTTAATTTCTTAATTATTAATAATTATTTATTTATTTATTTTATTTTATTTTATTTTTATTTTTATTTTATTTTTATTTTATTTTTTTTTTTTTAAAAAAAAAATATTTATATAATAAAGCACCTGAAGTAGTAGATAATTTGGGTTATAGTCAACAATGTGATATTTGGAGTATTGGTATTATGATGTATTTACTGTGAGTAAATAATAATGACAAATAATTAAAATTAATTTGTATAATTATATAAAATTAATTAAAAATATATATATATGTAGTCTTGTTGGATATAAAAAAGAATGTGAAGTACAATTGCATCAGATGATATCTAATAGGAAAATAGAATTTCCAGATGAAAATTGGAAAAATATATCAATTGGAGGTAAATTTATACGAAGAAAAAAAAAATTTTTTTTTTTTTTTAGTAATTCAATAATAGATTATGAATATAATAAATATAATAAAATAATAAATCAATATAATAAAGATTCTGATGTATTTATTATTTCTGTTGTTAAAAATAATTTATGATATAGCTAAGAATCTAGTAGAGAATTTATTAAAATTTGATCCTGCTCAAAGAATTACAGCGAAAGAAATTTTGCAACACCCTTGGATACATGTAATTTTATATAATAATAAAATGATCTTAATATTAAAAGTACCTCTATAATACTAAATTTACAAATTTTAAAATTTATCTTAAGGGTGAAGAAAATGGTGTTAGTACAAATACTACAGTATTTGATTTAATGAAATCTTATAAAGCAGAAAAAAGATTAAAAGTATTAATGATTATATATTTTTAAAATATAAATTTTAATTTTAATGTTTTATAACTTAATGTTTTAAATAATTACTAAAAAAAAAAAAAAAAAAAATCTTTTTTACAAAAAAAAGAAAATTATAAATGTAGTAATTGCGGCAATATATTTTTGTAACGGTACATTTAAAGTAAACCATGAACCGGTAATTAATGATACCGAAGAGTTAAACGAAAAAAATTTAAGTAATTCAAATATATCCGATGAAAAGAAACCAGTAAAAAATAAAAGTATTAATCGTAATAAAGTTAAAGGAATTGAAGAACGATCAACAGGAAAATTACCAACAAGAAGTCATATAAAGACTGATAGTAATTGTAGTTGTAATAGTAATAATGGTAGTGTTCAAAAATTAAATTTATTATCATCATCAGGTAAATATTTATTATTGATAATATAATTCAAGTATTATATAAAATTTTTTATTTCTATTTTTTATAATTATTATTATTATTATTATTTTTTAAATAATACCAATACAATATTTTTATTATTAAAATACTTTTTATTTTAATAATGGTAATATAATAATAATTTTTATAATAAAGATAAAACAAGTGCAAAAAGATCAAGTTCAAATGCAATTAAATCAAAAACACATGAATCAGACCATATAAGTAGTCCATCAGTAAATCATAAAGTTATTTCAAAACAAACAAATAGTACTAATATTAAAACACAAATTAAAAAAAATTCAATATCTCCAGAAACTATGAGTAAAAGTTCTAATGTAAATACAAAAAGCATACCAAAAAGAATATCTATTTGTAGTACAGCAACAAATACTCCAACGGCAATATCAAATCGTAATGAAAATTCAAGTCCTCTTACTTTAAAAAAGAATATTAAAGATAATTCTAATAGTAACCTTAAAAATAAATGTACAACAAAAAAAACAATAAAGACATAAATAAGAACATTTATCTTTTTTTATATATTTAAACTATTTTATAACCACATGAAATAATTATTTATTATTTAAAAGAAATATTAGTATATAAAAAATTTGTATAGATATTTAAATTATATATATATTATATATAAAAAAATAAAATAAATATTATTTTTATTTTGCACTAAAATAAAATTAAAAGGTATGATAAATTGAATTAATGTGTAGAGTGTAAAATAAAAATTATAACATAAAAATTATCTTACATTTTTATGATAGTATAGGAATAAATTGAATATACCAAAATATAATATTTATTTAACACTTTAATTATTATTAAATATTAATTTAATAATCAAAACAAAATTCATAAATAAGTAATTAATAAAGACTTAATATAAATTTTTTTAATATCAAAAATATGTGAATTTTTAATAAGAATTCATTTGCTTATTTTTTGATAGAATGTTAAAATCAATTTATTATTATTATAAATAGGACCAATCATTAATTTAACTATTATTTTGTCAATTTTAATTTTACAACATTTTTAATTTTTTGATGAAAATTTAATCATATTTATTTTTTTATTATAAAATTTTTCTATTAATTTATTTTTATTTTATTAACAGTTAAACGTAACTTTATTATATAATACTTTTTATCAATTGTAATTAGAATAACTTCTATATAAAGTTTTTTTTTTTTTTTTTATTTTAATAAAAGAAAAAAAAAAAAAAAAAAAAGAGAGAAATATAAATTATTATATTGTTATATCATAATTTGACAATAAACAATACTTTTTTTTTCCTTCTGTACCTAAGAATATAAGATGTGTATGTAATATTATTAATATATGGAATAGTGGATTCATCATTTTTTTTATTAAAAATAATTAATAAAAATATCATTTTATCAATAAATTTATATATATATGTTTTCTTAAAATAAACATTTTAAATTATATAAACATTATTAATTAAATTCATTCATTTATTTTTTTTTTTATTGATTTATATATATATATAAACATTATTATAATTCACAATTTATTCACCCTTCCTTTTTATTATATTTAACATATTATAAATCAATCTTGATCTCTTAACATTCAATTGATTATTAAATAAAAATTAACAATATTTTATAAAGTTGGTTCAAATAAAAAACAACAAACAGGTATTATAGAATAAATTAATAATTAATTTTAAATTCAAATCTTTAAATTTAAAAACAGAATGTTTGATTTCAATGAAGATTTTTTTTTTTTTTAAAAAAAAAAAAATACAATTAAATTATGAAGTATTAGCAATTGTGGAAAATAATTATAATTTAATTAAATTTATAATACTAAATATTTTTGGAAGTTTAGTTTTTTTTTTTTTTCTTCTTCAAATAAATAAATAAATAATAATAATAATAATAATAATAAAAAGGAAAATATATATATATATATAATTTCATCAAATTATAATTATAATAGGATTGATATAAATTGATATAGTTAAAAATATAAATAATAAAAATAAAAATAAAATAACAGAATTTTTTTTTTTTTATAATTATTTTTTATGTTAAATTGAATATAAATTATTGAATCAATCTGTATAAAAATAATAATATTAAATTTTAATAATAAAATATAATTTATCATAATGAATAAAGGATTTGGAACAAATTCTGGATTTAGTTTTGGTCAAAATAACCAAACAAACACAAATACTGGTTTTAGTTTTGGTCAAAATAATAATACAACAACCCCAGGTACTTCAACTGGATTTGGTTTTGGTCAAAATAACCAAAATAACAATACCGGTTCTGGATTTAGTTTTGGTAATAAGACAAATACCACTGGCACAAGTCTCTTTGGTTCTAATACCAATAATAATACTGGAAGTGGATTATTTGGTGCTAATAATAATAATAATAACAGTTTATTTAAAACTAATACAAATTCAGGTACTGGATTATTTGGTGCAAACAATAATAATACTGGTTCAAGTTTATTTGGAAATAATAATACAGGAGGTAGTCTTTTTGGAAATAATAATAATACTAGTGGAGGGCTTTTTGGCTCAAATAACAATACCAGTGGTGGTTTATTCGGAAATAACAACTCAAAGCCAGGTTTATTTGGATCAACTACTACAGGTTTTGGTGGAATGGGACAACAACAATTTATGGGTATACATATATAAATAAATTAAATATAATTATATATCTGTATATATTATTATTATTATTATTATTATTATTATTATTATTATTATTATTATTATTTTGGATAATTAGTATAACATAAATAATTATTTAAATAATAATTTATTTAAATAATACTTTTAATATAAATAAATTTAATATAAATATAAATATGTATATATATTAGGCATTCAGCAAGCACAACAACATACTTCAACTGTTGCTGATGAATTAAGAAAAATTCAAGAATATTGGAATCCACAAAGTCCAAATTGTCAATTTAAAGTACAATTATAATATTATTAGTCATTTTATTATTATTATTATTATTTATTTATTTATTTATTTATTTATTTATATATTTAATTATTTTTTCATTTTATTTATCTAATAATATCAATTCAACTCATTAATATATGTTTAATGAAATATGCTGTAAATCTTAAATAAAAGCATTACTTTTATAATATGGTTCATCCAAGTGATGTAAGTAGATATGTAAAACCCCCAAATGATGATGAAGGTCTTTGGAGACAAGCTCAAAAGAATAATCCAGATTCTTCTTGGTAATGTGATAGAAATATTAAAAATACATATATATATTTGTTAACATAGAAATTTTATATTAACTTTTTCATTATTGAATATAGTATGGTACCAGCTCTTGCCATTGGTTTTGATGGAATTAAAAAACGTATGGATGAACAAAGTAAACAAACAAATGCACATGAAGCAAAACTAAAAGTAAACTATTAATAATAATTTATTATTGTATAATTACAATGATATCTTTTTTTTTTTTTAAATAGTTTCATTAATTTTTTTTTTATTTTAAATATCAAATTTATTATTATTATTATTATTATTATTTATAAATACTTTAAAAATGGAATATTTAAAATAAAATTAAATAGGAATTATCAGATAAAGTTGAAAAATTAAGACAAAAGCATTTATTAGAAACAACCGGAAAATTAGAAGAATATAGAAGAAGACATTTAAGTTTGGCTCATCGTACATTAAAAATTATGAAACAAGTTTATATATTAAGAAATAGAGGATATTCAATAAGACCTGAAGAAGAGACTTTGAAGGTTCGTTTAGAAAACTTAGCTACCAATTTAAGAAAATCATCTCAGTTTAGAGGACGTGTTGAAGAATTATGGGCTCATTTACAAATGATAAGGGATCATCCTGGTGCATCTTGGTATAATTTAGCTAGTACTTCTACTACAAATATGAATAATAATAATAATACTACATTAAATGGAAATATAAATAATAATATTAATAAATTATCATCTACTGGAAAGGGTAATGGTAATTTAACTACCACTAATAACAACAATAATTTAGGTAGTAATGGAAGTAATATTAATAATAGTGAAATTAATTCTCAACCTGGAAGATATGTTGTTGATGAAGAAGGATTACAAACAATTCATAAAATTTTGACAGAACATCAACATGGATTATCAATACTTACTGATTATGTTAAAAAGAATTCAAAAGAAATAGAAGATATGTATCGTGGTTATCATGAACCAGGACCTCATTATCAAAATATTCAACAGAATCGTTTAGATCAACACTATCCAATATCATTATCAAGTTCGAATACATTAACCTCATTAAAATGAATTATTTAATTTAACAGCAATAATAATAATAATAATCATAATCATAATAACAAAAAAAAAATAAATAAATAACTAAAAATAAAAAACGGAAAAGGAAATCTTTTATTATATCAATAAAGATATAAAATAATTATTTTTTTTTTTTTTTTTTTTTTTTTTTTTTTGTTTGTTTGTTTGTTTGTTTGTTTTTATAAAGTATTACCTCCATTATTATTATTATTATTAGTTATTTTTAAAAAATTTCTTGAAAATATCATAAAATGCTATTTTATATTTTATGGTTAATACTCTTATATATATTTAAAAATATTTATTTAAATAATTTTTTTTTTCATTAATATAAGAATAAAGGTATAAAGATTTTTAATTAGTTAATAAATTTAAAAAGTACTTGAAGTTATTATAATTCTTTTTTTTTTTTTTTAATTCCGTATATAATATATTAATAAACCTACAATTAAATAAAATATAATTTTCACCATATTATTATTGTTAGATTTTACATTTGTAGTTTTTTTTTTTTTTTTTTTTTTTTAATTAAAAAATTGTAATAAAAAAGTTAAATTATAATTCATTGGTTAAAATCATTTAGCTTAAATATATTTATTATATATTTTTATTATTTATATTTATAATTATTTTTTTTATTTTGCAGTAGGACATATATATATTATTTCCTTTTTTTTTTTTTTTTTTTTTTAATTATTATTATTATTATAGTTTATTACAATATATCATAAATATATGTTGTTAAATCATAGGTTCTACAATGAAGTGTATTATCATTTTCATTTTATTAAAATGTATCACAAATGAAATTAATTTTTATTTTTACTATATAGTATATATAAATAAAATTATGTATATATATATTTTTTTATTTTATATTATTTAATATTTCAAAAAAAAAAAAAAAAAAAAAAAAAAAAAGTTTAAAATGCTTGAATTATATTCTTGGGGTCCAGGTTATGATTTATTATCATTTGACCCGTTTTGTCTTGCTGCTGAAGTATATATAATACAAAAAAAAAAAAAAAAAAAAAAAAAAAAGAAATAATAATAAATGTTTTATTATAATTCAATTATATTAAATATATAATTTTTAAATTTTGTTTTATTTAAATACAGGCTTATTTAATATTTTCCAACGCCGAATGGGAATTGCATGAAGCTCAATCAACAAAATCTTCAGGTATTGTTTAAGTAATATTGTGAGAATTTAATTTTTTTTTTTTTTTTTTTTTTTTTTTTTTTTTTTTTGTTCTTATGTTAACGAAATTAAAAAATGTATAATAAAATCAATATAGAATTACCAATATTAAAAGATGGAATGACCGAGGTTAACGATTTATTTAAAATTATAAATTTTCTTAAAAAGAAAGGATATAATATTGATGAAACAGCAGGATTATCAAAAGATGAATTAGCTGAATCATTAGCGTAAATTTATATAATATATTTAAATTTAATTTGATTTATGTATAAATATCATATTTTATAATAATCACATTATTATTATTATTATTTATATAAATAGTTATATAGCATTGGTTGAAAATAGTATTTATGATGCTTTGGTAAATATTAATTATAAATAAATATATTTTATACATTTTATCATAATTAATTTATAATAAAATAACTATAAAAATAATATATATATATATATATAAAATTTATAATATTTATTGTATATAGTTATATATATTATGGTTGGAAAACGAAAAAAATGCAAAAAAAGAACAACAACAAACGTATGTAAAATCATTATCCTTTATTGAAAGTTATTTTATGAAAGGAAGGATTCAAGAAAATGCAAGAGAACGTCTTAAAGATATGGAACTTGTTAAAGTAAATGATGAATTAGTTCCTGAGGTATTTTTTTCTTTTTTTTTTTTTTTAAAAAAAAAAAAAAAAAAAAAAGTTAATTTTACATTAAAAATTTACATATGTAATCAAAATATATTATCATTTTACTGAAAATAGGTATACTTGAATGCCCATGACGCATATGCCGCATTATCAACTAAATTAGGTGATAAATTATATTTTTTTGGTAATAAACCCTCTACTCTTGATGCAATTGCTTATGGTCATTTAGCTTTACATTGTTATCCAAATCTTCAAAATCCAAAACTTTTCAGTATGTTAAAATTTATTAATAATATATATTTATTATTATTATTATTATTATTATTAAGAATAATTATAATAATAATTAATTATTATATATATATATATTATTATTTTTATTTTATATAAAATTTAAATAAAATAATATGTAATATAATAAATAATAAAGCTATGATATCTTTTGAATTCCCAAATTTAATTCAGTATTGTCAAAGAATTACAGATCTTTTTAAAGAAAAGAAAATAAATAGAATTCCATTACCAAAACCATTATATAATCAAATTACCGATAAATCAAAGGAATATATAAAATCTGCTTGTGATACAGTTATTTCTTATGATTATAAAGGAGGAATTAATCAATGTAAAGAAAATATTAATAACTACAAGGATGTTATTATAAATTATAATTATAGAGAGAGTTTTGTAAACTGTAAAGACAGCATTATGAATCATAATTATAAAGAAGATGTTAATCAATGTAGAGATTATATATCAAAACATAAAATATCATTTGCCGAAATAAAAGAAAATATTAAAAATTTTGATTATAAAAGTATTCCTAATTTCTTTACAAAGAAAGATACTTCTAATATGAGTTACGATGAAAAGAATGCTCAAAATAAAAGACAAATGGTTAATTCTAGAGTGCTTAGTGTTGTTGGTGCTTTATCATTCTTTACTTTCTATATTGTTCATAATAGAATAATAAGAATTGAAATTAAGCCAGATCCACCAATTACAAAATAATAAATAAATATATCAATAAATAATTATTATCAAATAATTAAATTTATTTATTATTATAATGATACTTATCTTTATTATATAAAAATAATAAAAATAATAATAATATTATTATTATTATTATTATTATTACTGAAAATTTAATTAAATGAATTAAAAGATGCTAACATTTTAGGAATTATATAAATACAATTAAGTAATAAATCTATGAATTTTTTTTTTTTTTTTTTTTTTTTTTTTTTTTTGTTTGTTTGTTTATATAATATATCTATTCAATATCATATATATATATATATATATAATGTTATAAGGCCTTCTAGGTTTAAATTTATATAAAATATTAATCCAAAAAAATGGAAATGAAATAATTATTGTTTTTCTTAATAATTTATTAAATTTGTATAAAAAAAAAAAAAAAAAAGTGTAAAAAATTATTAAACTAATGAATTAATAAATTATGTAATAAGTAAATAAAAAAATAAATAAGTAAATAAAAAGTAAATAAAAAGTAAATAAATTAATAACTAAATTAATAAATAAAAAGTAAATAAAAAGTAAATAAATAAATAACTAAATTAATAAATAAAAAGTAAATAAAAAGTAAATAAATATATAAATTAGTAAATAAATAAATTAATTTACTGTTAAATTGTAAAGTTATATTTAAATTAAATTATATTAAATACAAATTAAATATAAATTAATATGTATTTAAAATAAACCACAATTAAATATTAAAACATGTAATTTTATCTGTATTTTAAATATTTGTCTGCCATTTATTTATGGTCTACAAAAAATATGAATAATAAATTTATATTAATTAATAAACAATCTTTTATAGAATAAGAGTCTGTCTCACTTGAAAATGAGTGACAGCACTGAATGTTTCATTTACAAAGGTTCCAATTTCAAAATGTGGAAAAATTTACTTAACTAACATTTTGAAAGCTAAAGACTTCTCTTTCTTAGTCATTTCTAATGTTTTTAATAAATCCAAATAAAATGATGAAAACTTTGAAGAAATTGATACTAATAATTCAAAGGTCATGGCAATCATTGTTAAGTCTGTCGATGAATCAATATATAAAGATATCATAGATTTGGAATATGCTTATGATATGATTAAGAAATTGGAAGAGATAAACCAAGAAGCAAATGAAAACTTCTTCTTTGAAAAATTAATCAAGCAATTAAAAATTATGGTCTTAAACAGTCCGGTCGCTAGTGGAATAAAATTATAACAAAAATTTTTAACAAAAAGAAAATTTCAACAATCTACTACTGATCTATGGACTAACCTCTGTCATAGGACTTTATATTGATGGTATGCTAATTATAGGTGTAAATTTCGAAATTATTAACATTGTTACAAGAATTAAAGTAAACTTTAAAATATCGAAAAGTGGGTTTACTAACTTAGTATTAGGATTCAAAATAGAAAGAGAAGAAAATGGCTTTTATATATCTCATAAGAAGCATTCATTGATAATCTGTTAAATAAATATAATATAAATAAGATAAGAAAAATAAAAACACCATGTGCAGGATATAATAATAATGAAAATAATGAACCTGTTGACAAAATAAAATTCAAAAGTATTATCGGTTTTTTAATTTACCTTGGAAAATGTAAATTTTTTGTAAAAACAGAAACAATAATCATATACATAGATAATGAAACAAGCAAAAGTAGCATTGAGCAGGTTGTTTAAATTCAAAGCTTAGACATATTAGTGTTTGTTACCACCATAACATTGAAAATATATTAAAAAAAATGTTCTATTGAAATATATTAATCCAAATAATATGCTGACCGATTCTTTAACCAAAAACCTTAATGGAAATTAAATGTCTAATATTACCAATAAAATTTTTAAAAAATTAAAAAAAAAATTTTTTTGAGGGGGACTGTTAACTTTATTAATATAAAGTTATATTTTATCTATAGTTTATTGTAAATGCAAATGTATATAGAACAAGCCACAGTTAAATATAAAAACATGTAACTTAAATAATAAATTTATATTAATTAATAATAAACAATCTTTTACATTTTAACTAATTTCAAAAAAATTTTTTTATGAATTGGATAAAATTTTATAAAAAATAATTTTTCAATTGTGTATGAATATTTAAATTGATTTTATTTGAACAAAATCATTTTAAGGATACTTCATTAAATTAATTATTTTTTTCAAAAGTTTTTCATATTGTGATTTATTTTTCTTTTTTTAATAATAATATATTTAACGGAAGTGTTTCACTTTTCACAATGTTACAATTCACAAATGGAACTTAATGTGACTTTTTAAATTATTAATTTAAAAAAAACACTTTCAAAATTCATAATATACAAACATTAAAAAGTCAAATTGAGAATTGCAACATTGTGAAATACAACAGATTTTTATTTAATATTAAATAAAAATCTATATTTAATTATACAAAAAATAAAAAAATAAATAAATAAATAAATAAATATTCATATTCAAACACAAATATATAATAATAATTGATTATTTTTATAATTTGAATTATAAAATTATTATTATAATTGTTTTTTTATTTATTAATCAATTTCATTTCAATAATACATTATATTACATTATTAAAAACAAAATAATTAATAAATATATAAATAATATACTAAAATAATAATAAAATAAAATTTATTAATTTTATTTTAAAAAATATAATATTATTTATTATTACATTTTATGATGAACAGGATAAATTATATAAATTTAATAAAAAATTAATTTTTTTCCCATTGAGCATAACAGTAAACCACATCATTATTTTTGCTTGTGAGTTCTGAAACACCTCTTTTATTACCATAAAGAGCGAAACTATAACCACTTGGTTGTTGACCTTTTTTATACCAATTTCTACTACCAGTGGATTTATTTTCATAAAGCCATAAATCATCAATTTTACGTTTTAAATTCCATCCTGTAAATTTATAGTTACTTCTTGTAAAGTTATTAGCTCTTAAATTAGATTTAATGCCGTAGATGTGACGAGTTGAATACATACCATGATATTGATTTGTATTTTCATCTGAAACATATTGAACAGTATATGTTGTTTTATTATCAGCAACCGATGTATAATTTTTGGAGTTTCCTTGGAAGTTTTTGATAAAGTAAATTCCATCACTTTCATCAGGGAATCCGTTAATTTGGAAATATAATTTTGTATCAGTAGAAATATATTGGATTCTGAAACCACAAGATTCCACTTCTAATCCATCTTTAGTTTTACTATAATCTGTGTTTTTCAAAAGGAAGTTTTTCATAGTAGGATATCTAATGATATTTCTATCTGTTTTATAATCCATATTCTTGTCTACAAAAATATCACCAACATAGTATCTAAGAATAGCATTTGTTTTGACATTACCAGAACTTTGTTCGAAATAAGGAGCATAGATAGTTTTTTCAGTTGGATTGTAACTAAAACCTTGACCTCCCCAGCTTTCCATGTTACCGTAGTATTCATAAGATGAATTACTTCCAGCAAAAACAGCATTTTTCTTATCAAGGGTAGCTATCTTATAAATAGTCATAGAACGAAGAGTATTTTTTTCACTACCAGAGGTAGTTTTTTCAGGGAAGTAGGTATCATTATCATTGACTTTACCATAATAGAAAGTTTCACCCCACTTAAATATTAAATAGAAATAATTATCAGCATGTCTAAATTGTCTTACAGCATTTACTTTTAAATTTTTGCCATCAGTACCTTTAACATTAAGATATCCAATGAAATACAAATTTTGACCATCAATAATATAACGAGCTAATCCATTAGTATCACTAGTAGCAGCAAGAAGAATATTTGTACCAGTTCCGGTTTTATTTATAACTAAAAGATCATTAGCATGACCGGCTTCAGTACAGTAGGTTCTTTTACTTCCCTTAGTATTTGGATAACAGTTCATTAAAACTCTTGCCTTGGAATCAATTGTTGTTCTATAAATTGCAATTGCATTAATACTATTATGGATCTTGGCAGAGTAGATGTAAGACTTTCCTACATTCATTCCTTGTACATTAGTAATTGAACGAGATTTTCCACTAATGGTTTCACTTCTGTTTGGAAGATCTTTCAACAATTCAGCATCTTTCATAGTCCATGTTTCGAAACCTTGATAGGTGTTTTTGGTCTTTAGGGTTTCATACAATGAAAAAAATATGCCTAAAGAGAGAATAGTCGAGATTATACTTCTCATTTTAGTTTTTATCCTTTTATTAACAATAAATATATATAGATTAAAACAAATAAATAAAAATAAAATAAAATAGAGAAAAAAAAAAAAAAACTTATGAATAATAATCTAATTTTTGATTCCAAATTTCCATATTTATATAAAAATTTTTTTCAATAAAAATGATATATGATTATAATTATAAAATATAAGACAACATTGATTTAATAATATTAAACTGATGTTATCTTTATTCAATAATAATATAATAAATTTAATTTTATTGATTCCATTTTATTTTCTGAATTACCGTATAGAAAATACTTTTACTAATTTTTTTTTATTGTAATTTAAATAAAATTTAAATAAAATTTAAAAAGTATTAATTTAAAAATTAATATAAATAACTATATAATTCAATTAAATTATTATATATAAAAATAGGTATAAAATATAAAAATTAAAAATTTAATTTACATCGCAATATATTATTAATTAAAGATAATTTTATTACAATATCAAATGGTAAGGATATGAGAAAAATTTTTTTGTATGAACTAAACTTAATCTTTTAGCAAAACTTTTTTTTTTTTTTTTTTTTTTTTTTTTTAGATTTTCTTAATTTATGTCGCTAATTAATTGAATTAAAGAAGATTTTAAAATAATATAATTGAATCATTGACATTGATTCAATAATTATTATAGAGAGTGAATATAATAGGATAATTTTATACTACAACAAGAAAACCGATAAATTATATATAAATAATACAAGTTAAAAAAAAAAAAAAAAAATAATTCATATTATTTAATAAATTTGATAAATTATATTAAATCATATCTTAACAGTTTTTTAATTAGTTTTACACATTCAAAATACATTATTAAATTCCAATATAATTTAAAAATATTTGAATATTTTTTATATTTTATAAAATAAAAAAATATAAATATTTTAGTAGAATTTATTTTTTTATATTATATAATAAATATATAATAATGTAATTGTATTTTTATTTATTTGTTTTTTTAAAAAAATATTATATATTAACTTTTTATTTATTTATTTAATAATTACAAAATAATAATAGAATAATATGAATAAAAATAATAATAAAAAAAATTTTAAATTATACATAATAAATACTACTACTAATATATTCAAAAATTATAATAAATACTACTACTAATATATATTCAAAAATTATATATAATATTAAATGATACTACTACTAATATATTCAAAAAAAATATTATAATAAAAAATATATACCTAGAATGTTAATAAATAAGTATTTTTATTATGTTTTTTTTTTTTTTTTTTTTTTTTTTTTTTTATTTTTATTTTTATTTTTTATAATATCCAATATTTAACAAAAATTTTAAATATTATAATTAATTTAATATTTGTAATTTAATTATCATATATATTTATAATATAATTTTAGCTTTTTTTCTTTTCAGTTTTTACCAAAAAAAAAAAAAAAAAAAAAAAAAAAAGCAGGTAGATACATTAATATTTGGTAATGAAATTTTGGTTAGATAAAAAAATAATCAATAATCCAATATTTAATAAAAGGTTGATTATTATAATAATATATAAAATTAAATATATAATACAGATGATAAAAGATTAACACTTGGTATTTCTAATTTTTTTTTTTTTTAATTTTTAATAATAATTTTTTTTTTCTTTGGTCTTTGGTTAATATTCATTAAATATAAAGTATGTTTGTTTTTCTTTTTTTTAGATTTATTTTAGTTAAATTATTTTATATTAATTATAACATAATTATATAATAATATATATATCTACATATTTAAAATAGCTTGTAATTACAAAATACTAAAGCTTCATATAATAATTAAAAAAAATAAAAATAAAAAAAAATAAGAAAATATTTTATACTTTATTTTTTTTTTATAAAAATTCTTTAATAATATTATATGAATGAAATCATTTCATTTTTTTTTTTTTTTTTTTTTTTTATTAAAACATTTCATATAATAATAGTTAAAAATATATAAAAAATAAAAAATTGTTATATAAAGTGTAACTTTAATAATAGATTTAATTATTTTAATTATTTGTCTTATAAAATCTTATAATACTATCAAAAAATTCTAAAATATGGATATGGTACATTTCGCAATGTGGCGTTCGTATTAATATAATTTAACGCCATAAATTTTTTAATATATTTTAATATAATTATACATATAAATAAATAAATAAAATAAATTATAATCCGGTTTAGAAAATAAATGTTTTAAATATTTCTTAATTATGTTAAAACAAAAAAGACAAAAAATAATTTAATATAAATTTATTTAAATAATTAAATAATTAAAATAAATAATAAATTATTAAATATATATATAAAATAATAAAGTATAAATAATTATTAATAAATAATAAATAATAATATTAATGTTTTTATTTTCTAGTATATAAAAAATTAAATATTTTCTTAAAAACACTTCATACTTAAAAACAAAAAAAATAAAAACTAAATAATTAATACTAATAAAAAAACTTTATATTAATAACAAATAAAAAAAATATTTTTCTTTAATTAAAAAATATAAAATGAAATTTTTATATATTTATTTAAATGATTTTTAACCATAGCATATATAATTAAATATATTTATTTAAATATTTAATTAAAATATTTTATTATAAATGGAAGAAAATAAAAATATTGAAATAAGTGAAACTAATTGAGGAAAAGAACAAATATTATTATTAACAAAAAATATAACTTTAATTTCTCATCTAAAAAAAAAAAAAAAGACAATTCCTAAGTATATCGATTTTTATAAAACTTTTAATAAATATAATCTTTCATTATTTAAAACGATAAGAAAGAAATTTTAAAATATGAAAATTTTCATAATCATTTTGAAAAAAGAATTGATATATCTATATTAAATGCAAAACATAAAATTAAAGATGAAGTTAGAAAAAGTTCAATTCCTTTAGGTAAAAAACCTAAACATTATATTTAATGAAGTTTCACACGAAATAGGATTTATATGACCTTAATATAAAACGATTAAATCTCAAATAACAAGAAATATTAATAAATAACTATCTCTTGATGTAATAAAGTTTGTTGCTAATGGAAGACCTAGAAATGATATTGTTGAAATATGGTTTAAATGTTTAATTAATTTAAGTAATATAAATACTAATTTATAATACATGACAGAGTGATAAGCAAATAAAAAAAATTATCTGAATTCTGTTGCGATTATTATTAATAATTAAAATTATTCTTAATTAAAAATCCATGATTGTTAAAGATTTTAATTTAAAAAAAAAAAAAAAAAAAAAAAAAATTAAAAATATTTTATTATTATTTTTATTTTTAAAGTTTTATTAATAACTTTTATATTATAAAACAAAAATTTTCTATTTTATATTCAAACATATAACAAAAATAAAAAAAAAAATATATTAAATATTTTTATTAATATCTTTTTTATCTATATTATTGATTTTATGAATACTATATTTTATAGTATTTATAAAATCATAAAGGTTTAAATTTTTTTTTTTTTTTTTTTGAAAGCCTTTATTTAAATATTCATTTTTTAAATATATTTTATTTTTAAAGAATATTTTACTTATATATTTAATTTAAAAATTTTATAGAAGTTTTAATTTTAATTTTTATATAATAAAATGATGAATTTTTTTTAAAGAATATATATTTTTTTTCTTTTTTCTTTTTTTATTTTTAAGAATATTTAAAGGTTATTTTTTTTTTATTTGTAAAGATATATAAGTCTTTTTAATTTTTAAATTTTTTCTTTTAAATACTTTTAAAAGATTTAACGAATATTTTATTTTTTTTAAAGATAATATGTAATTAAAATTTCAAAAAGTATTTTATTTTTTTAAATAATACTTTTTTTTTAAAGAATATTTTAATTATATATTTATTTTAAAGATGAATAAAAATTTTAAATTTAATTTTTTATTAATATAAAGAATGTTTAAAAATAATTTTTTTAAGATATATAAATCATTTTAAGTTTTAAATATATTTCTTTTTATTTTAAATATTTTTTTTTTTACTACCCTTTATTGATTTAAAGAATACTTTATTTTATTTTATTTTTTTTTTTTTTAAAAATAAATATAAAAATAATAATAATTAAAAAAAAAATGACATAAATTTTTAGATTAAAGCACGTGATTATATGTTTTGTAATATTAATAAATAAATAAATAAATAAATAAATAATTAATTAATTAATTAAAAAGAAAGAAGATTATAAAAAATATAGTTTTATTTTTTTATTTTTATTATTTATATTCTTTTTCTTAACGAATAAAATAATATATATATATATATATAATAAATATATAAGTTCGAAATCCAAAATAATAAAATATAAAATAAATATTGTACAAAACTATTTAAAAAATAATAATATTTAATAGAAAAATAAAAATAATAATATATATATAACGGAAATGCTAGCATTTAATATTCTTTATAATATGGCTTTGATATCAGCCTTAATTTATTTAATTATTATAATATTTAAATTTAAGACAAGACTTATACCACCACCATTACGTCTTAAAACAGAAAAAGAATACCAAGAAGATTTAGAAATTGTTAAGAAACATTTAGGTGAGGAAGCTTCAAAGAATCTTCAAACGGTTAAAGAAAATCCAAATTTAAAACAATATTTAATTATTACAGCCCACCCAGATGATGAAATTATGTTTTTTGCACCAACCATTATTGGTTTAAGAAAGCAAGGCTTCAAAGTTAAGATATTATGTTTATCTACTGGAAATTATGATAAAAAAGGTGAAATTCGTGAAGTTGAAATTAAGAATTGTGTTAAATTATTAGGTGTCACAGAAGAAAACGTTACAGTTCTCGATCATCCGTAAATTCAAATACAATAAAATTTCTATTCATAATTCAGTATTAATAATAAAATAAATTAATATATAAATATAGATATATATAATTTTTATATTATAATAGAAGTAATATGGAAAATTTGAAATTTTTATTAATTTAAAAATCTGATTTCATTTTAATTCTGAAATTTATTTAATAGAGGTCTTCAGGATAATCCAAAACAATTCTGGTATCCAACCGCAGTTAGTAAAGTTATTTCAGAACATATCAATCCAGATATTTCTGCTGTAAATTTTTTATTTCTATATTTATAAACTATTAATATAAATAGGTATAAATAGAATAAGAATATTAATTTTTTTTTTTTTTTTTTATAATATTATAGATTATTACTTTTGATAGAATGGGTATTTCAGGACATGTCAATCATCGTTCTGTTTATGAAGGTATTAGGTAAGCAAAGTTAAAAAATAAAATAAAATAAAAAATAATAATAATAATGAAAAAATAAAATAAAATAAAATAAAATAAAATAAAATAAATTTATAAAAAGTTTTTAAAAAAAAATTATATAGCATCTAATTAATTAATGTATAAATCCAAAAAAAAAAAAAAAAAAAAAAATATATATATAATATTATAAATAAAGATATTATATTAATCAAAATGGTAATAAAGCCATGCCCGCGGTTTTTACTTTAAAGACAGTTTCAGTTCTTAGAAAATATAGTTCAATTTTTGATACCATATTTTCATTAAATGCATTTCTTATGCCACATGCTTATTCGGTTGGCGATAGAGCTTTATTTGTATCTGGATTAGATGAAATTTATTTAGCTCAAAAGGCTATGAGACAACATAAAAGTCAAATGGTTTGGTTCCGTTGGTTATATATTTTATTTTCAAGATATATGGCTATTAATGAATTAACACGTATTAATAATTAAGTTATAGTGTTTTATAATATATATAATATATATAATATATATATGTATATATATATATATTGAATAATATTTATTTGCAAATTAAACTCATAAAATAGGATGTTTCCTTTTCCTATTTTTTTTTTTTTTTTTTTTATAATTTAATACTTTATTAAATATAGAAAAAATAATTTCAATAAATTAACATACAGTAATATTATAATTAATAATAATATAATAATAAAAATAGTAATTCATAATACCTTATAATTATAATAGTGATGTTATTTTAATAAAATTCTATATATCATATATATATATATATATATTTTTTATAATAATAATAAAAATAATGATAATAATAAATTAAAAATAAAATAAAAAAAAAAAAAATAGTTATTAAATATAAATATCAATATTTATTTATTTATTATTATATTTAGAAAAAAAATATATATATATATATAAATATATAAAATAATTTTATAAAGATTAACATAATATCATTACCAATATAATTTTGTTGATCTAAAAAAATATATATATATATATTAGTTTTATAGAATATATATATAAAATTTTGATTATTATATTTTATAATTTTCCATTTTTTTTTTTCTTTAAAAAAAAATAATAATAATAATAATAATAATAATTATAATAATAATAAAAAAAAAATTAAAAATCCTAAACTTTAAAATTATTTTATTAATTTAATTTTTTTTTTTTTTTTTTTAAAAAAAAATTTTTAATTTTTATGTAAAATGAAATATAATTTTTTTTTTCTTTTAATAAAGGTTGAATGAATTTCAATTTCATTCTAAAATTTATTTTTATTTTTATTTTTATTTTTTTTACAACAAAAAAATATAAAAATATAATATAAATAATTAAATAATAATAATAATAATAATAATAATAATAATAATAAATTAAACATATATTTATATAAAGTAAAGAATAAGAGTATATTATTATAAAATACATAAACTATTAAAGTAGTTATTTTCGATAAACTTTTTTTTTTCTTTTTACATTTTTTTTTATATTATAAAAAAGAAAAAAGAAAAGAGAAAAGCTATAAAAATAAACAAATAAAAAAAAAATACGGATTCTTTGTTAAATATAAACACAATAAATCTCTTAATAGTTTAAATATGTAAATAAATTTTATATTAATATTAATATCTAATAATATGTATTTTTTTTTTTTTATAAAAATATACATATATATATATATATTAAAATTTATCAATTTGTTAAAAATTTCTATAAATTATAATAAAATATAGGAGGGAAATAAAAAAGGAAAGTCGAAAAATTAATAAACAATATAATGGTATATATAATTATAATTATTTATTTTATTTTTTAAAAATAATAAATAATAATAATATTAATAATAATATTAATAATTAAAGAAAAAAAAAATATAATAATCTCGATATTAGTAGAATAACTTTATATTTTTGTGAAACCAAATATATATAATAGATAGTTCAAATCATAATTTTCGGGTCTTAAAACAAAAAAATAAAGATTTTCTAAGTGATATCTCTATACCTAAACATATTTATCCTTATTCCAAAAATACAATTAAAAAAAATCAAGAAAGCTTATCAAAGAAATTAAAAAGTTTAATTTCAAAAGTGAATAATATAATTAATGAAGATCATTTGTATGATAATAATAATATTAATGAACATGACAATGAAGACGAAGATGTATGCTTTTTCAAAGTTTAATATAAATAAATATTCTTAAATATTATTATTATTATTATTATAAAATAATAATAATAAATGAATATATAATTTTAATTATTTCTATCTCTTCCTTACATATAATTATAATTATATATATATATTATTAATATTATTATTATTATTATTATTATTATTATTATTACTATTATTATTTGAATTTTTAAAAACTCTTTAGATAAAATCGTTCGAAAATTCTAATGATGTAAGCAGTATATATAATTCTATTAAACCAACTGTAATAATTAAATAAAACCGATAAATACATCTATAAATGAATATTTTAATTTATTATTAATTCATTGATATTATTTTTTTTTCATTATTTTATTTTATTTTATTTTATTTTATTTTATTTTCTATTTTATTTTTTTTTTTCTATTTTATTTTTTTTTTTTTTTTTTTTTTTTTTTTTTGATATTTAAAAAAAAAAATTTTAGTCCAATTCCTATGAAAATTTGGATGATGAAAATAGTTTATATGATTCCTTCAAGACAATAGTAAATATTAAATAAAAATAAATAATTTATATGTTAAAAATTTTAATGTAATAATTTATTGTTAAAAAAAAAAAAAAAAAAAATTAATAATAAAATAAAATAAAATAAAATAACATAAAGGAAAAAATAACATATATATATTATTAAATCAATAATTTTTTTTTTTTTTTTTTTTTTTTTTTTTTTTTTTTTTTTGATATTTAAAAAAAACTTCCATAGCCGAAAACCTTTGAAAAAAATTCTACCATTGATAATAGTATACATAATTCTTTTAAAAAAATAATGGTAAAAATTTAGCAAATAAAATATTTCTATATAGATTTGAATATTATTATTTTTTTTATTAACAATAATATTATTAAATTATTATTATTATTATTATTATTATTATTATTTTCTTTTTGATTTTAATATTCTATTTATTTATGTTACAGAACAGTAAAAAAAAAATGTAATAATAAAATATTTTTATTTTCTATTTTGAATCAAAGTATTTATTATAAAATAATGGAAATAAATTAAAAAAAAAAAAAAAAAAAAAATTAAAATATTAAAATACAAATACATAATAATGATAATCCTAATAATACAATATATTGATGAAATCTATAATATAGGCATACTAAATTATTTAAAAATAAAAATTTATGCCTATCTGATGAAAAAGAAAAAATATTAAATCGATTTAATAAGGATTTATTAAATTTATCATCAATCATGGAGGTAAAAATATTTAAAAAAAAAAAAAATTTTTTTTTCAAAATAAAAATAAATTAAAGTTTATAATATGAATCAATAAATTTATTTATTTATTTATTTATTTATTTATTTATTTATTAATTTATTTATTTATTTATTTTTATTATTATTATTAATTTTTCTAGAAAAAAAAAAAACAATTAAGTCAAAAAGAGAATGAAATAAAAGGTCAAGAAGACAAAATGCAAAATGTATTATTTGAATTTGATCGAATTATAAATGATAATAGAACATGGGAAGAAGTAAATTTTTTTTTTCTAAAAAAAAAAAAAAAATAATAATAATAATAATAATAATAATAATAATAATAATAATAATAAAATAATAAAAATAATAAATAATAATAATAAAGATAAAAAATAATGACAATTTTAATTTTTAATAAATATTCAATATTAAAATCATAATTATTTGTAATTATGAATGAATCAATAAATAAATATTGCTAAGAATTTAGAAATCTTTAGAAGAGATTATCAATCATCTATTGATATTTTAAATAGGCAAAATAAGAGATTATTAGAATCAGTTGAAGAATTATCAAAAACTGAAGAAGAATTAAGACTACAAGTATAAAAAAAAAATTTTTTTTTTATTTCCTTTAATAAATTATTATTTATAGATTATATTATTTATTAATTATTAATATATTTAATATTTATTTATGAATTTATATATATTATAATTTATTAATAATGAATTTTAAATTTTATTATTATTATTATTATTATTATTATTAATATAAGATAAAACTAAAAGATATTGAAATAAAAAATCTTAAAACACAAAATGAAAAAATTTCTATCGAAAAAAATAAAGTATATTTATATATATTTAAATATAAATAATTGATAAAATATTAATTTTTAATAATTATAGAAATTATTATATATTAAATATTTATACATATATATATATATATTTAATGTGGAATGTATAAATAATATATATAATATATAAATTATTATGTATAATATATCAGGCTCAAAATATTTCAAATGAAATGAAAAAAGAAATAGATAAATTAAAAGAAAAAATCCGAACTATGCAAAATACTAATACTGAATTAAATGAAAGTATTGGGAAATTATCTCAAGAAAAAACAGAAGATATTAAAAAAAATGGTATTATTTTTATTTTATATATATATATATATATATATATCAATTAAAATTTTATTTGCAATTGTAAATTTTTAATCATCGTATTTTATATTTTTTTTCTTTTTTTAATTATTATTATTATTATTCAATATAACAATTGAATATCGATATTTTTATATTATATATTTATATTTATATATATATATATATACAAAAAGTTTCAATATCCGTAAAACCGAACTATCAATCTATTGAAGTACAAACTGAAGAATCAAATATGTTGGAAAAAATAATAAATCAACAATATTTGGTTTGTTTAAAATAGTATTAATTAATTAAATTTCAAATATAATGAAATTATTATTATTATTATTATTATTATCATTGTTATTAAAGAATTCAAGAATCTTAACATTCTATATAATTAATTATTATTTATTTTTTTTTTTTTATTTTTTAATAAAAAAAAAAATATATAAATTTTCTTTATAATATGAAATAATTTAAATTTTTAATAAATAAAGGATATAAAGAAACTGTTTAACCTATTTCATTATGTTTTAACCTTATATAATAAAAATAATATGGATGATGATAAATATCGTATTCTTTGGAATGACATAAGAACCAAATTTTATAAAAACCAAGAATTAAAACCTATAAATGTAAATCAATCTCTAAAATAATAATAATAATAATAATAATTCATATAAAATATATGTTTTTTTTAGATTGAATTGTTATTAATTCATAAATTTAATATTTTATTTTTATGAATTATTATTTTTTATTTTTTATTTTTTATTTTTTTATTTTTTATAATATAATATAAAATTATAAATAAATTTTAATTTACCAATGAAAATATTCATCAAAGATCTTCAATTTTGTAACATATATTCTAAATTTTTCATTAACCAGCGAGAATCTGGATAATATTTTTGAAGCACAATCAGATCATTTTGTTTACCTCTATTTAGAATTTATATTGGATTATGTAAATCAAAATTCACTTTCAATAGAACAAGTAAATAGAAAATATATATATATATAAATATATTTTTTTTTTCTTTGATATATATTTTAATTAATATTAACTTTTTTTTATTAATCATTTATATCATTTAATATTCTTTATTATTAATATTAATAATAATAATATTATTATTATCATTATTATTATTTTTAATATCATTTATATCATTTAATATTTTTTTTTATTTTATTTTATTTTATTTTATTTTATTCAATCTGTACTTTATATTCATATTCTACTATTTATTTTATTTTATTTTATTTTATTTTATTTTATTTTATTTTATTTTATTTTATTTTATTTTATTTTATTTTATTTTATTTTATTTTATTTTATTTATTTTATTTTATTTTATTTTATTTTATTTTATTTTATTTTATTTTATTTTATTTTATTTTATTTTATTTTATTTTATTTTATTTTATTTTATTTTATTTTATTTTATTTTATTTTATTTTATTTTATTCAATCTGTACTTATATTTATATTCTACTATTTATTTTATTTTATTTTATTTTATTTTATTTTATTTTATTTTATTTTATTTTATTTTATTTTATTTTATTTTATTTTATTTTATTTTATTTTATTTTATTTTATTTTATTTTATTTTATTTTATTTTATTTTATTTTATTTTATTTTATTTTATTCAATCTGTACTTATATTTATATTCTACTATTTATTTTATTTTATTTTATTTTATTTTATTTTATTTTATTTTATTTTATTCAATCTGTACTTATATTTATATTCTACTATTTATTTTATTTTATTTTATTTTATTTTATTTTATTTTATTTTATTTTATTTTATTTTATTTTATTTTATTTTATTTTATTTTATTTTATTTTATTTTATTTTATTTTATTTTATTTTATTTTATTTTATTTTATTTTATTTTATTTTATTTTATTCAATCTGTACTTATATTTATATTCTACTATTTATTTTATTTTATTTTATTTTATTTTAT
>JACVTC010000057.1:732500-750000 GCA_016946835.1 Neocallimastix lanati (nom. inval.)
AAATATTAGTGAAAATAATATGTTAATATACAGTAATCAACAACTGATGCAGACATTAAAAAATCTATTAAATCGTAGTGGATATAATCAATCCTTGAAAAATAATAATAGTAATGAAAATCTTTTAGATAATACTGATTTATCAGATTCTGATGAAAATGTTGGAATACTACCAGACTATGAATTTATGGCATTAAATATATTATCAATACTTAAAAAGGGAAAATAAAAATATAAGTAAAAAAAAATAAAATAAAAATAAAAATAAAAAAATAAATAACAAAAATAAAAATAAATGTAAATGTAAAAATAAAAATAAATAATCTATAAAGAATATTAAATTAAAATAATAATAATTTAAATAGAAAAAAAAAATTATATATCATAAAAAAAAAAAAAAAAAAAAAAAAAATCAAAAGAAATTGATAAATAAAACAAAAAAAAAAAAAAAAATAAAAAATAAAATAAAATATAAAATTCGTTATTCATGTTATTAATTTAATACTATTTATATAAACTTTTTTTTTTTTTTTTTAATTCTATAAATTATTTATTTATTATAATATATAATCATTATTGTTATTATTTACTTATTTATTTTTTATTGTTCTTTTTGTTTTTAATTTTATTTTTTTTTTTTTTTTTTTTTTTTTTAAAAAATATATATATATATTATAAAATAAAATAATGCATTATATTATGATAGTATATATAATAGAAAATTATTAATTTTTTTTTTTATTTTATTTTTTATTTTTTATAATTTACTTTATTTAATTATTAGTTAATTTAAATATATCTCTAAATAATAAATTATTTTTAAGCTATAATCATTTAATTATGCAAAAAAAAAAAAAAAAAAAAAAAAAAAAAAAAAAAAAAAAAAAAAAAAAAAAAAAATTCATTTTTGATGATTATAGATAATATTTATTTTATATAGGATTTTCTATCATTACTATATTTTATTACTATTTTAGTATTTTGTTAACTTTATTTTTGATTTTTTTTTTTTTTTTTTTTTTTTTTTTATTACCATTTTTGAATATATGGACGAATTTTTATAATATAGAATAATAAACCTGATAAAGCTAATATTAATTTAATAATTTTTTTTTTTAAAAAAAAAAAAAAATAATAATAATATTAATATAGATTATTTATAAAATTTTAACATAAATTATATATAAACTAAATTAAATTAAACTGAAAGAAAGAAAGAAAGAAAGAAAGAAAGAAAAAAAAAAAAAAAAAAAAAAGTTAATATTTACCACCACCAACATGACCAGCAGTATCAATTCTACCATTTGTCATCGTAGCTGTACGATATATATCCATAATTGTATATAAGCTCATACCTAACCAAGCAGGCAAAGGCAAAAACATACCATATTGAATTATACTATGAGGATAAAGACAAGCAAATAAAGTATTAATTCCCATGATAGCACCTGAAGCACCTAAACTTGAAATACTATCATAAATTGCTTTATTTTGTTGTGGGAAAAAGAAATCAAAAAAGGATTCTTCCATTGTTTCCTTATTCATTTTTGGTAATAAGAAATGATTAAAGGTGATGTGTGATAAAGAAGAACATACACCTGTAAATAAATATAAAGCTAAAAAGTTTTCAGGTCCAAGTGCTCTTATAACCTATATTTTGTATTTGTTGTTTTTTTATTGTTATTTTTAAGTCAAAATTTTAATTTAATAAAAATATAATAATATTTAAAAGCATATATTTATATATATATATATATGTGTGTGTGTGTGTGTAAATAAATATAATCATTAAAATTAAAACATTATTATTTCAAACCATTTATTTTTAATTTTTATAATACATAACTATAAATTAAAAATAAATTATTAAATAGTAATTAAATAAAATTATCAAAAAATAATAATAATAATAAAAATAAAAATAAATATAAATATAAATATAAAAATATCATACCGGACTAGCAAATGAATTAAAAACTAACATATTCATAATGAAATGCATTTTTTCTTGATGAGAAAAAGCAGAAGTTAACAGGGTCCACCAATGCTTTTTCTTTACAACTCTATCCCATGAAACGCAAAAATTATCTTCCATAAAACGATAATACTTATAATTATTATAGGATTGAGCTTGTTCTATGGCGTACTGCCAAGCAGCAAAAACTACGACATTTAATCCGAGAAGAAAATAGAAAACATTACGGTTATTCAAGTGAAAATTTTTAAATATAAGTCTCTTTCTCTTTTTTTTATTTCTATTATTATGTTTTTTAGAGTGATAAGGATTATTATTATAATAATAGTTCGCTTGTCTCTTATTATGACTATTATTTTTATTATAAATAAAGAATCCACGGAATAAATTTCCTAACTGTTGAATATTAATTTCGTCTTCATCTAATAATATAAATCCATTATTAACATTTCCACTCCATTTTAAAGCTGAAGTTGAAATGTTTTCGACATTTTCGAATGAAATTTTTTTTGTTAAATTTCTTATAGCATTATTAATAGAAGGTTTTATATTTTTTAATATATTTTTAGGGTGATACTGATTATCTTTTCTATTAAAATTATTTAAAAATAAATTATTACAAGAGGATGAAAATGCTTGATTTAAATTTCTTAATTGAATATTAGTATTAATACCAGTATATAAAATGTTATTCTTATTATTTATTGACCTATTTATTGATAAATCATTTTTAAATGAAGTGAGAGTACATAAATTCCTTTTATTACATTTTAACTTGCTATTATTAAGTAAAATATTTGGATTGACCAATTTAATATTTGATATAGTTATATTATGACTATAAAATGAAGCATTTAACATAATATTTGATAAAGATGACATTTTTGAAATTAATTAGTTTATTTAAAAAAAAAAAAAAAAAAAAAGGAAAGAAATTTATTAATATTTAATTTATTTTTAATATGTAGTATATATATTTATTTTTTATTATTTTAACTTTTTTTTTTTTAATCAATTAACATTTCGCTATTTTAATTTTTTATAATGAACAAAAATAAAATTTAATTATTAAAAATCTATAAAAAAAAAAATTGTTATAAAAAAAAAACCAAAAATATTATTTTATTTAAAAAAAAAATTTTTAATTAATTTATATATTTATTAATATTTATTAATAATATTTATTATTATTTATTATTATTTATTATTATTTACTAATTACTATTATTATTATTATTATTTACTATTATTATTACTGTTTATTATTATTGTTATTATTAATTATTAGTATTATTAATGATTATTATTATTATTTATTATTATTAATATTATTATTATTAATGATTATTATTATTATTTATCATTTATTATTATTATTATTATTATTATTAATGATTATTATTATTATTATTAATATTATTATTATTATTATTATTATTATTTTTTTTTTTTTTTTTTTTTTTTTTTTTAATCTTAATATAATCCTTATATTCATATTAGACTATCAATGGATAAACCACTCTATTAATATTAATAAAAATTAAAAATTAAAAATTAAAATATAACATTTATATGTTCGGGTTTTTTTAACTAAACTTAATAACTATTAATAAAAAGTAAACTTTTTTTTTTTATTAAATATAGTCCTTATAAAATAATGATAGAACTATCAATTATACTAGTAAAGATGTCATATCAATTATTAATCAAGAGTTTTATATATATATATATATATATATATATTTCTCAGTTATAATTTTTTTTTATATATAAAAGGTAGTATTGTATCCAAACTTAAATAGTAGTATAAATTACATTAATACTATATATATATTGATTACCTAATACTTTAAATATATTAATTAATCAATAACTTTTTTTTTTATTTTTTTTTTACTTTTCCTCATTGTATATTATTATATAACTATAATCTTTATATAACAGTAATATGAATTTTATTAATAAAATTATTATATCCATATCCAAACAAAAATTTAATATCCATACAAAAATTTAATATCCATACAAAAATTTATTTTATATAAAAGTTTTTCATAATCATTTATCAATAATTTATATATAGGATAACTTCATTTATTTTCGAATTTTCATTAAATATTATTCAGTATAAATCTTATTAATAAAAAACAATATAAAAATAAACTAATTATACTTAATAATTAGTACTCCTACTAAAAATATTTGCAAAAATTTGATTAATAAAAATATTAGATTAATATATAGAATAAATTGTTTATATTATTATTATTATTATTAATTATTATTCAATCACTATCTTAATTTGTTTTTTTTTTTTTTTTTTTTTTTTTTTTTTATTTTATTAAGTATAATTCCAATAAAATAGCTTAATAAATTTACTAATAAAATATTACGTCAATATTTAAAACAAGCAAATTATATTGTATACCATAACAATTATCAATTTTTTTTTTTTTTTCATTTTTATTACTTTTATTTTTTAATTATTTTTTATTTATTTATTCCTTTATTCAATTTAAATAGCTATTTAAATTTAGTATATATTAATATTTTGTAATGTTTATTTAATTAATGACTTTCATAATATCTAAAGTTAATAATATTACATTTAGTTTTATTATTTAAATTTATATTAATTAATAAACAATTTTTTTATAGATTAAGAGTCTCAATTGAAAATGACTGACAGCACTGAATGTTTTGTTTACAAGGGTTCCAATTTCAAAATGTGGAAAAAGTTACTTTACTAACATTTTGAAAGCTAAAGACCTCTCTTAACTACATCACTTCCAATATTTCTATTGAAGCCGATAAAGATAATGAAAACTTTTTGAGGAAAGTGATAAAAAAAAATTCAAAAGTCGTGGCTATCATTATCAAATCTGTCGATGAATCAGTTTATAAAAATATCGAATGTTCGGAATCTGCCCATGATATGTTTATTAAATTGGAAGAGATAAATCAAGAAGTAAATGAACTTATTGTTGAAAAATTAAACAAGTGATTGAAAACTATAAAGTTATATTTTATCTTAAGTTTAATAAAATATTTGATTAAATTTTATGAAATACATTGTAATTACAAATTAAATATAAATTAATTTGTATCTATAACAAGCCACAATTAAATATAAAACATGTAATTTTATTTGTACTATAAATCTTTGTTAGATTATGTGAAATATATGAAATAAATGTAAAATGAATTTATAAATGTCTTGATACGCAATATATTTAAATAAATATATAAACCACAAATTATTCATATAAATACATGTAAATTATTATTAAATTATAATTTGGTAATTCTTGGCAATTATTAGTTATATTAATAAAGATGACATAATTTTATATATAATTTGGAAACACTATTAAGAGCATCCACTCTTAATATTAATCATTTATTTATATTCTATAAATAATAAATTTATATTAATATAAATAATTAAATAATAAATAATTAAATAATAAATAAATAATTGAATAATATATAATAAATAATTAAATAATAAGCAATTAATAATTAATAATTAATAATTAATATTAAGTAATTAATGAATAATCATAATGTCATTTAATTTTATTTATTTTTCATGATAATATATTAAATATCACATAATCTATGAAAAAACAATATTAATAAAATAAATGTTTTTATCGATATATGTAAATTATTAACTTTATGAGATAAATAATTTGTGATATAATAATTTTTTCTTTTTGTTATATTAAAATAAATAATATAATAATACAAAAATTTTAATTTAATTAATGAGAAAATAGTTGGAGTCTATTTATTGGTTTAAAAATAAATATGGAGATTACATCATATCCAAAATAAAAGTAAACTATCCGTCTAACTATCCATATATGTTTTTAATATAAAATTGATAATCTAATCAATATACGAATTAATGATAGTTTTCCATTTTAACCTCAAGGTTACACCGATTATTGTAAACATTTAATATTCTGTTGAAATATTAAAAAAAAATAAGGGGTACACAACTAATAATTAAATATAAATGAAAAAATAAATAATTGAATAATAAATAATAAATAATAAAATAATAAAATAATAAATAAATGAACAATAAATAAATGAAAAAAAAATAATAAATAAATGAATATAAAAAGAGTATTAATTAAATAGAATCAAAATTGAACATCATCTTTTAATAATATATTAAGATATAATAATTGTTTATATCTTTGTAATAAAAAAGTTTATATAAATAATTATAAAATTCATATAATTTTTAGAACATTTTTATTATATTAATTTATAAAATTTTATTTATTATTATTTCTTTCTTTCTTTCTTTCTTTTTATTATTCTCATCCATTTAAAATTTATAAGGTGGTATTATATTATATATTTTATATACATAAAGAAATAGGAATTGATTATTTTTCTAAAGAAATTTTAATTTATTTTAATATTCTTTTTTTTTTTTTTAATTATTATTATTTTTTTTTATTAATATATATTAATAATATTTTTAATTGTTAATTATTAAAGATTCATAATTCTATCATAAGTTAATTTTTTTGTCTTCATTATTATTTATATATTTATAAATAATAATAATAATAGTAAAGTCTTTAAAAATCTATATATAATATATACATTTATCAGTATTAATACAAATTTGATAATAATTATCTTTAATAAACTCAGTCGTCCTAATAGTTATTAATTATGGAATAAAGGATATAATATAATGCTTTCTATATACAAAATAATAATGTAAATAAAAGGAATGTTTTTTTTTTCTTTTTCTTTTCTTTTCTTTTTTTTTTTTTATTAATATTTATTTAAAAAAAAAAAAGTATATTTATTATATATAAAATAAAAAGACTTTTAAGAATTCTAAAAATTAATACAACAATGAAAAAAACATAAGCTACATTTTTTATATTAATATTTTATATTATGACATGGTTTTTTATTATTTCTATTTAATAATAATATTTTTCTACATATTAATTCATATGTTAATGGTAAATGTATTAAATATTATTCTACATTAATGAATTATGTTTCTCCTTTTCTTTTTTTCTTTTTTCTTTCTTTTTTTATTTTTATTTTTTCTTTTTTTTAATATATTTTTTTTTATAATAATTTGTAATAAGTAATATTAATTAAAAAATAATTACAAAATAATTTATTAAAAATAAATAAAAAAAAAATAAAACTAAATTAATGTCACCCATAAATTTATACACTTTTTTTTGTACATTTTTAAATTAATCTAAATTTTTTTACTTTTTTTTTTAATTTAGATTATTTTATCACGTGTAATTGTCAAATTAGGATCTTTAAATAAAAAAAATTTTTTTTTGGTATACAATTAGAATACATTCATTTATTTATTCATAATAATAATAAATAATAATAATAATATAATAATGAATAATAATAATCATTAATAATAATGAATAATTATGAATAATAAATAATAATAATAAATAATGTGGATAATAGACAAATTATTCATATTTATTTTAAAATAAATGTTAGAGTAAATTTATGCATAGTCATAGTCAAAATGTATTCTTGACCAACTTTTTATTATTTAAATAAAGATTAATATTTAAATGGTGTTTTCTCATTTTCTTTATTCTTTTGATATGTAATTTTAAGAAATAAATAGATTTTCATAATAATGTTTTAATGAAATTAGTTTATTCAATAATTTTATAATATATATATAATAAAATATAATTCATTTAAAAATATTTAAGAATTTCCAAAAAAAAAAAAAAAAAAAAACAGTGTTCTGTAATAATTTGTACATTATCATAATTTATTTATGTTTTTATAGTATATTTTTTCCATTAATTATTACAATGTTCATTTTTTTATTTTTATAAAATTAATATATAAACCATATGAAGAATTTTATAATATTTAATAATTTAAAAGCTTAATATATACTATTTTTTAATTTTATTTAATAAATATCAATATTGAAATAATAATATTTTTATTTCTATATTTAGAATAATTTTTTTTTATTTAATAAATATCAATATTGGAATAATTTTTTTTTTATTTAATAAATATCAATATTGGAATAATTTTTTTTATTTAATAAATATCAATATTGGAATAATCATTATTTTATTTTTATTTAATAAATATCAATATTGGAATAATCATTATTTTATTTTTATTTAATAAGTATCAATATTTAAATAATTTTTTTATTTTTATTTAATAAATATCAATATTGGAAATATTGGAATAAAATTTTCCATTTTAACTAGACTAAATAATATAAAAATAGAGTAATTAATAATAATTTGACTCTATTTATTAATATTAAACCTAAAGAATTAATCATTACGTTTAAATGCAATTGATAATTATTGTTTCTTTATATATCTATATAAAATTTCACATATTATTAATTATAGCATATTAATTAAATGCACTATAATAAAAATTTAAATGTTATATTTTTTTTTTTTTTTTTATTTTTATTTTTTATCATTAATTTTTTTTAAATATATATTTTAAATTTTAATTTAAATATTATAATTATATTTTATTTAATTTTTATTTAAAATATTTAATACTATTTTATAAAAATCTATTATATATATAAATATATATATATATAAATTATATCATTATCGGAATTTCATTAAGGAAATTTTTTTAAAAAATTTTTCTTTTAAATTTAATTTTAAAATTTAATTATAATTTTATTACTTATTAAAAATAAAAAAATTATAATAAATAAATTAATAATAGAAGAAGAAGAAGAAAAAAAAAAAAAAAAAAAAAAAAGAATAAAGGACTATTTTTAATTATTTATTTTCCATTATTTATTTTTAACTAGTAAAATTTTTAGAAATAAAATATAAAAATTATTTATTAGAGTTATAATTAAAATGATTATAAATTAATAAAGTTTTAATTATGTTTATATTATTAGAGCTTATTATTTGAAGGAATTCAACAACGCTCATTAAATCCTTATACATTTTAAATTATTGAAATTTAATTTATATAACCCAGCATTAGATTTCTTTTTAATTTTTTTTTCTATTCTATTTATTTCTAATATTTATAATATTTATAATATGACTAATATGATTTTTATATAATTATTAATATCAAGCTATAAAAACTATTAAAAAATGTTAATTTTTAATATTAAATTCTATATATATAATTAGTATTAAGAGTTAAAAAATGAATGGAAAATCCCATCAATACTGTAAAGAAATAAAAAAATTTTTTTATTAAAATTTAAATTAGTAATAACTTAATTGTTTATAAAAATATCAGGATATAGAAATAAAAAAATAAGTTTAATGTATTATATTATTTATTAAATAACAAAGAAACAAAGAAACAAACAAACAAAAAAAAAAAAAAAAAAAAGACCTTTCTTATCTTAACAGTTTAATTAATATTTTTGAAATAATTAATTTATTAATTAACTATAATTATAGTATTTTCAGAGTAATATATAATTTTCAAGTTTTATTAAAATTTGGTTTATATAAATATTCACAATAATTAAATTTTAAAATTTTGAATAAAAAGAAGTCTAATTAAATTATAATTTATTTTCCTTTAATATAAAAATTTAATATTTTAAAGTTGCTAGAATAATTAATTATTTTCTTTTTTTTATTTTATTTTCCATTATTATTATGATTACTTTTTTTTTTTTTTCTTTTTATTTATTTAATTTTTTTCTTTTTTTTTTTGATAATTAAAAATACTAATACAAGAATTATTATTATTTCTAAGTAATTCTTTGATTCATACCTTTATGTTATTATGTATATAAGATTTTTAACAAAAATTAAAAAAAAAAAAAAAAAAATTAATAATAAAGAAAGATTGTTTATGTCACAGTTTTAAACTAATTTATTTCTATGTTATTATTCACATTATTATTGATATTAATGTGAATTTATATAATGAATCATTGAATTATAGATATAAATGATATAATATATTTTAATATATTTAATAAATTGAATAAAACAAGTGATAAAGTTTTTGAAATATAGTAATTCGTTTTTATACTCTATCAGGATTCTTTAAATAATAATGTTTAAAAAAAATTTTAAATTTTAAATTAATTTCATATAGTATTATTATATCATAGTATATATAATAATAATATACTATAATATATTATTCATTTTTAATTAATTCAAATTTGGTAATTTATTAATAATAATATTATTATTTAATTTAATTTGATAAAATGGTTAAGCTTACTTTTTACAATAATTTTTAATGAAAAGAGTATTTATTAATAAATAATAGATAATTAAATAATAAATAATAAATAATAAATAATAAATAATAAATAATAAATAATAAATAATAAATAATAAATAATAAATAATAAATAATAAATAATAAATAATAAATAATAAATAATATTAAATAATAATAATAAATAATAAATAATAAATAATAAATAATAAATAATAAATAATAAATAAATAAATAAATAATAAATAATAATAAAATGAAATATGTAATAACAAATAAATAACAATAGATAATAATAGAATATAATAAATAATAATTGATTATAATAGATATTTAAATAATGATAATGATAATAATAGTAACAGTATTAATAATAAATAATAGAAAATAATAGTGATAAATAATAAATAAATAAATAAATAATAAATTGTGGATTAACATGTATAATTGAAAAGATTAATGTTTTTTTTTTTATAAAATAATAATAATATTATTATTATTATTTTCTCATAAGCAAAAACCAATGTGAAATATACCGTTTAAACAAAAAAGGTGTTGCTTTTTTTTTAATCCATAATAGTTTAATAATTACGTTGGGAAATATTTATTATAATTTGAAAATTTTGATTTATTATTTTTAAATTTTTAATTAATTAAAAAAAAGAGAAATTTTATTTGTGGTTGCTACCCAAATATATTAATTAAAAAAAAAAAAATAGTAGAATTTTGTGTATTTTAAAATATTATTTTAAGAAATTAATTTATTATAAATAGAGACAGCAGTAACAAACAGCTAACAAACAATAATAATTATAAATAAAATTATTGATTTTGATAATAATTAAGATCTTAAATCTAATATTATTTTTTATTATCTAATGCTAATTGATATTTACTCATTTTAAAGGAGAGAGCTACTTAAATTAGAATAAAAATAAAAATGATTTTTTTAAAGTACAAAATATATATATGTATAATGACTTTGGCTTATCCATTCAATACATAAAGTATATGCATTATACTTAGCAACCAAATAAAGAAGTGATCATAATAATAATTAAATACACACACATGAACAAACACACAAAAAAAATAATAATAAAAATATGAGATTATTAATTATTAAAATTTATTAAGATATATTTAATTATTAATTTTGAATAAATAATTTATTTTTATTTTTATTTTATAAAGTAATATGTAATATAATTTTATTAAAAAAAAAATAATAATATTTATATTATTACTATTAATAACTACTAATTTTCATTTATAGAAGAAAAGTTAATTTCTTTTAATAAACGAAAGGAGATTAAAATTTATTTATATAAAAAAAAAAAAAATTCCAGTTAAAAATAATAATTTAATAAAAATAATATTTAAATAGTTTTTTATTTTTATTTTTATTTTTATTTTTTATTTTGTCTTAGTGTATTTATTTTATTTTTTAAATTATTTCTTTAGGGTTTAATTTCTTTAATTTCAATTGTTATTATTATTTTTTAAGTTCTTAATAGTATATAAAATAATAATAATAATTAGTATTAGAAATTCTATGAATAATAGAGTAAGAATTAAAAAAAATATATATAATTATATAATCAAATATAATCATAACAAAAGTGTATGTTTTTTTTTTTAATAATCATAAATAAATAATAAATAATAAATAATAAATAATAAATAATATTTGACAAGTTTTATTTTTTATTGGCTTTTTTTTTTTTTTATAAATATATTATCAATCTTTTTTCATTTTTTTTAAATAAAGAACGTTATTATTATTATCTATTCTAATATTATTATTATTATTATTATTATTATTATTCAGATTGACGATCAATTAAGTTCCATTATATCTTAATAAAAATTAATACAATTAAAGTTATTAAATAATCCAACCTAATTTCAAAATATATTAATTATACTATATATTACTATGGAAAATAAAGAATAATAAATGGATTATATTAATTTTAATTTAATTCAATATATTATTTAATTAAGTTTTAATTATTGAAGTGTTAAGTTTTTGTTTTTTTTAATATTTTATAAAAATAAAAATTAAAAAAATTAAAAAACAAACATAAATTAAAAGTAAAAAACAAAAAACAAAAACAAAAATAGATTAATTGTATTGTATTGTGATGTATATAATCAGTTAATTCATAATAAATACGTTTATTTATTTGAATATTTGGGTATAGTAAAGAAATAATGTAAAATGGATAAATAGACAAATAATTTGAGATAATATATTAAATGACAGTCATAGAATACAATTTGTATATATTCATTTATATTCATAATATGCTAAACCTATATTCTATTTAGGATAATATACTATTTAATTATTAATCTATATAAAATAAAATAGAATTAGTTATATATGGAATATTATATATTTAATTTATTATTATTTTATGTTTTTTCAAAAAAAAAAAAAAAAAAGGAATATATTGAATTGAATGATGGGTAATTAAACGTCAATAATAGAATCTTTTTTATTAATAAAATGGTAATCTATATTTAAGTAAATAAATAAATAATAAATAATAAATAATAATGAAAATAATTAAATAATATAATAATAAATAAATAATAAATAATAAATAATAAATAATAAATAATAAATAATAAATAATAAATAATAAATAATAAATAATAAATAATAAATAATAAATAATAAATAATAAATAATAAATAATAAATAATAAATAATAAATAATAAATAATAAATAATAAATAATAAATAAATAATAAGTAATAAGTAAATAAATATTAAATAAGCAATATATAAATAAATAAATAAATAATAAATAATAAATAAATAATAAATAAGTAATAAATAAATAAATAAGTAATAAATAAATAAATTAAAAATAAATAATAAATAATAAATAATAAATAATAAATAATAGTAATAATAAATAATAAATGATTAAATTATAAATAATTGAATAATAAATAATAAATAATAATAAATAAATACTAATAAGTAAATAAATAAACATATAAATAATAAAATATCTATTATTATTTAATTATACATAAATTTATAAATATGTAGATAAAAGAAAACTTTAATAATAATGAAATAATTTTTCTTTTTTCAAATAATTTACAATGAAATAATTATAAACTGTAATTATTAATATTTTAGGTAATGTAAAAATTTTATTTTATAGAATATTAAATAAAATAAATGCTAGTCAACAAATATATATATAATCTATAACTGATAATCATAATAATAATCATAATCAAACAATAATAAATAATAAATAATGAATAAATATAATAAATAATAAATAATAAATAATAAATAATAAATAATAAATAATAAATAATATATAATAAATAATTAAATAATTAAATAATTAAATAATTAAATAATAAATAATTAAATAATTAAAATAATAAATAATAAATAAATGAATAATTGAATATTAAATAAATAAATAAATAAATAATAAATAATTAAATAATTAAATAATTGAATAATAGATAATTTAATAACTATATCAATAATAATATCAATAATGATAAAATAATAAATAATAAATAATAATAAATAATAAAATTATTATGAATTACTAAATATTAAATTTTTTATTTTTTTAAAAAAAAATAATTATTTAAATTAATGATATATTAAAAAAAATTTTATTTCATATAAATATGCCAACTTATCTTTCATTACATCACATTTTCAAATTTTTTTTTTCATAAAAAATTTTTTTTTATTTAATTATTACAATAATTAATAATATTACTAATAATAATAATTATTTAATATATATTTATATATATTTATTTTTTTTGTTTCACATAATTTATATAATTTCATATTTCATTTATTATTATTTTCATTTATTACTTATTTATTTACATTTATTTTAAGCAAAGAAAAACAAAAGAAACAATAAAAAAGAAATAGAAAGAATAATCTTTGTTTATAACTCTAAATAAACTGTTATTTTTTTTTTTTTTAGAAAAAAAAAAAAAAAAAAAAAAAAGAGTATTACCAACAATTTATTAGTGGTAATAGTACGTTAATAATATATTATCATTGTTTTTTACTTTCAATTCAATTCAATTCAAAAATAAAATAAAATAAATTAAAATAAAAATATAATATTTTTTTTTCTTTTTTTCTTTTTTTTTTTATAGTATATTGATTTGTTAAATTATTTAAAAAGTATAATTAATAAATAAGAATAAAGTTAATTAATAATACTAAAATAATAATATTTTGTAGAACAAATTCACACATATAAATAAATATTGTATACATTAAACATTATTTTATATATTTATTTGATAATTTCATCATAGTATTAATAATAAAAAATATATATATTTTTTTATTAAGAAAGGTAAGGAATATCAATAAAAAATAATTATTAAAAAATATTAGAATAATAATATAAAAGAATGTATATATATATAAAATTCAAATTCGTTAAAAACATTATTATAATTTAATAATATAAATAGACTTTAAATATCAAAATAAGTTATAGTTATTGATATTAATATTTGAAATTCTCTAAATTTTTATTTATTTATTTATTTATTTATTTTTTATCATTTCATTTTTTAATATGTATTTTCAAAAACATTATTTATTGATATTTTATTCTTTTTTTTTTCTATGAAAATTAAAAATCCTAAATTTAAAAATTTTTATTTTTACTTATTCATATTTATTACTTTATTATTATATAGATAGATGGTTAATACCTCAACAAGCTAAGAAGATAGTCAAGAAAGTAGTAATAGTCTGAACAAACAATACAATTTATTTTCAAATAGCAATAAAAGTATTAAAGTCATAATGAATAGTTCAAACGAAAAATCAAATTCATTGGATAATGATAAATCCATATCAATGGATACAGATAATGATAGTAAGAAGGAAAAAGATAAAAATAGTTCGACTAATGAAGAACATCCAACACATAATAGAGAATCCTCAACATTATCAACGGTATCATTCAGTAGTTCAATAACAGGAGGAAATGATCAGACAGGTGATGAAAATGATAGTGAAAAGGTATATTATTTTATAGTCTTTTTTCAAATTCTTTTTTTTTTTTTTTTTTTTTTTTTATTTTTTTTTTTTTTTTATACATTTAAATGAATAAGTGTATGAATATAAATATAAATAAATAATTAAATAAATTATTAAATAAACGAATGAATGTATAAATAAATTAAAAATAATAAAGTAATAAAATAAATTGATATAATAATAGTAATAATTAAAAAAAAATTATCTATTACTGAGATTAAATTGCTTTATAAAATATATATATATATATATTGTTAAAAAAATCTTATTTCAATTTATTTTATTTTATTTTTAAGTTTATATTTTAATTATTTAATATAAATTTCATATATTAATATATATATATTATTTAATAAATTAAATAAAATAAAAGTTATTAGATATTGATTTAGATAAATCAACAACAGATGAAATAAAAAAGGAAACCAAAGAAGAAACCAGTTCGAAAAATCAAAAATCGAATGGTAAAACAGATGATAAAAATAAACAAGATCCTACATTAAAACCAAGAAGAAAAACACATGTTACAAGAGCATGTTCAAATTGTAAAAAAGCTCATTTAGCTTGTGATGTAGCAAGGCCATGTAAGAATTGTGTAGCATTTGGTAAAGCAGAAACTTGTGTAGATGCAATAGCAAAAAAAAGAGGAAGACCAAAATTAAAGAATAGAGGTATGCCTGCTAATCAACAAAATAATAATGCACAGATGAATAATGGAATGCCAAATATTATACCAAATGATATGAATAATATGATGAATAGTATAATGAATAATAATATGATGAATGATATGAACAATGGTATAAACAATGATATGAATAATAGTATGAATAATAGTATGAATAATGGTATGAACAATGGTATGAATAATGGTATGAACAATGGTATGAATAATGGTATGAATAATGGTATGAACAATGGTATGAACAATGGTATGAATAATGGTATGAATAATGGTATGAATAATGGTATGAATAATGGTATGAATAATGGTATGAACAATGGTATGAATAATGGTATGAATAATGGTATGAACAATGGTATGAACAATGGTATGAATAGCAATAATAGTAATAATAATATGATGCTTTTCCAAGGAAATTCTAATAATAAATTCCAACAACAACAATTTATGAATCAAGGACAAAATATGAATATGAATAATAATATGCAAAATAATAATTATCAAATGAATAATAATATGAATAATATGAATAATATGAATAATATGAATAATATGAATAATAATAATATGAATAATGCTAACAACAATAATAATAACATGAATAATATGAATAATATGAATAATATGAATAATATGAATAATATGAATAATATGAATAATATGAATAATATGAATAATATGAATAATATGAATAATAATAATAATAATAATAATATGTTTAATCAAGGTCAGGATAACTTTAATAATCAACAGCAAATGCAATTTAACAATCAAAATAATCAAAATAATATGATGCCTAATAATAATAACATCAACAATAATAATAATAATAATGGAAATAATAATTTTACTATCATGCCATTCTCATCTATGGATAATAACAATAATATGCTACAACATCATCATTCACAATCTTCTTCCACATTAATGACATCATCCAATACCTCCCCAATATCCGTGAATCCAAATTCAAATAATGGATTTTCATTCAATATAATGCCATTCAATATTAATGGTAATAATAACAACAACAACAACAATAATAATAATGATAATAATAATAATAATATGAATGATATGACTTCTCCAATAAATTCACCTTCATCATCTAATATATTTAATATAAATGGAAAAATAAATACACGTAAACCATCTTCTGATAGTATAGTTGTTTTCCATTTAACATTAGATGGTACATGTCTAAGAATTTCTAATGATTCTCAATTATTACTTGGTTATGATCCATTAGAATTATTACATCAACCATTCCATAAATACGTTCATACTGATGATTTATTAAAATTGAGACAATTTATTACTCAAATGGCCTCACAGTATCCAAAATTGTTACCAGCAGAAAAGGTTCGCATTCAACATAAAAATGGATCCTACAGTTTATATATTCTTTCTATGTATATTAGTGGTGATATACCGAAAAATAATGCTGTAATAGATTGGGGTTCTAGTGAAATTAGAGATAGAGCTTATTTAGTTTGTACCATATCTCCAT
>JACVTC010000057.1:755000-837500 GCA_016946835.1 Neocallimastix lanati (nom. inval.)
ATATAATAAAACAACACTACCAGCTTTTTTTTTTTTTTTTTTTTTTTTTTTTTTTTTTTTAATTATTATTATCATTGTTTATACATATATGGAGATAGAGAAAGTTTATATTTTTATTATCCCCAATAAAAATAATATAAAAAATTATTTAATAATCAAGTTTAAAAAAGATTGAATTTTAAATTTTGATGTTTTTTTTTTTTTTTTGTAAGAGATTTCAGTTGTAATGATTTCAAAATTTATCCATTAAAAAATATGGTAAATAAGATTAAAATTTTTTGTATATTTATATGAAATATTTTTAATAATTTAAAGCATAAAGATATATATATATATATATATATAAAGATAAATTATTTAATATTTATTATGTTTAAATTTTAAAAAAAAAAAAAAAAAAAAAAACTTTTTTATTAAATTGTTTGTATTATTTTTATTATAATTATTAATATCATGTTTACTTGTTATTTAAATTATTATTATTATTTTTATTACCATTATTATAATTATTATTGTAATTATTATTATTATTTTTATTATTACTATTACTATTATTATTATTATTACTAGTAATTTTTATAATTTTTTTTTACCTTTACTATGACCTAAAATGGTGGTTACATTTTTTCCCATAGTTCTTAAGTGAAGAACGACTTCTCTAATGTCGTCAGCTTCATCATAATAATTACCGTAGGCCGTTTCACCACCACTATTACCATTACCATGAAAATCTAATTGACAAATAGAAAAAATATCACTTAAACTATTGGCAAGTGCTGTCATAAGTGGATTTTCTTTACCACTTAAAAGACCATGACAAAGAATAGCCGTACCATTCTTTTTTTCATTGTCAGGATTTTTACAGGGTCTAAAAACACAGGCTATATCATAACCTAGAGAAGTTTGAATTTTAAAATAGGTCTTGTCAGTGGTATCAACCATTTTTTTTTTTTTTTTTTTTTTTTATCTATCTGTCTATCTGTTTATTTTCTTTATAATTTAAATTTAATAAAAAAAAATTTTTTTATTTTTTTTATTTTTTTTATTTTTTTTTTTTTATTTTTATTTATTTTTTTATTTTTATTTTTTGATAATTATTTACTTTTTAATTAATAATAAATATAAATAAATTTATCATAAATAAAATAAATTAAAAAAAATTAAATAAAATAAAAAAAAAAAATATATATATATATATATATATATTAATATATTAATAATATTTAAAATTTTTTTTTTTTTTTATAATTTCTATTTATCTATTTATTTAATTAATATATTTTATAAATAGTTAATAAAGTTATTTTCATTAATTTTTATTATTATTAAATCATTCATTTATATAAAGAAAAGTTTTTTTTTTTTTTATTTAAAAAATATATATATTATAAGTTATTTTATAAATTCAATTTATAATAAATAAATAAATAAATGCCAATAAAAATAAAAATTATACAAGTAGTAAAATACACTTTCTTATTAGATGTATATATAAAAATTACCAAAATACCAACTTAATAAAATTATTAAACAACACATTAAATAATAATAATAATAATAATAATAACGATAATATTGATTGATGATGATGCGTAATGTAATAATTAATAAATAATAATAATAATAATAGTAAAATAAAAAAAAAAATTTTTTTTCTCTTACTTTAAAATTTTTTTTTTTTTTTTATTAAATTAAATATAAATTTTCTTTCTTTCTTTTCTTTTTTTTTTTCTTTTTTTTTTTTTTTTTCTAAGAAGAAAAAAAAAAAAAAAGTTAAAAATAGAGTTAAGGAAGGAAACGTCCTAATTGCTATAAAATTAAAATTAAAAAAAAAAAAAAAAAAAAAAAAAAAAAAAAAAAAAAAAAAAAATCTTTTTCAAATATTCATTGATTAGTTACACAAAACAAAAAAAAAAAAATTTTCAAAGTTTTTTTAAAAGTTTTTTTCTCTTTTTTTTTTTTTTGTTTTCTTTTTTTTTTTTGTTTTAAGGTTTTTGGTTTGGGAAAGTTTTATTTTATTTAATTTAATTTAATTTAATTTAATTTAATCTAATCTAATTTTTATTTAATTTTTAAATTTTTACTTTAATTTTATTTTTTATTTTTTTATTTATAATTTTTAAATTATACTTTTATTTTTATTATATTTTTTTTTAAATATATAATATATATATATAACATTTAACTTATTATTTAATATATATATATTATTTTGATTATATTTTGATTTGTTTTAAATAAGTTATTATTTGGTATATATTATTAAGGGAGAAATTAAAAAGAGAATAGTTTAAAAAAAAAAAAAAAAAGACTCAATATTTTATTAATATTCTTTTTTCTAATTTTTTTTTCTTTCTTTCTTTTTCTTCCTTTCTTCCTTTATTATCTTCTTATTTTTATATTATAAATAATAATTTTAAATACACATAATGATGAGAATTCCATAATCTATATAAAATTAATATTTATAATTAATTTTTTTTTTTTTTTTTTTTTTAAAAAAAAAAAAAAAATTGAATTTCTCTCATTTGTATATTAAAAACTATTTTATAATATTTATAACTTAATTCTATGCAATTCTTTTTTTTTTTTTTTTTTTTTTTTTTTTTGTAAAGTTATTCTATATTCATAAATACATTTTTACTGTTGAGTTTTATATATTTTAAAAATTAAATTATTTGATTATGATTTTTTGTTTTGTTTTGTTTTGTTTTGGTTTATTTTAGTTTGTTTTGTTTTTAATATCATTATTATTATTATTTTTATTATTATTTTTTTCTTTAAAAAAAAAAATTATTATTTAATTGTTATTATTAAATTATTATTATTATTATTATTATTATTAAATGATTTAATTATTTTTTTTTAATTATTATAATACTTTTAATGAGTAAATTTATTAATTACAATTAATTAAATTTTAAAATATTATTTATATATTTTATCAATTTTTTTCTATTTACATTTATTAATACTATTATTAATTAATGTAATATTTAAAAAGTACATAAACTTTTGTTTTTCTTTTAACCTCTTTTTACCATTTATATATATTGTATATTATAAAAAATAAATAAATAAATAAATAAATAAAGGATAAAGAAAAACTTTCAAAACTTTTTTTTTTCTTTTCTTCTTTTTTTTTTTTTTTTTTTTTTTTTTAATTTCTTAAATATTTATAAATAAAATATAAATATAAAGGGAAATTTAAAAAAAAAAAAAAAAAAAAAAAAAAAAAAAAAAAAGAGAAAGAGAGGGATGAAAATACAAAAGTAATGATAAAATTTTAAAATAATTGAGACTATTTATAATTAAAATTTAATTAATATTTATTATGAAATTGAAAATGATTTTATATTAAAATTATTTATAATTTATGATATATCAAAACTATTTATAACTTTTTTTTTTTTTTGTATTTTAAATATATTACGGAATACTTAAACTTTAATTTTTGAATTTTTTTTTTTAATAATAAAAAAAAAAAAAAAAAAAAAAGTGTATATATATATTCATGTGTCAAAAAATTTTTATAATATTAAAATTAAATATTAATATATATTTCTTTTATATTTATATATATTTTTAATATTATGTCTGTATTTCTGTTTCAAATTGCATAATTTTTATATGAAATATAACTTTTTATACTTATTCTCTTAGAATCTAAATTTGATGATTTATTGACTTTCATTTCCTCTTCTTCAGCATCATGATATATTGTTTCTGAATCACTATCATTATCACTATTAATAATTTCATGAGTATTTATTTTTTCATTATTACTATTTGGTTCATTGAAATAAGTTAACTGATCTTTATTGGGTATATTGAAATCAGTTGAATTTCTTTTAAATATTTTTAAGATAGAATTTCTTTTACTATTTTTTGAAATAACGTGTGAGGATTCTTCGTTACTTTTTAAGTTACTATTGTCTTTGATTATTATTATTATTATTATTATTTATTATTATATTTATAAATTAAATTATTTTATTAGTTAAGTTTAAATAGTTTATAAAAAATTAATTTGCATTATAACTAATAATAATAACATAAAATCTTAACTATAAATTTCTATACTAACATGGTGTAGACGGTAGAGCTAATGGAACTGTAGCTTTATGAATCAAACTTTGGTTAGTTTTATTAATATGATGGAAACCTTTAATACTATCACTATCGGAAGACATATCATTGTTATTTAAATCTTTATTATCCTCCTCTTCCAATACTCTTTTTGAAGGTGAATTTGATTCATTATCTTCTTCATCAAGAGATAAACACCTGATAGGGTAGTAGCCAAATTTTCTATATCTTGATTGCTTCATTGGTTTCTTTGAGGTTTTAGTATAAGCATTGTATTTTAATAACAATTCTCCATAGGCCCATCCTTCTGGTAATATGTTAATAACGGAGACTATATCACCATAATGTAAATTAAGTTCTTCTTTATCATAATCACCTTCAAAATTAGATAAAACATAATGTTTTGATGATAGTACCTTTGTTTCTTCATTAGTTGAATTAAATGAATGCCCACTTGAATTTCGTGATTTCGAATCAGAAAGTATTGGTGAATCAGAAATTAAATGTGAATTATTTGCTTTTCTATCTAAAATAATAGAAGATTCTGCATACAAATTATGATGATGTCCAACCTATATTACATATTTAATACAATGAATATAATATAATACAAAAATTTAATAAAATAACAATAATAATAATAATAATAATATACGTAATATTAAACCAATATAAATAAATATAAACTTATATAAATATTATTTACATTATGATCATGTCTAACCGACATCTTTTTAGTTATTTTTGGTGAAGATACAAAAGGTATTGATGAAGACTTCGATATGGGTGATAATTCAGCTAAATATGGAGATTCCGAGGTAGGATGATCTGGTAAAATATCATGTAACTCTTCTGAAATTTTATATGAATTACTTTTATCAATTGCTCCTTTATTTTTAGCATTATTTTGACTATTATGACTATTATGACTATTATTGTCGCTAACAGAATTAATGAGATGAAGATGCACTGATAAAGGAGACTGATCAGCAACTTTAGGAGAATGACATAAAGGTCTTGACTGAACATTATTTACTGTATTAGAATGATATGAAGCATTACCCAATACTGGGGTATGAACACTCATATCACAACAGTAAGATGAATCTTCCACTGAAAAGATTGGAATTGGATCATCTTCCTTTTTTTTAAATTTAATAGTACAAACAATACCAACAGCAACAAGAACCAATGTAACCAATGCGACCGTAAACAGAATTGTTGTGTAGGGAAATTCCTTCTTTTGATTATTTTTTTTATCATTTCCATTTAATGAATTATTACTTAATGCTTTATCTTTCATATAATTATCATTATTTTCATTAATTCTATTACTTATGTTGTCATTTCTATTTGGTTTTATAACTGTGGTATTATTGTTTAAATAATTAATGCAAAGATCTTCTTTACACTCTCCATTACAAATTAATTTTCTTTTCAATTTTTTTGAAGTAAAATGAGTTTGATTTTTTTTGCTAAATATTACTGTACCTAATATACACCAATCATCAATAGATTTCTCTTTGAAATAACATTGTGACTCTTCAAACTCTAATGTCTAAAAATTAATAATTAATCAATTATATATATCTCATTAAAATATTTATTTTATTTATTTTATTTATATAATTATGAGAAAATAAATAAAATTATATTTAAAGATTACTTACCGTATTAACTTTATTATGTTTTGTATTAGTTTCCAATAATTTTTGACAGGAACCTTCAATATGATTGCACAAACTAATTTCAATATTATAACGATGAGTATCAGTATAATTCCATTCTAAATTTATCAATTCTCCAGGATTTATTGTTTCAGGTACATTAATAAAAGAAATACTAGGAATATTATTACATAAACAATATGAAATTAAAAATACTAACAATATTAATATTATTATTTTTTGCATTTTTATATTTATTATTAATAATTATGCTTCTGTTTTTTTTTTAAAATTATATATAATTTTGATTTATTATTATTATTTATATGATTTTTTTTTTTTTTTTTAAATACATTATTAAATAATTATTATGGTTACTATTTAATATTTGTTAAAAATAAATTTTTTAAAAATTAAATAAAAAATAATATATATTTTAATAATATAAATATATATAAATATTTAAATTATTAAAATTATAATCTCCTTTTATTTTTTATTTTAATATTAAAAAAAAAAATGTTAACAATAAATTTAAAAAATGATAACTTTTTAATTTATTAATTTAAGATTTTTGTATTTTATTTTATTTATTATTATTATCATTATTATTATTTTTCATTGTTTTTTTTTTTTTTTTTCTTTTTCTTTTTTTTTTTTTTTTTAATTAATTTTTTATTTAACTTTTGATACGTCGGTTTAAAGTAAACACCTAATTCTTAAATAATGAATATATTTAAAAAATATATAATTAAATATATCAATTTTTTTTTTTTAAAAAAAAAAAAAAAAAGAAAGAAAAAAAGGAAAAAAGGAAAATAATAAAAAAGAATAATATATAATTTACTTAATTTATTATTAATATTATTTTAAATTTTTTTATAAATTAAGAAATTAATTACATAATATATACATAAAGATTAGATTAATCATTTAATCTTCATATAATATATTTATGTAATTTATAATTTCATATTTATATAAAAATAAAAAATAAATATCCCTTCTTTTTTGTTAATTTTTATTTTATTATTATTGTTATTGCTATTTTTCTTTTTTTTTGTATTTTTTTATTTTTTTTTTTTTTTTTTCTATATCCTTTTTTATAAAATTTAAAAAAATGATTTATCAATTATTTAATGAATATAGATTTACTTTATAATTAAATTATTTTAAAGAAAAAAAAAAAAAAAAGAAAAAGTATTATGTATTTGAATTTTTAAATTAATTATTAATCATTTTATTTTTAATTTATATTAAAATAATATTGTAATCTTTATATTAAATTTTATTAAATTAAAATAGAAAAATAAATTATATTAATTAAATTATTTATTTTCTATTTATTCATTCATTTATTTATTATAATTATATATATATTATTGATTTATGTAAAAAAAAAAAAGTTCATAATATTATCATAATGTAATAGTAAAAAAAAAAATAACATTTTATTATAAATATATTTTAAAAAATAAATAATAAAAAATATTTAAAATATATATATATATATTTATATTTAAATTTAAATATAAATTAGTCATAGTTTTTGAATTGTGGAAAAAAAAAAAGAATAAATGAATTTAAACAAATATAGTAAAAAAGAATAATACTTTAATAAATCAATAAAAATAAATATATAAAATTGTTACAATTAAATAAATCAATAAATAAAAATAAATATATAAAATAGTTACAAATAAATAAATAAATAAATAAATAAAATTGTTATTAATGAATAAATTGTATCACCAATTTTAAATTAAAATTATTGATTGAAAATATTATTAAATATTATTGTTTTAGCATTAAATATATATATTATTCAAATAATAAAATATTCCAATATAAAATATTCAATTTAAATATAAAATATAGAAATATATCTTAGAATATGCTTAATGATACATATGATACATATTATGCATGTTACACGAATCAACTTAAATATGGATGTGATTATAATTCATCATCATCACAGTTAACTTTTAATATAGGAGTGGATTTATACGTTAAAACTTTAATTATTTATTTTATTAAAATTTTCAATCTAATGATTAATGAAAAATAAAAAAATAAAAAAAAAAAATAATAATTATAATTTTAATTATAATAATAAAAATTTATAATAATAAACTTTTATAATAATAATAATAAATAAATAAATAATAAATAATAAATAATAAATAATAATAATTGTTAGCTTTATTAAATTTAGATCTATAATAATATTCCTTATGGAATATGGTATACAAGGGAAATAAGTGTATGATCTATCTTTCAGCTTTAAATAAGTAATAAAGTCACATGTTACTACATGCGTTTTCCATAACATAAAATAAATTAAAAATTAATTAAATATATATTAAAAGATAATTAACATAGATTTATACAAGACGATAGATCATAATACATTTAAGTAATCATTAAATATAAATAAATAAATACACATAAATATAAATAAATACTATAAATAAATAAATTAAATATATAGTTAAATTATGAGTGCAGTCAACACTCCCCCTCAAATAATATTTTTAGATAAAAATGTTGTTTGTAAATTTTTGTATCTTTGGTCCATTTGAGTCCTTGGTTAATATGTCCGCTAGCATGTTTTCAGTATCAATATATTCTAATTTTACTTTCTTCTTTGCAATATTGTCCCTGTTGAAATGATATCTTACACTTATATGCTTTAATTTTGTATTTATTTCTCCGTTCTCCATTATTTTCTTACTTGCTTGATTATCTGTATAGATTTTAACAGTTATCCATTTGTTTAAAATTTCTTTTATTATATTTCTAATCCATAATATTTTCTTTATATTTTCGGAAGTGCTTATGTACTCTGCTTCAGCAGTAGACGTAGCAACACTTGTTTGTTTCTTGGACAACCAGCATATCAGACTTGTTCCCATAAGTATTATTCCTCCTGAGGTAGATTTTCTATCTTCCAAACAGCCGGCAAAGTCAGAGTCGGTATATGCAACAAGCTCCCCCTTTCCATTATATTCTATCTTAAATTCTTTGGTACTATTAATATATTTTAGAATATTTATTATTTTGTTCCAATCCGATATAGTTGGATTTTCACATTTTCTTGAAGCTTTATTTACAGCGAAAGCTATGTCAGGTCTAGTACATTTCGAAAGGTATATTAAGGAACCTATTGCGCTTTTGTAGATTGTTTTATCGAAAGGTTTATTGTTTTCTGATATTTTATTATCACCAGTACATGGTGTTTTTCTTTTCTTTGTATTATCAATATTAAATTTATATAACATATTATTTATAAAATTTTTCTGTGAAATAATATATGAATTATTTTCTTTCTTTACTTCAATTCCTAATATGTATTCAATTGGATCACATTTAGATATTTTAAATTTTGATTTTATTTTATTTATTATTTGTTTAATGTATTCGTTTTCTCCAGCGATGACCATGTCGTCCACGTATAAGCCGATAATGCATTTTGTTATATTATTTTTTGTAAATTTGAAAATACATTGTTCGGATTTAATTTGAATGAACTCATTTTTTATTAGGAATTTTCTAATGGTATTATACCATTGTCTACCAGATTGCTTAAGGCCATACAAAGCTTTGTTGAGCTTCCAATATCCCCGCCCAAAGCGCGTATCGCCTTTAGGAATAGTAGTATAAATATCTTTATCAAGCGGAGCATTAAGGTAAGCGGCCTTTATATCTAGCTGGAAAATATTCCACTTAAGAGCAGCAGAAATAGCGAATATTAATTTAAGACCATCAATGTTTAGAGTAGGAGAATAAGTTAATTCATAATCGATTCCCCATTTTTGTTTAAATCCACGAGCAACTAAACGAGCTTTATATTTATAAATATTATTATTTGAATCACGTTTAGTGTTGAAAACCCATTTTGTGGTAATGATGTTTTTGTTTTTAGGTACATTTTTAACAAAAGTCATAATATTATTAGAATAAAGATTATTAAGTTCATCATTAATAGCCTCAATCCAGTTATTTTTGTCTTCACTGTTTATTGCTTCTTCATATGTATTAGGAATGTGACAAAATATAGAAGCAATAATAATGTCGTTGATTTGGTCTAGTTTTCTACGAGAACTAATATTAGTAGGTGCAGTCTCTTTATATTTTGGACTAAGTGGTCTTTTATAGATGTTGCCATATTCTGTATTGGCTACAATGTCATCCATAATTTCATCTTTATTAAAATCAATAACACTTAATGCATCTATAAGAGATTTGTGGGCATAATTTTCTTTGTTTACTATATTATTGTTGTTAAATTTATTATTTATTTCGTTATTATTAGTAGGTGAAATTTCGTCTGTTTTTTGAGAAATTTGGTTGGTTGAAGAATCGGTTATTAAAGGTAAATTCTGATTAATATTATATGGAAGAGTTATATTTTTAAGATTTTCCATTACCGTATTTTTATTATCTGAAGGAATATTATTGATATCTATTGTAGGAGTGGAGAAATTATAGTTTTTCTTCATAGAGTCGCTGGATTTTGAATTTTGTTGAATTAATTTATTATTTTTCGATAAAAAATTTTTATTAATAAAATTTTGATCATTTTTTGGTAAATTTTTGATATTCATTGATTTATTTGAATTATTAATAGATTTATGTGAATCATTATTGTTGTCATATGTTATTATTGAATTATTTGAAGATTTTTTGATATGATATGAATGTGATTTTGCTTCAGCCAATAGATTTTCTTGAAAATTTTCATCATTTTTTGAAAAATTTTTATTATTAAAATTTTTTTTCATATTATTATTATTTATTGTAAAATTCTGTAAATTTTGGCTTGATTTTTCATTATTTAAAAATATTTTATTTTTATCAAAATTTTCAAATTCGGTTATTTTTTCTTTTCTTTTGTTCCTGCTGGAAGTTGAGGCGGCGTAAGCAGGATCTTCTGGTTTATATTTTTCAATAATGTTAGAATTAAAATTGGTATTCTTAATATTATTTCTAAACTTTTTATTATAATTTTTATTTATTATTTCTAAATTTCTATTTATCTCATTCAAATAATTATTTTCAGAATTATTTTTGTCAACATTGTTGAAATTGAATTTCAATTTAAATTCACAATTATTTTTATTTTTAATTTCAGGATTAATTTTAGAATTAATTTCAACATCTTTATTTAAATTATGGTTATTTTTCTGGTTTATATCTTTATTATCAAATTCTTGGTTTTCTTCATTTAACGATATATTATTGACATGCTTATTTTTAATGTAATTACTTTTATGTTCTGTATTAGTAGTCCTTTCATTATTAATATTTTCATTTAAACTGTTTTTTTCATTTAAGATGTTTCTTCCATTAAAATTATTTTCATTGTTCATATTATTATCTTCATTTATATTATTATCTTCATTTATAATATTATCTTCTGGATTCCTATCTTTTCTATTGTTGTCTTTCATAAATGAGAAGTAAGAGTCTTTATAATTGCTTGTTTCGTATTTGTGTTTACTAGGCTCTTCTTCAACGAATTCTACATCGTTAGTATAATGTATTTTATTATTTTCAATATCCATGATAATATATGAATATTTTTTATCATCAAATCCCAAGAATACGCCCTTCTTAGCATTTGGTAAAATTTTTGATTTGTGTTGTGTATCATCCCTGTAATAACACACACAACCAAAGGTTTTTAAATGTTTTAACTCTACCTTTTTGTTGTAAAATACTTCATTGGGTATTAAAAATTTATTTCCTGAATGGGGAATTAAGTTATATATGTAGCATGCCTGTTTTATGGCGAAATTCCAAAAGTTTTCTGATAATTCTGCCCAATATAGAAGAGTTTTAGCTGAATTTCTAAGAGTTCTGTTTATTCTTTCAGCTTTTCCATTAACTTCAGGACAACCTGGGGGAGAATAGGTTTTTTCTATTCCATTTTCTTTACAGTATTTATTAACTGTTTTATTTTTAAATTCCTTTCCTCCATCTGATTTAAATATTTTAATATTATATTCTTCAAATTGGTTATTTAAGTACTTGAAGAATTCCACAATTAATTCGGGAGCTTCGGCTTTAGATTTTAAAGTATATATCCATACTTTTCTTGAGAATTCATCCATGAATGTAATAAAGTATTTTTTATTATTGATAGATGAATTGTATGGACCTGAAATGTCTGAATGTATTATTTCTAATATTTTCGTAGCTTTCGGTGTTTTTCCTCCGTGTGATTTCCTTGACATTTTAGCTACTTTACATTCTATGCATTTAGAAGTTTTTATTTGGTGTAAACTTAGATATTTGTTTATGTTTTCTAGGTAATAATGACCTAGTCTTCTATGCCAAATTTCAAGGCTTTTTTCATCAACTTCGTTTAAAGCCATAATATTTTTATCCTTTTCTTCAAAGTTTTTATTAATCTTGTAAGTATTTACTAAGAATTGATTATCATTTGTAGAATAATAAGTTCCTATATATACATTATTTGGACCCCATAAGTTAAATCTACCACGTGTATAATCATCAGTGTCAATAATGACTCTATATCCTATTTTGGCCAGTTCTATTCCACTAATAAGATTTTTAGTTGCAGATTTTGAATATAATACCTTGTCTAGTCGTAAATATATTCCATTAATGTAACATTCGTAAGTACCATATCCTTCGAAGCTACACATTGTCCCATTGGCACATCTTAACTTTATTTTGCAGTGAATAAAATTATTTAGCAAATTAAAATCATTAGTTATATGTTCTCCAGCACCAGTATCATATAACCATTCACTAGTCTTATCATTTTCTTCATAATAATTGATGTTGTTTACATATAATTCCTCTTTTTTATTAGGAATTGTTATCTCCTTTGGAATAATAAAACTATCATTCACGTATTCAATTAATCCAGAAAATTTAACCTTATTGTCAATGTTTATTTCTTCTTGTTTTTCTATCAGTGCCCTTGCGTCTTCAAAATCAAAATTATCGTCATAACTACTGGCACTGTCTGGATCAGAAATTTTACTTATTAAATGTAAAGACTTCTTTGGATGATCATTTAATGTGGTCTTTACTTGAAGCTTTTCTTGCCTCCCTTTATTATTTGACTTCGTCTTCATATTATATATGCAGTTTCTGGTAGAGTGTCCTTTAACTTCACAAATGTGACAATATGATTTATTATTATTGTCTTTGTTACTATTATCTTTATTATTATTGTTATATTGGTTACCATTTTGCTTTCCTCTTTTCTTAGAGTTAGAGCTTTTGTTATTATGGTTGTTGTGTTCATTTTTCTTTGAGGAATTACTAGTTCTTCTTCCTCTACTGATAAAATCTAGATCCATTGGATCATCTTTTTCAATGGTTTTGTTATCTTCCCAATTTTCTAGGTAAGATTTTGCATAAATAAAACTTTTGAGATTATTAATATATACATTAGGGTCACTATTCAAATTAATTTGAATGATATTTTTATAATCATCCGGTAGTACGTTATAGAGATATTTTAATTTTTCCTTATCAGTGATCTCCACATGTTGTTCTTCCATATCATCGAAAGTTTCTTTCATAAGTTCTAGCTTTTCGATGATTTGATTTCTATCTCTGGCTTTAATACTTCTTAACCTTTTAAGCCAGTATTCCATATCAGCATTTGAATTTCCATATTTTGATTTGAGTCTTTCCATTATACGGAAACCATTATTAAGTCTGCTGATTTCTCTTAAGACAGAATCATCAACATTCTTACTGATCATGAGTATCATGTCAGCATCGATCCTTTCTGCTTCCTCAACTAATCTGATATGATTAAGAGGATTACCAAAAAAGTTAGTTAGCTGAGTATTGATATCAACATTATTGTTTCGATTAACCTCAGCATTATTGTTTCGAATAGGTTCGGCAGGAGCTTGCGGTAACATTTTGGTAATTAATTTAGTAATTACCTTGTTGATAACATCGTTGACATTGGGGTTGTAATCAAAACCTACATCATTAAGTTTTCCAACGACGTCGACTTCCATGAATTCCTTAATACCTTGACGTTTAGCGGCATTGTCAATAAGGAATTTCCACTCATTAAAGTTGGATTTTCCATGGAGGCGTTGGTCCTTAGCTAAGTTAAAGTCTTGCATGATTTCGGAGCGGTGAAGCGAATTAATTAAGTACTTTTAATAATAAATAATATGAGTCAACTGAGACTCTTAATCTGTTAGCTTTATTAAATTTAGATCTATAATAATATTCCTTATGGAATATGGTATACAAGGGAAATAAGTGTATGATCTATCTTTCAGCTTTAAATAAGTAATAAAGTCACATGTTACTACATGCGTTTTCCATAACATAAAATAAATTAAAAATTAATTAAATATATATTAAAAGATAATTAACATAGATTTATACAAGACGATAGATCATAATACATTTAAGTAATCATTAAATATAAATAAATAAATACACATAAATATAAATAAATACTATAAATAAATAAATTAAATATATAGTTAAATTATGAGTGCAGTCAACAATAATAATAAAATATTATAATAATTTTGTAAATTATTATTTATTATCTTTTTATTTTTATTTTATTTTATTTTAAATATGATATATTAAAATATTTTTAATGTGTATCAAAATACATACATCATTTCAATTCAATTCAAAATTACGTATATACTAATGTAATGTATTATAATATTTCAATTATAATTTAAAAATAATGTATAGTAATAATTAATTAAAGTTTAATAAAAAATTAAGTTATTATTATTATTTATTATTTTATTATTATTATTATTTTTTATTTATTATTTTATTATTATTATTATTATTATTTTTTTTTTTTTTATTTTATTATTATTTATTATTATTTATTATTATTATTATTATTATTATTATTTATTATTGTTAAATATTATTTGAAATAAATTGAAAAATATTTTTCAAATTATTTCAAATAACATTCTTTTCATAAATAAAAAATTTTTTATTAATAATACAATAATATATAATTTGATTAACCTTTTTTTAATTAATTTAAATAATTTTCATATTAAAAAAAAATAAAATAATAATAAATTAATTTTTAATATATAATCGATTATATTAGATAATAGTATTAATAGTATTAAATTATTATTCTTGTTATTCTCTTTTTTTTTTTTTATTTTTTAATTTCAGTTTTTTTTCAATTGTTCTTTCTTTAATTTTTCCTTTTTTAATTCTTCTACTTTTGATTGTAATTTTCTTTTTAATTGTTCCTTCTTTAACTCTTCAGCCTTTAATTTTAATTTTCTCATTAATTGTTCCTTCTTTAACTCTTCAGCTTTTAATTGTAATTTCCTCTTTAATTCTTCTTTCTTTAACTCTTCAGCTTTTAATTGTAATTTCCTCTTTAATTCTTCTTTCTTTAACTCTTCATCTTTCAATGGTAATTTCCTCTTTAATTCTTCTTTCTTTAACTCTTCATCTTTCAATGGTAATGCCTTATTTAAATTTTGTTTTATTAATTCTTTTTCTTTCAATTTTTGTTCTTTCCTTAATAATTTTTTTTGTAATTGTTGTACTTTCAATTGTAGATCTTTTTTCAATTTTTCCTTTATTAATTCTTTTTCTTTTTGTTTTTGTTCATTCATCTTTCGTTCTTCTTCCAATTGCTCTTTAACTTTTTGCTCCTCTAATACTTTTTCATTTTTTAATTGTTCTTTTAATTTTTGTTCCTCACTTAATCTTTTCTTCTCTATTTGCTTTTTCTTTAACTGTTGAACTTTCAATAATAATTTTTTTTTTAACATTTCTTTCATAAATTCAATCTCTTTTAATTTTTGCTCTTTTAATTGTTGCTCTTTATTTAATTGCTCTTCCTTTGATAGTTGTTCATTCTTTTGAGTTTGTTCCTTCGATAGTTTTTCATTTATTAATTTTTCCTTTAACTGTTGCTCTTTCAAATGTTTTTCTTTCAATTGTTGTTCTTTCAATTGTTGTTCTTTCAATTGTTGTTCTTTCAAATGTTTTTCTTTCAATTGTTGTTCTTCATTAAATTTCTTTTCTTTCGATAAATTTTGTTTTAATTGTTCCTGTATTAAAATTTTTTCGTCTAATTTTTGATCTTCATTTAATTTTTGTTCTTTAAACTTTGGTTCATCTTTTAACATTTTTTCTTTTAATTTCTGTTCGTTCATTTGTTTTTGTTCCTTCAACAATTTTTCTTTCAATTTTTGTTCATTTTTTAGTTTCTGTTCTTCCAACAATTTTTCTTTCAATTTTTGTTCATTTTTTAGTTCTTGTTCTTCCAACGATTTTTCTTTCAATTGCTTTTCATTTTTTAGTTTTTGTTCTTCCAACAATTTTTCTTTCAATTGCTTTTCATTTTTTAGTTTCTGTTCTTCCAACGATTTTTCTTTCAATTTTTGTTCATTTTTTAGTTTCTGTTCTTCCAACGATTTTTCTTTCAATTTTTGTTCATTTTTTAGTTTCTGTTCTTCCAACGATTTTTCTTTCAATTTTTGTTCATTTTTTAGTTTCTGTTCTTCCAACGATTTTTCTTTCAATTTTTGTTCATTTTTTAGTTTCTGTTCTTCCAACGATTTTTCTTTCAATTTTTGTTCATTTTTTAGTTTCTGTTCCTTCAACAATTTTTCTTTCAGTAATTTTACTTTCAGCAATTTTTCTTTCAGTAATTTTTCCCTCTGCAATTTTTCTTTTAGTGATTTTTCTTTCAGTAATTTTTCTTTCAATTGATACGCTTTTAATTCTCTGTTATTCAATTTTTGTTCATTCAATACTTGCTCATTTAATTCTTGTTTATTCATTTCTTGTTTATTCATTTCTTGTTTATTTAATTCTTGTTTATTTAATTCTTGTTCTTTCAATTCTTGTTTATTCATTTCTTGTTTATTCAATTCTTGTTCTTTCAATTCTTGTTTATTCATTTCTTGTTTATTCATTTCTTGTTTATTCAATTCTTGTTCTTTCAATTTTTGTTCATTTAATTCTTGTTTATTCAATTCTTGTTCATTTAGTTTTTGTTCATTTAATTTTTGTTTTTCTAATTTTTGGTCATGTAATTCTTGTTTATTTAATTCTTGTTTATTCATTTCTTGTTTATTCATTTCTTGTTCTTTCAATTCTTGTTCATTTAGTTTTTGTTCATTTAATTCTTGTTTATTTAATTCTTGTTCATTTAATTTCTGTTCATTTAGTTTTTGTTCAATTAATTCTTGTTCTTTCAATTCTTGTTCTTTCAATTCTTGTTTATTTAATTCTGGTTCTTTCATTTCTAGTTCTTTAAATTCTTGTTTATTTAATTCTTGTTCATTTAATTTTTGTTCATTTAGTTTTTGTTTATTCATTTCTCGTTTATTCAATTCTTGTTCATTTAGTTTTTGTTCATTTAATTCTTGTTTTTTCAATTCTTGTTTATTCAATTCTTGTTCTTTCATTTCTTGTTCTTTCATTTCTTGTTCTTTCATTTCTTGTTCTTTCATTTCTTGTTCTTTCATTTCTTGTTCTTTCATTTCTTGTTCTTTCATTTCTTGTTTATTTAGTTTTTGTTCATTCAATACTTGTTCATTCAATTCTAGTTCTTTCAATTTTTGTTCATTTAATTCTTGTTTATTCAATTCTTGTTCATTTAATTTTTGTTCATTTAGTTTTTGTTTATTCATTTCTCGTTTATTCAATTCTTGTTCATTTAGTTTTTGTTCATTTAATTCTTGTTTTTTCAATTCTTGTTCATTCAATTCTGGTTCTTTCAATTCTTGTTCTTTCATTTCTTGTTCTTTCATTTCTCGTTCTTTCATTTCTTGTTTATTTAGTTTTTGTTCATTCAATACTTGTTCATTCAATTCTAGTTCTTTCAATTTTTGTTCATTTAATTCTTGTTTATTCAATTCTTGTTCATTTAATTTTTGTTCATTTAATTCTTGTTCATTTAATTCTTGTTTACTCCATTCTTGTTTATTCAATTCTTGTTCTTTAAATTCTTGTTTTTTCAATTCTTGTTCATTCAATTCTGGTTCTTTCAATTCTTGTTTATTTAATTCTTGTTCATTTAATTCTTGTTCAATTAATTCTTGTTTATTTAATTCTTGTTCATTTAATTTTTGTTCTTTCAATTCTTGTTTATTTAATTCTTGTTCATTTAGTTTTTGTTCATTTAATTCTTGTTCATTTAATTCTTGTTTACTCCATTCTTGTTTATTCAATTCTTGTTCTTTCAATTCTGGTTCTTTAAATTCTGGTTCTTTCAATTCTTGTTCTTTCATTTCTTGTTCATTTAATTTTTGTTCATTTAATTCTTGTTTACTCCATTCTTGTTTATTCAATTCTTGTTCATTTAATTCTTGTTTGTTTAGTTTTTGTTCATTTAATTCTTGTTCATTCAATTCTTGTTCATTTAATTCTTGTTCATTTAGTTTTTGTTCATTCAATTCTTGTTCTTTCAATTCTTGTTCATTTAGTTTTTGTTCATTTAATTCTTGTTCAATTAATTCTTGTTCATTTAATTCTTGTTCATTTAATTCTTGTTTGTTTAGTTTTTGTTCATTTAATTCTTGTTCATTCAATTCTTGTTCATTTAATTCTTGTTCATTTAGTTTTTGTTCATTCAATTCTTGTTCTTTCAATTCTTGTTCATTTAGTTTTTGTTCATTTAATTCTTGTTCAATTAATTCTTGTTCATTTAATTCTTGTTTGTTCAATTCTTGTTCTTTTAGTCTTCGTTCATTTAATTCTTGTTTACTCCATTCTTGTTTATTCAATTCTTGTTCATTTAATTCTTGTTCATTTAGTTTTTGTTCATTTAATTCTTGTTCAATTAATTCTTGTTCATTTAATTCTTGTTCATTTAATTCTTGTTCATTTAATTCTTGTTTGTTCAATTCTTGTTCTTTTAGTCTTCGTTCATTTAATTCTTGTTTACTCCATTCTTGTTTATTCAATTCTTGTTTATTTAATTCTTGTTTATTTAATTCTTGTTCTTTCAATTCTCGTTTATTTAATTCTTGTTCATTTAATTCTTGTTTATTCAATTCTTGTTCATTTAATTCTTGTTCATTTAATTCTTGTTTACTCCATTCTTGTTTATTCAATTCTTGTTCATTTAATTCTTGTTTGTTTAGTTTTTGTTCATTTAATTCTTGTTCGTTCAATTCTTGTTCATTTAATTCTTGTTCATTTAATTCTTGTTTATTTAATTCTTGTTCATTTAGTTTTTGTTCATTTAATTCTTGTTTATTTAATTCTTGTTCATTTAGTTTTTGTTCATTTAATTCTTGTTCAATTAATTCTTGTTCATTTAATTTTTGCTCATGTAATTCTTGTTTATTCAATTCTCGGTCTTCCAATTCTTGTTCTTCCAATTCTTGTTCTTTCAATTGTTCATTCAATTGTTCTTGCAATTGTTCTTGCAATTTTTCAGTCAATTGTTCAGTCAATTGTTCAGTCAATTGTTCTTGAAATTTATTGATATTCATGTTTTGAAATTTATGTCTTATTGTTAAGTTTTTACATACAATATTTTGTTGAATATTTATATCGTCTTTAAAGATAAAAAAAAAAAAAAAAAAAAAAAAAAAAAAAAAAAAAAAAAAAATAAAAAAATTGTTAAAAAAAATAAAAATAAAAATAAAAATAAAGATAAAAATAAAAAATAAAAATAAAAAAAAGTAATAATAATAATAATTAATAATTTAATAATTTAATAATTTAATAATCAATACATTATATATATACATATATATAAATGGAATAAAGGAAAATAATATATATTTAATTACTTCAAAAAGAATATGACACTTACCTATTAATGATTTTATTCTTTTATAAACTTCAGTACATTTACATATATATTCCATAAATTCTTTAATATAATCATTTCTTTGTTCCATCTTTTGTTTAAAATCTTTTTGTTGTACGGTCATATTATTAACAAATTTCATTAATTCATCCATAGATGTATCGTTTATATTACTATCACTATCCTCAGAACTTATTGCATTTAAGCTTTTTCTACTTCTTCTTTTTCTTCCTAAATCAGAAAAATAATTTGCTCTTTTTCTATTTGTTCTTCTTAATCTAACACGATTTGAAATTGAATCAGACATTTCATCATTATTATCCGAATCTTCATTATAGCTTGTAACTTCTTTTTCTTGATTTTGCTCTTCATCTAATTTAGTTTTGTTCATTTCTGTTGACTTTTTAATTCTTGCTTCATTCAATACATCTTCATTTCCGCTTGAGATAATATCTATAATAATTTCATTATTATTATTATTATTATTATTATTATTATTATTATTATTATTATTATTATTATTATTATTATTATTATTATTATTATTATTATTATTATTATTATTATTATTATTATTATTATTATATTGTTTTTGGGTTTTATCATTCTTCTTATCACTTTCAGAATCTGAATCAATGATAATAATTTCAGTCTTTTTTGTATATCTTTTTTTCTTCCGTTTTCCATATCTTTCATTTCTTTTAGTTTTTTTCGATATCGGTGTTTTATCAAGACTTTCATTCAAACTTTGTTTCTCCTGAAATTTTGTTTTACTATTAGTTTTTGATTTTAATTTCATATCATTTTCTACTAGAATTTCTAAATTATTATTATTATTATTATTATTCATAATTTCAGATTGAAGAATATTATCTCTAGATATTAATTCATCATTATCATTAAATAAACTATCATTAATTGTAAAGTTATAATCATCACCAGAAATCATATTAAATAAGGATTCAGATTGTAATAATAAATACGAATTATTGCTTTCGATATTAATATCATTTAACGTTATATCATCATTATTATTACTATTATTATTATTGTTGTTGTTGTTGTTGCTTTTATTATCATTATCATTATTGACATAAATGTTATTGTTGTTATCAGTATTATTATCATTATTAAATATAAATTCTGATAAAAGTGGAGATGATGGTGACGATAATGAAGTATGTAAATTTTTATTATCAAAGATGGTTGAGGATAATGATTTTAAGGTTTCTGGTGATGAAGATTGTTGAGTACTTAATTCATTATTATCAAACATTGAAGATGATAATAATGGCAATAACAATGGGGATGAGGTTGGTGATGAAGTTGATGATGATGACGGTGTTGGTGTTGGTGTTGGTGAAATATTTATATTTTTATTATTCGATATTATTGGTAGTAATATTGGGGAAGATGGTAATGATGATACAGAACGTAAGTTTTTATTTTCAGATATAGGAGATAATAATGGTGAAGATAGTAAAGATAATGGAGTTGAAATATTTATATTTTTATTTTCCGTTGGTAAAGGTGACAATGGAGATTGCGATGAATTAAACTTTTTACAATCTAACATCAGACAGGATAATAATGGTGATGATGGTGATAATGTGAATGAATATAATTTTTCATCATTAATTTTGGACCTTGTTTCCGACTGATGAATTCTAGTTTCCCAGATATTATTATTATTTGTTTTTTCAAATAACGAATTATTGTTATTATTTGGAGATTGTTCTTCTATTATGGAATTATTCTCATTTGTGGAATCTAATTCCAATTCATTATCATTTTGTTTTTCTCTTAATGAATTTTCTTCTTCAATTATCTTGGCTACTTCTTTTAACAAATCATTTTCATTGATTGTCATAAATACATCATTAAAATTATGTTCATTCAATGAGGTATATTCTTCATTAATGCTATTCTCTTCACTATTAGAAATATTCTCTTCTATTAATGAATTATCCTCATTAATTTTACCTTCTTCTATTAATGAATTATCCTCATTAATTTTACCTTCTTTTATTAATGAATTATCCTCATTAATTTTACCTTCTTTTGTTAATGAATTATCCTCTTCAAAAATATCGTCTTTTTCTTTATTAATACTAGTTTCTTCTAATAAATTTTTATTTTCTTCATTAATATTATTTTCTTCCAATAATAAATTATTCTTTTCTTTAAAAATACTTTGTTCCATTAATAGATTCCCTTCTCCATTAATATTATCCTTTTTATCAGAAAAAGTTTCTTTTGTTCGTGAATCATTCTCAAATTCTGAATTCATTTTCAATTCATTAGGGTCATAGTCTCCCGTTAATAAAATATTTTTTTCAATAGAGTTATTTTCTCTTATAAATAAATTATGGTTTAATTTTTTGGGTTTTAATTTTGATTCATTAATACTATGTATCTCAACTAATGAATTTTCATCTTCACTAGAATCAACTAATTTTATCGATAGTGAAGGTGATGATGACGGTTGTATAATTTCCTTTGTTAATAGGTTATTAAATTTATTATTTTCCGATATCCTATCATTTAATTTATTAATAGTATTTTCATTGTTTTCAAAATTATTATCATTTGCTATCGTTTGGAGCTTATTTTGTGATTCATCCTTATTATTATTATTATTATTATCTTCAATGGTTAATATATCTATTTCACTGTTTTCACTCTGATCTCCCTCGTCATCACTCTCACTTTTTTCATTTTCTTCATAGCTTTTATTATCTTCATTATCATTATTTTTTTTCCTTTTTTTTTTTTTAAACTGATTTTCATTATCAATATAACTAACATAATTATTATTATTATTGTCACTATCACTATTATTATTATTATTATTATTATATTGGATGTCACTATCATTATCAATAATAATATGACTATTTTCATCTATATAATCATCATCACTGTCATCGATTTCTATTACTTTGAGTTTTTTCTTCCTTTTAGAATTATAATTTTTATTAGTATAATCATCATTATCATCATCATCAATTAATATAATGGATTCATCTGAATTATAATTAACTTTTTTACGCTTTTTCGACTGATTAATATTATCATCATTATCATCGGATATAATTACTTCATTATCATTATTAGCACCATGATTTTCTTTAAGATGAATAGGAATTTCATATGAAATTTGTTCTTCATCATAACTTTTATCATTTTCACTATCTTCATTTTCACTATCTTCATTTTCATTCTCTTCATTTTCATCATCTTCACTTTCGTTATAAATACTTTTCTTTCTTCTTGAATTTCTATATTTTCTATTGTTATTTTTATATTTATTAGTATCATTTTTATTTGACTTTTTTTTATTTCTTTTTCTACTCTTATTTTTTTTATTACTATTACTCTTATTTACGTTTTCAATTAATAAAATATCATCATCTGTATTTTCATTATTATCATTTTTTTCCGTTAAATCATTATTATTGTCATTCATTAGATCATCATATTCAATTAAGTCGTCATTACTACTAATACTTTGTCTATCGTTACTCCTGTTGGATTGCTTTTTTTTCCCCTTTTTAGAATCAGTGGATGTTTTATCTTGAAATAAATCATTTAACATTGACTGAGTTTCACTTAAACTAATAGTATCAGAGTCCATTGTCACATAATTCTCAATAATTTTATTTGTGTTAAATAAAATATCAAGAGGATTATCAAGCAACCGTTCATTATTAAATTGATCTCTTTTTTTCTTTTCATCTTCTATAACAATTTCTTCTTCAGATGAACCATCAATAATAATTGGTTTTTCGACTACTGATTTAGTTTTATTATTTATTAATGGATTTATAGAATTGCTAGATGATGCTTTATTCATATTATTCATATTATTTAAATATTGATCCATAAGAACTTTAAAATCAGTTTCTTTAAATAGTTTATTATTGTTATTACTATTATTATTATTATTGTCATTATTATTGTTATTATTATAATTATTATTGTCATTATTATAGTTATTATTGTCATTATTATTATTATTATTATTATAATTATTATTATTGTTATTATTATCTTCTTTATATTCTTCCTTTCCCTTATTATCTTTATTTATTATTCTATTTTTTTCTTCTTCATCTTCTTCATTATTACTATTTACTTTTTCGTTATCAACTTCTTCTATATTTATATCTATATCTTTTTCTTTTCCTTTATTTTGCTTTTCAATTTTTTCCTTACTTTCTTCATTTCGTATTTTATTTTTTTCCATTAATAATAAAGATTGTTTTTCCCTAATTTTTTTTTTAAATTTTACCATAGGTTTTATTATTTCTAATTGATAAATTCCCATTTTTATTAATGTTTCTAATGAACTAACCTTATCAATATCTTCAAAGTAAGGTTTTAATGTTTTAGTTAATTCTGAGAGCTTTGGTGAAATTTTAACTTCAAAACCTAATTTTTTGTATTCATCGAATTCATTTTTTCTATTCTTTATTATATTCTTTAGCTGATTTATTAGTTCATCCTTTTGACTTTGTTTAACATGACCATTTTTAATTAATTTTAATTTATTAAATTCTTTATTTAACTGAGAAATAGACATTAAATTACTTTCAAAAGCATCAATTATTTGATTATCTATTATTATTTCTTTATTAATTTTGTTGTTGGTAGTATAACTATCATTATAGTCCATTATTACTTTATCATTACTAACATCAATAAGATTAAAATTAGTCATACTACTGTTGTTATATCTATTATATATATTAGAATTTTTATCATCACTTTCAAAATTTGATTTCTCACTAATTTCATACTGTAATTTTCTTTTCTTATTATAAGGATTTTCACTTTCATTAATCACATTCTTTCTTTTATATTTAAATAAAAAAGTGCTTTCAATATTTTTTGTTTTATCATCTTCATCATCTGAAATTAGATTAATAACAACATTACCTTTTAAAACATTATTATAAAAATAAAATTAATTTCATATTATTAAAAAAAAAAAAAAAAAAAAAAAAAAAAAAAAAAAAAAAAAAAGGAATAATAAAAATTAATATTAAAAAAATGATAATAAACAAATAAAAAATATCTAAATTAATAATGATTATGACTATTTAATTAATATTACTATTATTGTTATTATTATTATTATTATTATTTTATTTTTATTATTATTATTATTTAAAATCTTAAGAAATATGTTATTATTCAAAATTTAAAAATTATATTTTACCATTATTATTTTTGTTATCAGGGATATATGAGTTATTTGATTTATCTGTATTATCTGTACAATCATTATTCTCATTAATTTTTGAATAAATTAAATTATTATGAGTTTCATTATCATTACCATCACTATTATTATTATTATTATTGGTATCGTTTTTATTATTGGATGATAAATAAAGTTGAGTATTATTATTTATATTATTGTTTAAAAGAATTTGATTAGCATTAATGCTATTATTATTAACTTGCCCCTGTACCAATGAATTATAATACATAGACAATATATTATTATTTTCATTATTTATGTTTTGATTATTATTATTATCATTATTATTATTATTATTATTATTATTATTATTATTATTATTAGAATTATTATTAGAATTATTATTAAAATTATTATTAAAATTAGAATTTATAGTGTTAAATTGGCTTGGATTATTTAAAATATATTTATATTCTATTTTATAGGCATCTTTATTTATTCCTTCTGCATACATCAAAACTTGTTCTTGATCTTTACGCTTTTCCATATATAATTGAATAATAAAATTTTCTTCTTTATCATTTAAATTATACATTTCCTTATTCCAGGTTAATTCTGTATTTATATCATCTTCAGAAAATTCTTTTCCATCCTTATAATCCTTTAGTAAACTAAGAATATTACCATAAATTATTCTATAATCTATATATTGATATGTAGCATACTTAATGCATTGCTTAAAAAAATTATTGTCATATGAAAGTAAAATACAATTATTATCGTATTTATAATAAATCTTATAAAACTCATTAAATGATAAAGATTTTAATAAATTATGTTCCAAACAAGTTTGACATAAAGTAATAATATATTTATAATTTAAATTTGTTGGTATAAAAAGCGAAGGTAAATTTATATCAAAGGATTTATTTTTGACGATATCCTTTTCAGTAATATCAATTTTAAAATGTTCTCCATCATAAAAATGTAATTTTCCAAAAGCATCCACCTGTATATCATCATGAACTTTATTTGAAGGTTTTATATGACCATATTGATTATAATATTTTATATTTTCTTTATTGAAATGATTTATATCAATTATATGAGAAGAAAAATATTTAAATAATAATTCCAAGTTTATATCAAAAATGTTTAATGTTTCATTATTATGAAATTGTATATAATTTTTATAATTTCCTATTTGTGGAAAGAAATCTTCTATAGAATTATAATTATACTTTCTCACTAAAACATTAAATATCGAATTTGTAAAATTTTCTATTTCTTCGTTAGTTCTAACACCAGCTTTTATTATTATTATTATTATTATTATTATTATTATTATTATTATTATTATTATTATTATTATTATTATTATTATTATTATTATTATTATTATAAATATAAAAAATAATATAAATATTATTGAAATTATATAAAATTTAATTTTTTATGTATATTGACTTTATTAATTTATTAAACATAATTTAAAATTTTTTTGAAATATTTATAAATAATTAAATTTAATATTAAACTTACATCCAAATTTATAATTATCATTTTCATTTATAATTTCGTTTCTATTTCTATCATTAATGTTGTTGTTGTTGTTGTTAGAATTATTATTGAAATTATTATTTTTATTATATAAAAAGTAAAAATTGCTTGACATTTTATTCAGTACTACTATACATTATATAAAGAAATATTTTTGTTCATTTATGTACATTTGACCAATTAAAGGAATTCTGCATTATATTAAAGGCATTTAAAATATATAACTTTAATAGAAATTTCATTAAAATCGATTATATATTAATTCGTTTAATATTTTTTTTTTTTTTGGTTTTAAATTATGGCATTTTTTTATATTATAAATTATTCATAGTAAATTCTACTTTTTTTTTTTTTTTTCAAAAAAAAAATAACAATAATAAAATAAATAAATAAATTAATAAATCGATGTAATTTAATTATTCAATAAATAATTAAAAATTATTTTATTAAATTTTAAACGCAAAAAACATAAATAAATTTTCAAAATAAAATAAAAATAATATAATTCATCCTTTTTTTTTTTTTTAAGAAAACTAACTGAAAAAGTGAAATAAATATAAAATAATTGCTTAATTTTTAATTATTTTTTCAGCTATTATTGATGTACAACTTTTATGAGCTAATTTGAATAAAAGTTTATTATTTATTTATTTATTATTTATTTATTTATTTATTTATTATTTATTTATTACTTATTTATTTATTTATTTATTATTTATTTATTACTTATTTATTTATTTATTTATTTATTATTTATTATTTATTATATATTATTTATTATTTACTATTTATTATTATTATTTATTATTATTTATTATTTATTATTATTTATTATTTATTTTTTATTATTTTTATAATTAATAAATAATCTTATTCCTATTATTATTTATTATATATTATTTATTATTTATAATTATTTATTTATTATTTATTATTTATTATTTAATTATTTATTATTTATAATTATTTATTTATTATTTATTATTTATTATTTATTATTTATTATTTATTATTTATTATTTATTATTTATTATTTATTATTTATTATTTAATTATTTATTATTTATAATTATTTATTTATTATTTATTATTTATTATTTATTATTTATTATTTATTATTTATTATTTATTATTTATTATTTATTATTTATTATTTATTATTTATTATTATTTATTATTTATTATTTATTATTTATTATTTATTATTTATTATTTATTATTTATTATTTATTATTTATTATTTATTATTTATTATTTATTATTTTATTATTTATTATTTATTATTTATTATTTTATTATTTATTATTTATTATTTATTATTTATTATTTATTATTTATTACTTATTATTTATTATTTATTATTTATTATTTATTATTTATTATTTATTTATTTATTACTTACTATTTATTTATTATTTATTATTTATTATTTATTTATTATTTATTATTTATTTATTACTTATTTATTTATTTATTTATTACTTATTTATTTATTTATTTATTACTTATTTATTATTTATTTATTATTAATTAATTATTTATTTATTTATTTATTTGTTACTTATTTATTATTTATTTATTTATTTATTACTTATTATTTATTATTTATTATTTATTATTTATTATTCAATTATTCAATTAATGATTATTTATTATTTATTATTTATTATTCAATTATTCAATTAATGATTATTTATTATTTATTATTTATGAATGTGCTGCATTTCGCCAATTTTTTATAATACAAATTTTCAATACGCCATTTATTTTTAATGGCTTGTAAAATTTTTTGTTAACGCCATAAAAAATCTTAATACAATTATATGTAAAAAAAATAAATGTATAAATAAATAAATAAAGAATGTAATAATATAAGTATATAAAATAACATAAAATGAAATAAAATAAAATAAAATAAAATAAATATTAAATGTAATAATATAAAAGTACAAGTGTATAAAATAAAATAAAATAAAATTAAATAAAATAAAATAAATAGTAGAATATTAAATATAAAGTACAGATTGAATAAAATAAAGTAAAATAAAGTAAAATAAAGTAAAATAAATAATAGAATATGAATATTAATTACAGATTGAATAAAATAAAGCAAAATAAATATCTATTATTATTTTTTATTAAAGAATATTAAAGATCAATGTTTTCGAAATGAAAATTTTTTACATTTTTATTATATTCAATTAATGATATAATTTAATATATAAAACAATATTATTGATTGTTAATAATCTCATTAAATATAAATGATTTTTTTGCTTTCTAACATATATAATTAAATAAAACATTTTATTTTTAAAATAGATTGTCTTTAATATTATTTAATAAAAAATAATAATAATTATTTATTTTATTTTATATATTTGTACTTTTATTTTATTTTATTTTATTTTATTTTATTTTATTCAATCTGTACTTTATATTCATATTTCTACTATTTATTTTATTATATTTTATTCAATCTGTACTTTATATTCATATTTCTACTATTTATTTTATTATATTTTATTCAATCTGTACTTTATATTCATATTTCTACTATTTATTTTATTATATTTTATTCAATCTGTACTTTATATTCATATTTCTACTATTTATTTTATTATATTTTATTCAATCTGTACTTTATATTCATATTTCTACTATTTATTTTATTATATTTTATTCAATCTGTACTTTATATTCATATTTCTACTATTTATTTTATTATATTTTATTCAATCTGTACTTTATATTCATATTTCTACTATTTATTTTATTATATTTTATTCAATCTGTACTTTATATTCATATTTCTACTATTTATTTTATTATATTTTATTCAATCTGTACTTTATATTCATATTTCTACTATTTATTTTATTATATTTTATTCAATCTGTACTTTATATTCATATTTCTACTATTTATTTTATTATATTTTATTCAATCTGTACTTTATATTCATATTTCTACTATTTATTTTATTATATTTTATTCAATCTGTACTTTATATTCATATTTCTACTATTTATTTTATTATATTTTATTCAATCTGTACTTTATATTCATATTTCTACTATTTATTTTATTTTATTTTATTTTATTTTATTTTATTTTATTTTTATTTTATTTTATTTTATTTTATTCAATCTGTACTTTATTTTTAATATTCTACTATTTATTTTATTTTATTTTATTTTTATTTTATTTTATTTTATTTTATTCAATCTGTACTTTATTTTTAATATTCTACTATTTATTTTATTTTATTTTATTTTATTTTATTTTATTTTATTTTATTTTATTTTATTTTATTTTATTTTATTTTATTTTATTTTATTTTATTTTATTTTATTTTATTTTATTTTATTTTATTTTATTTTATTTTATTTTATTTTATTTTATTTTATTTTATTTTATTTTATTTTATTTTATTTTATTTTATTTTATTTTATTTTATTTTATTTTATTTTATTTTATTTTATTTTATTTTATTTTATTTTATTTTATTTTATTTTATTTTATTTTATTTTATTTTATTTTATTTTATTTTATTTTATTTTATTTTATTTTATTTTATTTTATTTTATTTTATTTTATTTTATTTTATTTTATTTTATTTTATTTTATTTTATTTTATTTTATTTTATTTTATTTTATTTTATTTTATTTTATTTTATTTTATTTTATTTTATTTATTTATATACTTGTACTTATATTATTACATTCTTTATTTATTTATTTATTTATTTATTTATTTATTTATTTGCATATAATTGAAAAACTAATTTTTCAAAATTAATATTAAGAATAATATTGGATAATTAATATAATATTTTAATTATATAATTAAAAAATATTTATAAAAAAATATAGAAACGGAAGAAAATCTAATTATTGATGTGAGTCTAACAAAGGAAAAGAGTAAATTATTATTAATAAAAAAAAAAAATTTTAATTTTTCATATATAAGAAAATATAATTCCAAAGTTTATAAATGTATCGAAATAAATGTAAATCTTTTATTATTTTAAATGATAAGAAAGAAATCTTAAAATATGATAGTTCACATAATCATCCTGAAAAAAAATACGATATATCTCTATCTATAATGAAACATAAAATTAAAGATGGAATTGAAAAAAGTTCAATTTCTTTTGGTATAAAAATAAAACCTCTATATAATAAAATTTCTAAAGAAATGAGATTTATATGTCCAGAATATAATTCAATTAAATTCCAAAATATCAAGTAATTTAAATAAAAAAACTACCATCCAATGAAACAACATTTACTGAAATTCCTAATGAATCTGAATATTATAAAACAAAAGCGAAGAGAAAATTTTATGATAATCAAAAAATTCTAATTTAATAATTTTTCAATCCCCTTTTAAAGTAAAATTATTTAAGGAATATAATAATGATATATTTGTTGATGGTACATTTTTTATTACCCCTAAATTTACTTATCAAATATTTATTACAAGAACTTATGCTAAAGAATTAGATAGTTTTTACACTACTTCTTTTGCAATATTAAAAAACAAAGAACAAGAAACATATAAAATATTATTTGAAAAATTAAAAAAAAAATATGCTAATATGTTAATACATGAAACAATAATATTATAATTGAAACAAAAAATTTGCATTATAATTTTGAAAGGGACATATTTAAAGCAGCGAAATCAATATTTCTTAATACAAATATTAAATATTACATTTGGCATTATAAAAAATCACTAAAAATTAAAAAAAAAAAAAAAAAATAAATTATGTTATAATGAAGTAAAAAAATGATAATAATATATTTATTTTATATAAAGCTATTTCAAATTTACCATTTATAAATCCTGAATACATATTTGATATTTATATTATAATTAAAATTAAATACATTAAAAATAATTATTGTCAATTTTTAAAATTTTTAGAATATTTTTATAAGACATATTTAGTTGATTATGATATGAAAATTTGGAATTATTATAATAATATAGAACATATAATAAACAATGCCTCAGAATCACTCAATAATTATTTAAATATAAATAATTTATTTCTAACAAAATCATCTTATTATGAATTAATAGATAAATTAAATGAAATTGAACATTTATCATATTATGATTATCAAAGAAAAATAAGAGGAATTTGGAAAATAAAAAAAAAAAGAGCAATAAAGGTGATAGAAATAATATTATTAATTTGTAGTTTGATTGCTTAATTGATTTAAATAATATAATATAAATATTACTTTATAATAAATAATTAAGAAATGAGGAATGACCAAACGAAATAATCAGAATTCTGTCATTCAAAAATTTAATTTACATGCTTTTTAAATTTATACAGTTTAAATAAATATTCAAATACGTCTGTATAATTAATAATTTTATCATCATAATTATTATTTTTTTTTAATAACAATTAAATAAAAGAATTATTATTAATAACATTTATATTTTTAATAAAATTTATATTTTTATATAATTTTTTTATTAATAGCATTTAAATAAATGAATTAAAATCATAAAATCTAACCATTATATGATTTATTTAATTATTCACTTAATAATTAATTTAAAAATTGAAATAACAAAATAATACAATAAAATAATATTATGTAGCATAATATTGCTAAAGCTACATATTTATATATATCATGTGAATATTGACTTAATGCACCCCATTATTTATTACTTATTATTTATTTATTATTTATTACTTATTATTTATTTATTATTTATTTATTTATTTATTTATTATTTATTATTTATTATTTATTATTTATTATTTATTATTTATCATTTATTATTTATCATTTATTATTTATTATTTATTATTTATTATATTTATTATTTATTTATTATTTATTTATTAAATTTTTAAAAAAAACTAAATATAAAAATATATTAAAAAAAAAAGTTATTTATTTATTTATTTACAATTTATAATTTACTTATTTACTTATTTATTATTTATTTATTTACAATTTATAATTTACTTATTTACTTATTTATTATTTATTTATTTACAATTTATAATTTACTTATTTACTTATTTATTATTTATTTATTTACAATTTATAATTTACTTATTTACTTATTTATTATTTACTTATTTATTATTTATTTATAAAATTATTTATTGTTCAATTATTTATTATTTATCATTCAATTATTTATTATTTATTTTTTTTTATAAAGGTTAATTTCAAAATCAATATGTTATATAATATGCAACTATTAATTAATTAATTAAAATGATAATAATATAAAATAATAAAATAAAATAATAAATAAAATAAAAATAATAATAATAATAATATTTTGATAATATTTTAACAATAATAATAGGAATAATAGTTCACTAAATAGTTGCATATTATATATTGCAGTTATAGTTACCATATAAATTTGTTTGTAGGTTTATAGCAATGATATTTAAATCAATAATATGGGAAATAACTGTTCAATTAATACAATTAACTCAAACCAGCATAATCATTATATTGATATATTGTGCACATAATTGTTATATTGATTTAAATATTCAAATATGCTGTTATTGTTCATTTAATATATGTATATGCTATCTAGTTCAATTAATAATTATACAGGCTTTATCGTTATTTGATATATATTAAGATAGCTAGTTTATTTAATATTATATCAGGTTTTATCTTTTAATTAATATATGATTGTGATATATTATTTAATTAATGTTATTTGAGCACTATATTGTTCAATTAACTCTATTTAGCTATATTGTTTATTAAATTATTATGCTAACTATATATATATATATTGATTACGCGAGTTTCACATATTATATTTGAATGCCAAAAAATATGCAAAACTAATCAAAAACTGGTATCAAATTCAAAATTACACACATATGGTTTTATGCTAATTTAATGATAAAATGGCATTCAAATACATTATTTTTTTCGGACGTATATTTAAATATATATGAATGATATAGCTAATATATTGATATAAACGATATAGTTTTAATAGTTCATGTAATTGATATAAATAGTATATATATATATATATATGTGATTGATATATCATAAGTGTGCATATATGCTGTATTATGTTGCAACTTTTACATATTGTTACAGGTTTGAGATAGCATATTATTGTTATTTGAATATTACCAGCATAGATTTGTACAGCACGTATACAACATATTTCAACCCTATTTATCATATATATCAATGATCACGTGACATTTGTATTGATATACGGGACTTTTATGTGCAATAATTTATAATAGTATCGTTATATTTAATTAACCTTTATTAATATATTTTAATTTATAAAACCCAATTAACCAAGGGTCTTCTCTAAACTACAATAAAGAAGAGTAGTTATTAGGAAATCTTTATAATAATTTAAATATATATTAATAATATATATACATTTAAAATATATTATATCGGAGTATAGTATAATATATAATAAATATATATTAAAATAATAAATATAATAAATATAACTATATAATTCTTAAAATGAAAATAAGAATAGTAAAGTTAAATATATAAGAATATAATTATATAATAAATATGAATATAATAAATAATATCAACTATGTATATTTAATTATAATTAAAATAACTAAAACTATTTTATTATATTATATATTATAATATATAGAAGTATTATGTATTTTTAATATAAACTTTAAAAATAAATATGAATAGTTAAATTATATATATAATAATATTCTTATTATATATATTTAGAAGAAATTAACTATTTAATTTAATATATTTAATATATTTAATATTATAATGAATAATATATATATAAATATTGAATAATATATGAATAAGAAATTATTTCAAATATTATTATTGACAAAAGAGATATAAATTTAATATTTAATAATTATTATTAAATATACAAATATGTTGCTACATATATTTGTTTTAAGTATAAACTAACTGAAGAATACACTAAATATATACCAAATATCTCTATAATTGCAACAACCTATCAAACTATCAAAGCCTGTTCATTTATATTTCTAAATTAAAATTTTTATTAAAAAAACTAATAAAGTATAGCAATAAGAAAGAAAAAGTATATCTATATATATATAATAAAATTAAAATAATTTAAAAGAATTTTAAGATAGAAAGGAATAGTTAATGAAACAATTTTAATACATTAGTTTAATCAATTTATTATAATAATAAATCTAATTTTATAATTTATTTTCGGATAATAAAATAAAATAAAAACCAAAAAAAAAAGGTTAAATCAATGTAAAATATAATAATACTTTTTTAAAAAAAAAAAAAAAAAAAAATTGAAAATGAAGATAATTGAAACCCTTAGTAGACCATTATAAGCTTCTAGTGAAGTTAAATATTCGTAATACCTTGTGAGAAATGAAGAGCCTAGTTCCAGGCGATTTTTGAGCCAGTAATGAATTGTATAGCGTAACAGGAGCAGCCTACTATATCAAGAGCGCCAAATATACGTATGTGAACTTTTTTAATATAACTGTGTTAAAATAATGAAAATATATAGAGAATATGTGCAAAAAAATGTTTATATATGTTGTTTATATATTATTTATATCTATTATGCATAAAACTGATATATTCAATATATATGTACAAGACATTTATATATACTACATATTTAAACATATATTAATACATATCCATAAACGTGTCATTATACGCTACAAAATTCTAACATAAAACCTGATATTACAATAATAAATACAATAATAACAATGTCATATTCACAGTAATTATAGAGTTTTAACTTCAAGTTATTCTGTTATGGCTCAAGAAGTAGTTTGTTATACAAAAACATTAAAGGTATTAAATGAAATATTAAATAAATCAATAACATATAATTTATTATTACAAAGAATTATACAAAAATATTAAAGGTATTAAATGATATATTAAATAAATCGCTTACATACTTACATATAATTTATTATTACAAAGATATATTAATAATATATAATATAATAATAGAAGTCTAAAATATAGTCCTAACATACTTAATTTTTATTGAAATCTTTAAAAATACATAATAAATTAACTATTAAATATTAATTAAATAATTTTTTTATCAATCACAACCATTATTCAATATAAAGTTAAAAATTGTGGTAATTAAACTAATAATGCCTAAAATAAAACTAAATATAAAAAAATAATAATAAATAACAATAAATAATAATATGTAATAAGTAGTTAAATAATAAATAATTGAATAATAAATAATAAATAATAAATAATAAATAATAAATAATAAATAATAAATAATAAATAATAAATAATAAATAATAAATAATAAATAATAAATAATAAATAATAAATAATAAATAATAAATAATAAATAATATATAATATATAATAAATAATAAATAATAAATAATAAATAATATATAATATATAATAAATAATAAATAATAAATAAATAATAAATAATAAATAATAAATAATAATTAAAATAATAAATAATAAATAATAAATAATAAATAATATATAATATATAATAAATAACATATAATAAATAACATATAATATATTATATAACAATAAGAAAAGTAGATAGATCCATCTTATATTGTTAAGGTTTATAGTGGTAATTGTATTAATAATAATAACAATATAAATTATATAAAATATATAATATATTAATATATCTTTTAAAGTAAAATTTTGATATATTATTATCTTAATAAAAATAAATTTAAGAAGTAATAATTATTTTTAATAAAATCATATAAATTAATATTTATTAAGATCATTTTATAGGATTCTTTTAGATATTTCATTATAATAAAAATTAACAAATTATTTGCTGTCTATTATTTCAATAAAATTTACCAAAAATAATACTTAATATATAAGTTTTGTCCTTTATAAGTATTTATGTATATATTTAATTATTAATTTATTTATTAATTCATTATATATAACATTTTTTTTATGTTAACTTCTTCATATTAAAAAATATGAAATTTAGTTTAAATATATATCATTTGATATTTTCTTATTGAATAAATAAATAAGTAAATAAATAAATAATGATAGTAAATTTAAAAAAAAAAAAAAAATTGTTACTCAACCTTCAAATTTTTATTTTTACAGCAACATATACAGATCTCAAATATTATTATTATTATTATTATTATATATTCTTTTACAGCAACATATACATATTTCAATTATTATTATATATTCTTATTGTATAAAGTAAATTAATTGAAATTAATTGAAATTAAATAATGATAAAATAATAAAAGTAAATGTAAAAAAGGAAAGTAAATAAATAAGAAAAAATCTGAAAAATAAAAATCTAAAAAAAAAAAAAAAAATTCAAGATTTAGGGAAAAAAAAAAAAAGAAATAGTTAATAATTGTTTTATTTTTAACTAATAGCTGTTGACTTACCATCATATTCTTTTTTTTTTTTTTTTTTTTTGTATTCTCCTTTTTTAATTTATAATTATATAATTTTTATAATTTATATAATTTTATTAATTTTAACTTTTTTTTCGGTAATATATTAACAATTTAATATTTTGAAATAAAATAAATAACATTTAAAAAATTTCAGATTAATTAGCTATTTTTAAACCAATGATATAAATCAAATACTGATTTATTAAAAAAAGAAAATTGTATTAATACTTGACAAATGAAAATGAAGAAACAATAAATTTAATTTAGATGTATTAAAAATTAAATTACTGAATTAATTATTTTAAGGAATAAAATAAATAAATACAAATAAATAGATAGATAAATAAATAAATATAAATAAATACAAATAAATAGATATATAAATAATAAATATAAATAAATAAATATAAATAAATAAATAAATATAGATAAATGAAATAAATTAAAGAATTAGTTAATAGGATAAATTATATATTTTATTAATTAATAAAGTTTTTGCATAAATTTGTTATTTTTTATTAAAATATTTTAAATCGAAAATTTAACAAAGTTGTTGATTTTTTAATCAACAACAAATATTTTTATTTTATAGTTTTCTAAAATTTAATAATAAATAAAAGTATTTACAAATAAAGGGTGTAAAAATTAAGAACAAATAAATAAAAATAAATAATACAATGCTATTATCAAAATTTAACTTTTTTAGTTTTAAAGAAATGATTAATTTTTAAAATAAATGAAATTAACCCTATTGCAGTGGTTCAATATTTTCAATATATAAATTCTAAAGATTATTTGTGGCTTGTATAATAACTAGTATAATTTTTAATCTTAATATTGTATGTTATTTTGATAAATATATTTATATATATTATAGATAGAATTATTAAAAAAATAAAATAAAAAATAAAATAAATAAAATAAAATAAAATAAAATAAAAAAAAAAAAAAAAAAAAAAAAAAACTAGATAAAAAAATAAATTATTATTTTAATAATTATTATTTTTTCTGTGTTTAGGGAATATATATATATATATATATTTTATTCAATTATTAAATATGGAATAATAAATATTAAATAATTTATTAATTATTATTATGATATAAAAAAAATTATATATATATATTTTTTTTTATATGATTTTTTTTTTTTTTTTTTTTTTTTTTTTTTTTTTTTTTTTTTTTTTTACTTTTAATAACGATAAAAATTCCTAATATATTTAATATATTTTGGTGTAGTATTTTAGATATCGTTAAACTAACTTTTTTTTTTTCATTTAGAAAAAAAATATATATATTATATATCTGAAAAGTATAATATATATATATTTTCTTTTTTTCATAATTATTTTTCTAATTATATAATTTTTTTTAGGATGTTTTCAGCAACTAATTCACCTTCCCATGACATCTTATACCATTATTATAAAAAAAAAAAAAAAAAAAGTTTAAAATAATCATTATGGTTTATTTAATTTTATAAAAAAAAATTTTTTTTTATTCCTAATTCCTATATATCCATATTTTATTATATAATATAATATATTAAAATACATTATATTTCAATTTAAAAATATATAAAATATTACCATCTCTTCAATACATATAATAACCAATTTAATTAATTTTATATATAATTATATATAAAATTAATATTAATAAAATATTTTAAAAAAAAATTGTTTATATTTTTTAAATAAATAAATAAATATATATATATATTTTAATATAATAATAAAAACAAAAATGATAAAAAAAAAAAATTAAAATGGTCGTTTTTTTTATTTAATATTTAATTTTTAAAATTATTATGAATTATTTTTATTTTAATTATTATATTACTCTTGATTATTATTTTTATTATTTATTTAGTTATTCATTTTTTTTTTCTTTTTTTTTTTTTTTTTTCTTTTAAAAAGTCTAACTGAAAATTATCTAAATATGTATTGATGAATAATAATCATTATTATTAAATATTAATGTTGTATTTACATTTTACTCTTATTCTTATTTTTCTAAATTAAATGATTATATAAGTTTATTATTATTAAATTATTATAACTGAAAATTAAAAATAAAAATAAAACAAAATTAAAAAAAAAAAAAAAAAAAAAAGATAGAAAAAGTTTTTTTTTTTTTTTTTTTTTTTTTTTTTTTTTAATAAATTAAATTAGTAGATTAAATTGTAAATCATTATTTATTTTCATAAATAATATGAATTTTTTTTTTTTTTAAAATATTTTAATGAAAAGTTTTTTTTTTTTTTTTTTTTTTTTTTTTTTTTTTTTTTTTTTTTTTTTTACATTGGATTTTTTGATAATACTGGATATTGATTTGAAGCAATTTTTGGTTTTATTATTTTTTTATTTTTATTCATATTGACATTCATTAAACAATAGCCAATACCTCCACATTTACAATGCCCTATAGTACCGTTTTTACCACATGTACCACCTTTACTTTTATCAATATTACAACAACAAGTTGTATAACTTTTAACAGAATCAGAAATACTAATCAACTTATTTCCTTGTTCATTTGGTTGTGAATTTTGGGAGGCATCATTTTCATTTATAAATAAATAACCATTTTCTTCATATACTTCTTTAAGTGTTTTACTCTCCATATTTTTTGTTACTAATGATCTAAGCCATTTAATTTCTAATTCCATTTCTTTTACTTTAATTTCAAGAGATTGAGCTTTTTGTGTCATTTCTTTAGCTGTTAAATCTGTCATTTGTTCCTTTAACTTTTTTTTTGCTCTAAACCTGGCTGATGCTGCATTATTTCTATTATTTTTTTTTTTTATTTTTTTATTTTTTATTTTTTTATTATTTTTTATTATTTATTTTTAATATTTTATTTTTTAATTTTATATTATTAGTATTATTATTTTAATATTAATTTATAAATTAGATTTAATATTAATATTAAAATTAATATTTAAAAATAAAATATATATATATATATATAAGTTATTATTATTATTTTATTGTATAAATAATTGATTGAAAATTATTATTATAGTATTTTTTTTAGTTTAGAATAAATGATAATCATTCATTAAATTAATAAAATTTACCTTTTTCTTTTATCATTTAACTTTTCTTCAACAGTTAATTCTTTACCCTTTGAATTACTTCCTTTTGTACCATCAACTTCTGAACTTTTCGAGACTGAACTATTACTTTCAGCCATAAAAGGAATGCTTTTATCGCTATTAGAATTAGCTATATTAAATGAATCAAAAATATTATCTTTCTTATTTAATGAAAAATCATTGGGACTATAATTATTATTTGAGTAACGATTTTGTCGGTTTTCATTCATTAAAAATTGGGGGAAATTAGAAACTTGCTTGTATCCATCAGGATATTGAAATGTTGGATTAGTTTTATATATATCCATGGTATCAGAAACTGAAAGCTTTGATGAAGTAGAAGCTTCATTTAGATATGATTTATTATTATAAGTATTTGAAGTATTATTACTATTATTATTATTACTATTATTAATATTACTATTGTTATTGTTACTAACAATACCAAACGACTGATTCAGTAATGATAAATTTGAAGGGTAATTATTTATTTCTCCATTTTTCTTTGCCCTTTCTTCAATAGCTACGTTTTTTAGTTTTCTTATTTTTAAATATTTATCTTGAGCTGCGGTTTCAACAAAACTTGGATTCCGATTTAATAAATTATTATTCGAAGAATTATACTGATTATCTATTATGTTATTATTATTATTATTATTATTGGGATTATTATTTATCGGTAAATTATTATTATTATTACTATTATTATTACTATTACTATTTCCTATATTTGGTATATTGTTTGCATTCAATGGAAAATTATCCATAGTAAATTCCCTTAACCATAAATCAAGCTCATGATCCTCTATGTTATTAGAAGGTAAATATAAATTATTATTACTATTGTTATTGTTATTATTTACATTATTATTATTATTATTATTATTTTGATATGAAGTGGTATCTAAAATATTTGATTGTGTTGTTGAATTATTTTGGTTTGAATTATAATATTTTGACGAATTATTTAAATAATTTATAATTTGTTCTTGCTTATCATTTTCAATATTAAAATTATTTCCATTTGGTAATAAAAATTTATTATTATTTGAATCATTATTATTATTAATATTGTTATTGTTATCCATTATTATTATTATAAGTTATAAAAATTTGATAAAATTGGTATAAAAAAAAGATAATTTGTATTTTTTTTTTTCTTTTTGTATTTTTTTTTTTTTTTTTATTAAATTAAACTTTTATTATTACTAATATAATATTTTAACATACTTTGGTATATATCACTCATGTAAATTACTTTTTATTATAGTTACAGATAAGAAATATATTCAAAAATAGAGGAAAAGAAAAATTTTATAACATAAAAGAATTCTTTTGACTTTTATATTTTTTTTAATAATATATATATATTTTATCATTTTTATTGTTATCTTTTAGATATTATTTTTTTTTAAAAAAATATTAAAAATATTATTTAATATATTTTACATTAAATATTATTAATTATAATAATTTTAAAAAATAATAAAATAATAATATTAATAATTAAAAAAATAAGAAAAATAAAAAAAAAATAAATGAAATAAGAAAAAATTTTTCAACAACTAAAGTTTACTAATTAATTGGATAAAAATTACATTATATTAACAGCAATTAACATAATTAACCAAAAAAAAAATAAAATAAAATTTTTCTATTGAAAAAATGTTAACTAAAATTTACTTTAAAAAAAAAAAGTTAAAAAAAAAATAATTAAAAATAAATAAATAAATAGATAAAATATAAATAGATAAATAAATAAATAGATATATAAATTAATTAATAAATAAATAAATAATATTAATCAACTTTTTTTTTTTTTTTTTTTTTTTTTTTTTTTTACTTTTTAAATATGGAATTAATAAAAGAAATCTATAAAAAACAAAGTTTTTTTTTTTTTTTTTTAATTTTTGTTAGTTCAAATTTATATTTAAATTAAAATTTAATTAAAGGGTAAATAAATAATAAATAAATAATAAATAATAAATAAATAAATAATAAATAAATAAATAAAAGAAAATATTTTTTTATTTCACTATATTCAAGAAATATATTTCATTTTTTATTTTAATTAAAAATAATGTAAAAATAATATATGTTTATATGTTTGTTTTTTTTCCAGAATCAATAATTTACCCTATGATACTAATACTAATACTAATGCTAATACTATTAATATAAAAATATATAAAAATAAAAAAAAAAAAAAATTATAATTATTATAATTATTTCTAGTATATTACTATTGAAAATAAAGAAATATACCCAAAAGTAAATATAAAGTAGAAAATTTTAAAGTATAGAAACATTCATTTCATATATCATAACTTTTTATTATGAATAAATTTTAATACATATATTTTAAATAATAATAATAATAATAATAATAATAATAATAATAATAATAATAATTAATAATAATAATAAATTGAACATTATTTGTTTTTGTAATAAATATAGTAAATATTAAAACCTTTATAATTATTCCATAATTCCGCTTTATAATAATTAAGGACTTGCTAAGTACTTTTAATACTGACATTAACATTGTATTAGTTAATGCTTTTTATATATTATTATTATTATTATTATTATTATTATATTATTATTATTATTATTATTATTATTATTATTATTATTATTATTATTATTATTATTATTATTATTTAAATAATATTTCCATTAAAAACAACAAAGAGAAATAAAATAAATAAATAAATACATAAATAAATAAAATTTAAATGTAAAATGTGATGAAGTATAATATGCCACAGGTTTAATGTATAAATAGATAATTAAAACCAAATATTTGTTTTTCCTTTAAAAAAAAAATTAAAATCTTAAATTGTAAAATACATTGTCTTATTTAAAATTTAAAGTTCATAATTTGTACGTACGATTACCATAATAAATCCCTTTTATTTTTTTTTTTCTTTTTATCATCTATATTGACAAAATCAAATAAATCGGTAAATTAATGTAATATTGTTTGAATTTTACTTTTACCCACACTTTAAAATATTATAAAATGAATTTATTTATTTTTATTTATTATCTATTTTATTTTATTTTATTTTATTTTTTAAATAAATTATATAAAATATAATCTAAATGTTTTATTCTATAATTAGATTAGTATATATAAAATATATTATTTATTTTAGAGTATAAATTAATATTTTAATTATTTAAATATTTTTTATATTTCTTATTTTATAATATATTCAATAGAATTTTTTATTTTATTTTCCATATTTTACTTTATATGATCAAAAATTTAAAGATTTAATATACACTTTTAACATTTAATTAGCTAATTATTAACCAATAAATCTTAAATTAATAAAAGGGAAAAAATAAGATAATAAAATTATTGATAATAAATAATAAATAATAAATAATAATAAATAATAGCAGTAACAATAAATAAATAATATATAATAATAAATAATAGCAATAATAATAAATATTAATAATAAATATTAATAAAATAATCAATAATTAAATAATTAAATAATCAATAATAATCAATAATTAAATATAAACATTAATAATAAATAATAAATAATAAATAATAATAATAAATAATAAATAAATAATAAATAAATAATAAATAAATAATAAATAAATAATAAATAAATAATAAATAAATAATAAATAATAATAAATAATAAATAATAAATAATAAATAATAAATAATAAATAATAAATAATAAATAATAAATAATAAATAATAAATAATAAATAATAAATAATAAATAATAAATAATAAATAATAAATAATAAATAATAAATAATAAATAATAAATAATAAATTATAAATAATAAATAATAAATAATAAATAATAAATAATAAATAATAAATAATAAATAATAAATAATAAATAATAAATAATAAATAATAAATAATAAATAATAATTAAAAAATAATAAATAATAAATAATAAATAATTGAATAATAAATAATAAATAATAAATAATTGAATAATAAATAATAAATAATAAATAATTGAATAATAAATAATAAATAATTGAATAATAAATAATAAATAATTGAATAATAAATAACAAGAATATATGATAATAATAAAAATCAATTATTATAAAAAGGTGTTATTTTGAATTATTGATAATTAAAATATATTATTTAAAATAAAATATTTATTTAAAAACTTTTAATCAATATATATAATTAAATTTATTCATTTAAATATTAATTAAAATATTTTATTTTAAATAAATGAAAATATAAATATTTAAATAAGTGAAACTAATCTAGGAAAAGAACAAATTATTATTAACGAAAAAAAAAATTAATTAAATTTTTCAACAAAAAAAAAAAAAAAAAATCTATATATTTAATATAAAACTTTAAAAAAAATACAAATCATTCATTATTTTAAACATATATTTAATGAAATTTCACAAGAAATGTGATTTAAAACGTCCTGAATAAAATGCAATTAAATCCTGAATAACAAGAAATATAAATAAACATCTTGATGTAATAAAGTTTGATAAAATTCCTACAAATCAAAATATTATAAAACTGTACTAAATAAGAATTTTATGATATTCAAAAAATCTATAATTTAAGAATCTTCTAATCTTCATTCCAAGCAAAATTATTTATGAAATTTATTGAAGATAAATTTGTAGATGGTACTTTTTATATTGCACCTAAATTTGGTTATCAAGTGTTCATTATTAGAACTTATATTAAAGTTCAAAAAAGTTTATATACTACTTTCTTTTTTCGATATTAAAAAATAAAGAACAAGCTATTTATGAAATGCTATTTGAAGAAGTAATAGGTGTGAAACAAATAATAATGTCCAATCTTTGAAATTTTTAGAATATTTAAAAAAAAAAAAAAAAAAAAATTTAAAAAATTTTAAAAATTGGAATTATTAAAAAATATAAAACATATAACAAATAATGCATCAGAATCTTTCAATAATTATTTAAATAATTTATTTTTAAAAAAACACTTCTTTTAATAAATTATATTATATATATTAAAATAAGATGAATCTTTATCTTATAATGATTACAAAAGGAAAAGTACAGGAATTTGGAAGAAATAATAATAAAAAAATATAAGGATAAATTCAATGAAATCATTATTTTAATTGAAAAATACAAAACTTTTGAATCTAAATTGATTAATAATTGGAAGATCTAGAAAGATGGTTTTACGGTTAATTGAACATTCAAAACATATACGGTTTATATATAATCACAGCTATTTTGATCATAAATTAATATAGGCTCCAAATTATTAATAACATATAGGGTTTTATGCTATATATATGCTAAAAACTATGCTGTTTATATATCTATATTTTTTGGAGCCTATATTAATAAATGTCAAAATGGTATGGTTTTTACACAAATATATGCTAAAAATCATATGGTTTTAATTACACAAAAAACTCAATATTTTCATTCAACTTCATTCATTGATTCGACTACGCTCACTCTCGGGTGATCTCGAGCCTCTACGCAGCTTCACTACGTTACGTGCTCGATCTCTCACTCCCCTTCTTTCGCTTCGTCTCATTTAAACATTCATATGTTTTCATTCAATATTTTCAGTTTTTTGGGCATTTAAAAGCCATATAATTTTTAGTATATATTTGTATAAAAACCATACCATTTTGACATTTATTAATATAGGCTCCAAAAAATATAAATATATAAGATATAATAAACGACAGAGTAATGTTCAAGTGAAAAGGATTATCAAAATTCTATCGTATAATATTATTATTAATGATTAAAATTATTCTTTATTAAAAATTCATAATTGTTTAATATATTTTTTAAAAATTAAATTTAAAAAAAAAAAAAAAAAAATTAAAATCTTTATCATTAAATATTTTAAATATTATTAAATAATTATTTTATTATTTTACTATTATTATTATTATTATTATTTTTTAATAACCTTTATATCTACATTATTAATTTTATGAATATTATAAAACAAATTTTCTATTATATATCTTTATTTTTGTATTTTTATTAATAACTTTTATATTATAAAACAAAAGTTCTCTATTAAAATGTATAAAAAAAAATAAAAATATATCTTTATCATTAAATATTTAAAATATTTCTAAATACTAAATAATAATTATTATTATTATTATTATTATTATTATTATTATTATTATTTATATTTTTTTAATAACCTTTATATCTATATTATTAATTTTATGAATACTATAAAACAAATTTAATATAATATATCTTTATTTTTATGTTTTTATTAATAATTTTTGTACTATAAAACAAAAGTTTTCTATTATAATGTATAATAAAAATAATATTAAATATTTTTATTAATAACTTTTGTATCTATATCATTAATTTTGTGAATACCATAAAATCAATAAACATAGAAAGCTATAAAAAAAAAAATAAATTTTTTCTAAAACTTTTATTTAAATATTTAATTTTTAAAGAATATTTTATTTTTAAAAGAATATTTAACTTTTAAAGAATATTTTGTTTTTAAAGATTATTCTATTTTTAAATAATATTTTTTTTTTTTTTTTTTTTTTTTTTTTTTTTTTTTTGAAATTTATAAAAATCTCAATATTTGTTTATTTACTAATTATATTTATATGAAGCAAAAAGCTTAATTTTTTAAGAATAAATAATTTAATGATATTTTATACATTACAAAATATATTTGATGGATCATACATAATTCAATACATTCAATACATGTTTTCATCTTAACTATATAAAAGAGGCTTATATAAATAAAAAAAATTGTTTAAACTATATTCATAAACGATATATTATTATAATAATTTATTTAATATTTAAAAATATAATAAAAAGTTGTAATAAAATAAAAATTTTAATTAAAATACTAAATTCCTAACAGAAATAAATATAAAGGATTATAAAAACAAAAGAATTTTTAGGGATAGTGCATCTCACAATGTGGCGTATTTTCATATATAGTTTGTTTTGTAATAATTAAATGAATAATAATTAAATAAATATTAATATTCAATTATAAAAATAATTTTTTTATAATTCTTTTTTAATTGAATCTATTATTATTCCTTTTGAAATATTTATTTAATAATATTTAATTATAAAAATAAGTTATTATTTCGTTTGAAATAATTATTTAATAATATTTAATTGCAAAAAAATATTATTATTTTTTTAAGATAATAACATATTTTTAAACTTTTATTTATATAAAAATATTGGATTTTTTTTATTAAGAATTTTGTAAGTATTAATTAATTGTAATTCGACAAATTTTATTGATCATTTTAAATAGTAATATTTAAAATGATCATTAAAAAATAAAAAAAAATAAGTAATTAATTTTTATTTTTTAATCAATAATTTTAATATTAAATCTCCTAAACACTTCAACCATAAATCAAAGAATTCATTTCTTTTTTCTTTTTTTAATGGAATTTCCATATTTATATAATATTTAAAGTATTTATTTCATCAGTTCGTCTTATTTTTTTTTTCCTTATTATTATTATATATTTAAATATATTTATTTATTTATTTATTTATTTTAATTACACATTTAAATATATTGCAATTTTTCTTTATTATTTAATTATATATTTAAATATGTTTATTACATTTTTTTTAATTTATTTAATTTTATATTTAATTATTTAATTATATATTTAGTTATGATTGCATAGAAAACTTAAAAATGTATGGCTTTATTTTTATAAGTCATATTTCGAAATGCACGATTGAGAAATGCACTTCAAATTTTTAATCTAATTTGACATTATTTATTAAAATTGTTTACTTACTATACTTTTTAAACGCCACATTTTCAAAAATGCAAAAAATTTTAATTCATATACTTATTTTAAAGATATATAAAACAAAAGTTTTATATTAATGTAAAGAATATTTTTTAAAGAATATTTTATTTTTAAAAACATTTAAAGATTTATATATATATATTTTTTTAAGAATCTTTAAATGATATATGATATATTTTTTTATTTTATTTCATTTAATAAATAATTATTTTATAATATTTATTAACTTTTATATTTATATCATTAGTTTTATTAATATTTTTATATAGTTTAAACTTTAAAAATAAAATATTTTATACAATAAATTGAAAATTTTATATGTCTTTGTGAAAAAACATTTATTGAATATTCTTAAAAATAAGATATTCATTAAAAAATGAAATATATAATTTTTGAAAAAAATATTTCTAACCTTTTAAGTTTATTTAATCAATTCATTAATATGTAAAATATCTAAAAATTAAAAGTTTTTTATATTTCTAAAAAAAAAAAAAAAAAAATTTAAAAAATAAAGTATTTGTTGAAAATTTCAATATATATTTTATAAAATCTACAAAAAATATTCAAAAAAAAAATAAATAAATAAATATAATATAAATTAAAAAGGTTTATATACCTTAAATATATATATATATATATGAAATCTTTAAATATTTATATATATAAAAAAAAAAGATTCCTTAAATATTCTTAAAAATAAAATATCCTTTAAAAAAAATCTTTATATTAATATAAAAATAAAATTAGAAGGTTTATATCTTTAAGATAAATTAATATATAAATATATAAATAAAATATTCTTTAAAAATAAAATATTTAAAGTATTTGAAAAAAAAAAATTTTTTTTTAACCTTCTATGTTTATTTGTTTAAGGTTTTTATTAAATTATTTATATACAACAGAGTGTCAACCCTGAAAATACAGTAATACAGGCTAGCAGGGCCAATGACTCTGAAGGAGAAGACCATAATTTTTTTCAGATAGTTAATTCAAATCCTAATTCATAAGGAGATGAGGTTTAAATTAATTTATACACTTTATTAAAAAAGCATGTATTTTATAAAAGAATAAATAAATAAAGATTAAAGTTCACAATAATTGAGGCTTTAAAAAAAAAAAAAAAAAAAAAAAAAAAGAAAAAAAAAAAAATCTATTATTAGATTCAAAAAAAAAAAAAAAATAATTTATATAATATATATACGTCACTTTTGCAGTAACGAAAAATAGAGGACGCCACATTTCATGCATAGTCCCCTTATGAAATGTAACACTCCTTAAGTTAATATACAAATAAAAAAGATAATATTTTAAAAATATTCATTAAATATATAAATTATTAGTATTTATATAATTATTTATAAGATGTTATTAGATAAATATCTTTGTTATTATTATTATTATAGATTGAAAATAAAAAGTAAAAATAAAAATAAAAATAAAAATTAAATTTAAACTACTATAACCATTATTTTTACTCATAATACTTTAAATATCATTTAATAAATATAATACATAATATTATACATCTTATTACTTCTTTTAACTTTTTTTTTAAAAAAATAAAAAAAAAAAAAACAATAAAAATTTAAAACTAATAATTTTACTACTGTAATTAATAAATAATCATTAAAAAATAAAAATAAATTTTACAATTGTAGATAATAAAAAACTATTAAAAAAAGGTAAAGCCTCGAGATAGTGGATACTTAATTACTATAGGGCAAATGAAATTTTGAGTCTTAAAATGTAATAATTTAAAATTTAATCCTAATGATCTGTCATAGTATTTGATTATAATATTTTACTAGAATGACAATATATTATATATATTTAGTATTTGGTGTTAAAATAATTATTATTATTATTATTATTATTATTTTTTTTAAATCATATATTAAATTTTTTAAATACATTTAATAAATATATTCTTTTATTTACTGGTTTACTTAATACAATGTATTTAATTGTATTAAATATAATATACTTTTTAAAAAACATAAAAAGATTTTTAATATTTGTTGTTAAGATTTATAGTTTTAATTAATAAGTATAATACAATAATGTTTTACAAAAGTAACCAAAAAATTAAATAATTTAATTTAAATAAACATTGCTAGTTTCTAAATTTTTTTTTTTTCTTTACGAAAAAATTTTAAAATTTATTTTATTATTTTCTTTTATAAAGATGAAAAAAAAATTTTGAATAATAATAAATAAACAAAAATAGTATAAATAATTATATAATATTTTAATGAGAAAATAAATTATTAAATATCATAGTAAATATAAAAGAAATTTAATAATATTAATATTTAATAAAGAATAATTTGTTATTTATTATAATTATTTTCAACTTGTGAATAAATAATTATTATAATATACCATATCTACATTATTAAAATATTATTATTACATATCTATTTTTAAATCAGATATTTCTAAAATATCATTAATTTATTATCTAATTACATATTCATATAAATAAATTAAATTTAGAATAGTTTTTAAATTTTTTGGTGAAAAAAAAAAATTTTATAAATAATCATTTTTTTTTTTAAAACTGTTTATAATACTTTATATAATATTATCATATATAATTTATAATATTTTTAATACCAAATAATTCGTAATATCCATATAATTTAAAATGAATAAAATATCAGAAGACATAATATTAGATAAATACGTTTATTCATCATCTTTTACATTGAAGATATATAAAATAATAAAATATTTCATAGGAAAATTTTCAAATTCTAGTGAATTATTAAGGACATGTCAAAATAATAATCTAAGAGAGGCAAAAATGACATATAGAATAGATCAAATTCTATTTTATTCAAGTAAATTAAAAACTGAAAGAATGAAATTATTAAATGGAACAAAAGAACAATTAAAAGAGGCTTATGAAGAAATATTAAGAAAAAAGAAATTTTATAATAATAATGTTGAAAAAACGTAAATATTATTTAATATATAAATCTTAAACTTATAAATAATTTAATATTATTTAAATTTTAATGTATTCTTAAAGTAAAATTTTAATATCAAAATAATATTTTTTTTTTTTTTTTGAAAAAACTATAAAGTGTTGAAGCAAAGGTGTTAATGAAATGTATATTAAGATTAAAAGAAACATATGACTTACAAACAGTATTAACAAAAATGGCAAATCAAGCATATGATTCAAATAATCAAGAACACGAAGATAAATTAATGAAAGTATGTAAAAAAAATATATATACATTTTTTTTATTTATTTATTTATTTATTTAGTTATTATTATTATTTTATTTTAAAATATATAAAATAAATTAACACTAAAACTAAATTGTTTGTAATAAATATTTAATAAAATAGTTGTGGACATTATTAAAAGGTGATGAAGTTTTATCTTCAAGAAAATCAGAACAATGGCAAACAATTGGATTTCAAGGAGTTGACCCAGCAACTGATTTTAGGGGAATGGGTAAGTTTAATAAATAAATAAAAATAAATAAATAAATAAATGAAATAATAATAATAATAATAATAATAATAATAATAATAATAATAATAGTAATAATAATAATAATAATAAGATTTAAAATCAGAATTTGCTTTATTTATATAATTGTCAAACTATTTAATATTTTTTTTTTTTCTTAAAAAAATATAATTTATCAATTATTTAAATATAATATTAATTTATAAATTTAAATATTGTTTATTTAATTTTTGAATAAAGGTATTCTTGGTCTTGACCAATTAATATATTTTGCTCAAAACTTTAATGAAACAGCAAAACATATTTTGGATTGTTCACATCATAAGTATTCATGGTATTCTTTTGCTATTACTGGTATTAATTTAACGGCTCTTGCCTTAGAATTAACTCGTGGAAGATATTTACAATATTATTTAATAAGTCATGAAGCATCTATTGAATCATTTAATGAATTTTATTGTAAGTTTATATTATAATATTTTATTTAGGATGACAGAATAAAAAAATGATAAGTTATACTAATTAATTTTTAAATTTTTATTATATTAATATATAATATATTATCAAATATAGGTTATTTATTTGCCGAATTTAATAATTACTGGTTTAAAAGACCTGAACCAGTTACTGTGATGAACTTTAATGAAGTTTTTAAAGATTTCAAAATGAAAATTATTGAACGTTTAATTAATCAAACTCCAATAATCGTAGATACAGAAAAAAAGAAGTATTAAAATTATTATTAAATCAAATAAGGAAAAAAAATGTATAATAACGGATAAAAGATTTAATAATAATAGTAATTTTAATGAATGAATTAATATATAAAAGATAATTAAATATTTTAATATAAATCTTTTATATATACGAACATCTTATAAAGTAATAGTTTAATTTATCAAATAGCGATTAATTTATGATCAATAATATCACTTAGGCATTAAAATTATAGAGAAATAATAAATAAAAAAAAAAAAAAAAAAAAAAAAGGAAATAAAAATTGAAATGACAAATTAGAAAAAAGTAAAAAAATAAAAAAAGAAAAAATAAAAAAAAAAATAAAAAAATGAAAAATAGATAATAATAATAATAAAAGAAAGAATGAATTAGAATAATAAAATAATGATAATAATGAAAAAAAAAATCATAAAAAAATAAAAATAAAAAAAAAATTGTATTAAAGAAAAATAAGTAAAATAAAACCTGATAACATAAAATAAAATCAAATAAGAATAAAAAATAGAAAATAAAAGTAAAAAAGGAAAATAAAAACAAATCAAAAATATAAAGTAAAAATTAAACGAAAACAGAAATAAAAAAAACTCCTAAAGTTTTTTTCATTATTATTTCCATTTTTTTTTTTTTTTTTTTTTTAATATCTAATATTTGATATTTATCTATATATATCTATATATAATATTTTTTTTTTTAAAATGTGTGTTTTAGCTTTAATTAATTAATTCATTAATAAAATATTAATTTACCTTATTATTATTATTATTATTATTAAATGCAATTCTATTTATATTTTTTTATCTTACTGTATTTTTTTTTTATTGTATATAATTTATTTATTTATTTATTTATGTATTTATTTATTATTATTATTATTATTATTTTATTTCTTTATAATTATTTTTAGAATTCTTATAAAATTATCATATATAAAATATATAAAATAAGATTAGATAAATTAAAATTTATAATAAAATTATAATAAAAAAAAAAAATAATAATAAAAAAAAATAATAATAATAAAAAAAAAAAAAAAATAAATAAATTAAATAAAATAAAAAAAAAAAAAATAAAATATAGTAAAATAAAGTAATAACAACATAAAAAAATCAAAATATAAATGATTAACGAAATTACATATATATATATATATATAATTTCGTTAAATAACTGTTATAGTTTTTCAAAAAATTTAAAAATGTTAATATGAAAATGATATATACATCATGGACTGTAGTAAAAAAAATAATCAAATAAATTTAAATTGATTTATTTCATTTACTGATTTATTTGATTTATTTGATATATTTATTATTTTTGTTATAAAAAAAAAATTCTTATATTTTTTTTTTTTTTTTTAATTTATTATATCCTATAGTTAATCATTATTATATATTATTATTTTAATTAACAAGATATAAGGAAAATTTTAATTATAATTTTTTTTTTTTTTATATTTATATTTTTATTTTAAATGTCTCTTAATATGGATAATTCTTATTAAATCATGAATAAAAAATATCTTCGGATTTGGGTCATTGTAAAAAATTGTAAAAAAAAAAAAATTATTATATATTAAAGTTTTATATATAATCTTTGATAGTTATAAAATATATATATGTATATTTTATTTTTTTCTTTTTTAATTAATTAATTAATTAATTAATAATTAAGTGTTATTAGATTTTAAACTGATTAAAATGTAAAGAATTGATTATATGCTATAATAATAACATTATTATATAAAATTTAACATATCAAGTGGTCATCTATATTAAAGTTAAAATTAGAATTTATTAAAAGTAGTATAATATTAAAGGTCATTTTTACAATAGTCTTTTAAAATAAATAAATAAAAAAAAAAATAATATCAATAAAAATATTATTTTATTATTTATTTATTTTAAAGTGTATAAAGGTATTATTAATTAGTGAGAATTTGTTATTAAAAACAAACAAACAAAAAAAAAAAAAAAAAAAAATAAATTTATTATAATAGAAATATTCTTTAATTATTTTTTTTGTAAAAATAATGAGTTCCTGTTTATTTTTTATTATAATTATTTGGATCATAATAAGTTCTATGGGGATGTTTTTCTTTTAAACGTGAAGATCAGTAATTTTCTAACTGGACGATCTTCTTTTCAATTAGAAATCATTTCTTTTATGTGGAGTTTCCTATTATTTATATATATATATTCCAACTTAAACTTTTGATATGCTGGGCTCAACTGGTATTTTTTATTCTTAAGCTTTTTGAAACAAAAATAATACACAAAGGACAAAAAAAATACTAATACTAGATTACAAAATTTAATTTTTTTTTTTTTTTTTTTTTTTTTTTTTTAAGGATATAATTTCTATAAATACGTATAAATAGGTTAATATATAAAAGTTAATTATTACATACAATTAATAATATAAATAAGAAAATTAATTTATATTTGCATTGATTGAATTTTGATAATAACTTTAATTTTGAATTTAAATCTAAAAAAAAAAAAAAAAAAAAGTAAAAATAAAATATAAAAAAAAATAAAAAAAAGATTAATAACTTTTATCATAATTTAAAAACTGTTGTTTAAATTATTTATTTAAAATATATATATTTTAATTAAAATACAAAAAAAAAAAAAAAAAAAATTATTTAATAAATAATTATTCAATTGGTTAAATATTAATTATTCATTAGTATTAATAATAACCAATTGTGTGATTTTTACATCTTTATATATAGTATTAATTCTTTTATACTTTTTTATTAAAAATTGTTAATTTTTAATAATATCTATATTCTTCTTAAATATATATATTATATAAAAAAGCAAGATAGAATAATAGGTTAATGATGATGATGTCCTTATTATTGAATGAGTATTATCTGAATTTAATTCGGTGGCTTCTATTGCATTGGAAAAGGCTTCTTAAGTAGATGTTGTTGAAGAATCATCAAAGGTTATATATTAGGGGTAGTTTTTTAAGTTAATGAAGTACTGAAAGGAAAAAATGATGATGATGATAATGCTAATGTTATGGAATTGGAAGATAATGAAAAAAAAATAAATATAATGCTTTTTTGATACTCGAAGATGATGATGATAGTAAATATAGGTAAAATAGGATAATGACAATATTGATGTACTAGAAAAATATAATAAAATTAAATGTACTTCTAAATTTTTATAAAAGAAAAAATTTTCTAATGCAAATTCAAAATTTGATTTTACCTTCTTTAATGTAAAGAGAACTAAATCAATATATATATATATATATATATTTTTTACTATATAAAGAACTTAAAATAATTAAACAATAAATATGATATTAAAATTGAAAAAAAAAAAAATAGTTTTATTTCAATTGACATGAAAAAAAAAATTTTTTTTTTTTTTTTTATTATATGTTACATTTGTTTCCTCAATTTTTTTTTTTTTTTTTTTAGTTCAAATTTTGAAACTTTAAATTTTAATTAAAATTTAATTTTTAATTAATATTTAATTTCTTATTTTCTACCTTATTTTATTTTTATTTTTATTTTTCTCCATTTTTAAATTACAATAATAGTATATTAATTATAATTAATAGTAAAAAAAAAAAAAAAAAAAAAAAGATATTTTTTATTTTTATTTTTATTTTTTTTTTAATAAAAACTTAATCAATTAAAAAAAAAGATATTAGATATATACACATGTATTACATGTATTGATTAATCTTTTAGAAATATATATATTTATTTATTTTAATTTAATTTTTTTTTTTTTTTTTTTTTTTTTTTTTTTTTTTTTTTTTTTTTTTTTTTTTTATTTTTATTTAAATATTCATTAATTATAATTTTTTTAAATTAAAATTTTATCATTCTTCCTTTTTTTTTTTTTTTTTTTTTTTTTATTTAAAATATATATATATATATATATAATTTATTATACTTTGTACTTTTAATAATTACTATATTTTATCGAATAATACAAAAGATAATTGAAATAATTGAAATAGAAGAAAGAGCTAAAAAAAAAAAAAAAAAAAAAAAAAAAAAAAAAAAAAAAAGAGAAAAAAATTACAAGAGTTATAGTGTTAGATAAAATAAGCCATTAAAGATGATTATAAATGGAAGGAGATTAGGTATTTTCTTAATGGCCATAAGTTGTGCTTTAGCCGATGCACAGGATGAATGTAGCTTTGTTAATAAATTATTAGGAAAAGATGACTCATTTGATTGCTGTAGTTTAGGATATCCAAAAATAAAGTGTTCAAAAGATCATATTACATACATGTAATAAAGTTTTAATATTTATTCTTTTTATATTATATTTTTAAATTTTAATTTGATGAAAAATCTATCATTCTATCTATCAATTTTATTATATTATATTTATTAATGTCACATTCATAACTATATATTATTTTATATAAATATATTAAATATTGGTATTTTAATACAAATATATATATGTATATAAGAAATTAATTATATGTTTTTTTTTTTTTTTTTTTTTTTTTTTTTTATTTCATATAAAATCCAATAACAATATGTCAATAATGTCAATATACGTTTAAATATTGAAATTAACAAAAAATTTTTTTGATAATGAAAAAAAAAAAAAAAAATAATAATTATGATATATATAAAAATAATCTATATTGTATATATTTTGTGATACGGAAAATTTATTAATGAAAACAAAAACAAAAACAAACAAACAAAAAAAAAAAAAAAAAAAAAAAAAAAAAAAGTGACCTTCATAGCAATAATATTAAAACAGAGTTTCCTAATTCATTTGGTCAATTAACTAAATTGGTAATTTTGTAAATAGAGCATTTTTTGTTATTATTAAATTTTATTTTATTTTATTTTATATTATTTTTTTTGTAAAGAAAAAGTTCAATGAAATATATAAATATGTATTATGTATTATTAATATTATTAATATTATTGATCTATTAATTTTTAATTATTGTTTGATTATTAATAATTTATATTATTTTATCATTTTTTTTTAATATATAATTTTTTGATATATTAAATTTTAATAATTATAATTAAAAAAAAAAAAAAAAAAAAAAAAAAAAAAATGAACAAAACTATGATATAATTTAATTAATAAAACAGAAATCTTAGTGATAATGAAATTTCAGGAAGTCTTCCGAGCGACATAAAAAATTTGAAAAGTCTTTTTGAATTGTAATAAATAATTTTCATTATAAATTATTTTAATATTTTAAAAATTAATAATAATAATAATTCTAATTATTATTATTATTATAATTATTATTAATTTGAAATCTATTAATATAGAAATTTAAGTTCAAATCAAATTTCTGGTGTTATTCCTGAAAGCATATCAGAATTACAAAGTTTAAAGACTTTGTAAGTAAAATTTATTAAATTAGATATTAAAAATATTTTTCTTAAAAAAAAAAAAAAAAAAATAAAAAAATAAAATAAAATAAAATATAATAAAATAAAAAAAGAATAACAGTAATATTAATTTATATTAATTAATTTATAAATTTTCTATATTAGAAATCTATCTAATAATAATATATCCAGTTTTACAAAAGAAATCACCAAAATTCCGTTATTAACAGATCTGTAAGTATATACAAATATTTATATGTTAAAAAAAATATATATATATATATATATATATATATTATAATTATAATGATAATATCTATTAATATTATAATTGAAAATTATTTTATAAATTTCAATTAAAATTAGTGATCTTAGTGGAAATGAGATTGAAGGAGGTATAATAGAAGAAGTAAAGAATTTTGAGAATCTTAGAGTATTGTTAGTAATAAAAAAAAAAAAGGACATAAAATAATTGATATATATTTAATAATAAATAAATAGTATTATTAAATAGAATGACTATCCTAAAACAAATGAATTCAAATATTTTTAAAAAAAAAAAAAAAAAAAAAAAAAAAATTAATTTTAAATAGAAATTTAGGTAGTAATAAATTAAGTGGTTCAATTCCTGATGCACTAGGAGAAATTAAAAATTTGGTTACACTGTACGAATTAATAATAGTAATAATAATAATAATAATAATAAATTTATTAATTAATATTATATTTAAACATTTTTAATAATGGATTAATTATTACAAATAATTATATATAATTATAATATTTTATCATATTATATATTAAAATAGGAATTTATCTAAAAATAATTTGGATGGTGAAATTCCAGAAGCTATTGGGAAATTAACTAAATTAAAATACCTGTATGTGATATATATAATAATGATAATAAATATAGTATTTTTTTTTTAAAAAATATATATATATATATTAAAATAATATGAATAATATTACCTTTATGAAACTAATTAAAACACAATATACATGATAATATTTTTTTTTTTAAAAAAAAAAAAAAAAAAAAAAAATTGTTTTTAAAAAGTTTACTTAACGGTAATAAACTTTCAGGAGATATTCCAACTTCATCATTAAAAATACTTACTATGACTGGAGTGTAAAGAAATAAATATTTTTAAATTATATATATTTATATAATATAATAAAATATTTATCATTAAAATATTATAAATTATTATTTTTTATAGTTTTATTAATTTTTTTTCTCTTTCTTAAATATTATTATTAATATAATAATTATTATAGTGATTTATCTGACAATATTCTATTAAGTGGTAAAATTCCGGATTTTTCGTATACTACTATAGATCATGAATGTGTATATACAAATACAAACTTATGTTATACCAAAAAAGAAAAGGATTCTAAATGTAAATATACTAATTATGAGTGTTCAACCTGTTCTGAAAATGCTAAAGTAGATAGTAATGGTGTTTGTGTATGTAATCGAAATTACTCTGGTTTAGGTTACATTACTTGTACTTCAAGTGTAGATGATAATGATCTTAATGATGAAGATAATGCAGCAAACTTTAGAACTTCACTCCAATCTCTAACTATCGCTACAATGATTTTCATTGTTTCTTATATTCTTTATCTTATGTAGATTATTATATTAAAATTATTAAAAAAAATATATAAAATTTAATAACAATATCTATATCTATATCTATATATATAAATTATTAGTTCATTATTATAAAAAATATTTTTTCTTTTTTATTAATTTAGTTATTTATTGATATTATCTATGTAGTTGAAATATTTATAACTTTTAATTATTATTTTTCATAATAATTTATAAATTCGATTATATCATATTATTGATATAACAACAATATTTCGTATAAATTTATAAATAAAAAAATATTTATATAGTATTAAAATTTCAAAATTATATTATCAACTTTTAATTAAAAAATTTATATTTGAAAGAATATAAATTTAGTAGAGCCATTAATTTTTCTTTTCAAAAAAACCTTTTGTTCTTTATATATTATTATAACATATTATATTACTTTTTATATAATATTATATATATAAATACATATATATATATATATTATTTTTTTTTTTTTTTTTTTTTTTTTTTTTTTTTTTTTTTTTTTTTTGAAAGCATTTAAATTATATTAGAGATATTAAATTGAATTGTTATTACAACGTTTATTCTAAAAATTTTATAACCAAAAAAAAAAAAATATTACAATTATCTTATAGTGTAAACTTAATACCAATAAAAGTAATATATATATATATATATATAATTAGTTTATGGCTAATTAATTATATATTTTTAAATCAAAATTTTATTATTAAAATTTATTATTATTATTATTATTATTATTATTATTATTATTATTATTATTTTTTTTTATAAAATAAATAATAGTTTAATGACGATTTTAGGCTTTTTTAATATCACATTTTAATTTTTTTAAATTTTACTAAATGAGAGAGAGAGGAAATTAAATTATTAATTTTTAACTACTATTATTTTCCTATTTTTTTTTTTTTTCCAAATATTAATTTTTCTAATAATAAAAGTTTTTTATAAGAGTATAACTTTAATTTTAAAATGTTAATCATAAGTTCAATATTTTTTATAAATAAACATAGTAATTTCAATTCCAATAAAGTTATATTTTATATTTAATTATGTAAAATGGAAGCTTTAACAAATTATTATAATACTGTTATTAATGAAGTAACTGATAGCACTATAGAAGTGTTTTAATAGCAATTAATAATTTAAATCTAAAAAAAAGATGATATATTAGGAAATTTAATAAATCACGAAAAACATACAAGCTCCTGTAAACGAAATGAAAAAAACTTAACACTTAATGATAATTGTATAGCATTTAAAAAAAAAAAAAAAAATAAAATAAAAGTAATTGTACCAACAAAATGATACCAGGTAATTTATATTGTGGTACTCATACTCGTGCTGAAGGGAAATTACTTTTACCTGAATATATCAGAATGGTGGAGGACAAATTTAAGAATGAAATACTTTCTAATTTATTCCTCTATTTCTAATATAAATAATTTAATCTATGTATAAGAAATAGGTAATATATTAATTATATATTCTAATATATAGAACTATATTAATTTTAATGAATTAAAGTATTATAATTATTGTTGACTGCACTCATAATTTAATTAATAATAAATATACAAATATGTTACTACACATATTTGTTTTATATCAATTCTATATATTAAATATTATTGAGTCTACTATCTACTTCTCCCCTTTCTTAAACCATCATACTTCATATGTATTATTATATTAAATAAAGAAACAACATTTTAAACAAAGATATATATGTAATTGTATAAATGTGTATATTTAAAAAAAAAAAAAAAAAAAAAGTCATATATATTATTAAATGATGATATATTCTATATTATTAAATGATTTAATAAATATATATTATTAAATGTATCAAGTATTAATTATACTATTTTTTATATATATAATATTACGTCATAATGAATATAGTTATTTTGTTTTACTACTATTATTATTTTATTTTATTTTTTTTTAAAAAAAAAAAAAAAAAAAAAAAAAAAGAATTATTTATTTATATTATTATTTTACATAAAGTTAGAAATATATATATATTTAAATTATTTTACAAGAATAATAAATAATATTTGATAAAACTATTGTATTATATTATACTTGTTTAAAGTATATATTGAAAATTACTTTTGGAGATGTTATTGAAAACTGCTGTTGGAGATGATAGCATAATATGATATTTTAGTTTAGGAGATCAAGAATCAACTTTTGTAAATTTAACACTTTTAGTTTAAATATAGATTATTTAAATGTTAAAAAATTTATTAGGTAAAAAAAAAAAAAAAAAAAAAAAAAAAAAGTGATATATGATATATGTATATCAAAGTATATTCTCCTTTTTGTTTTTTTTTTTTTTTTTTTAAAATGATTGATCAATATTAAAAATGGAAAAGGAATCGTGTTGTATTTGATCTAGTTATACTTTAAGTTCTAATGGTGATTTAAAAAAAAAAAAATATATATATATATATAGGTGAATCCACGTAATGGATATGAATATTTAACTATATTTGGATGTTAACTAAGTTTTAATTTTGAAATTTTTGAATATATATGATAGTATAATAATAAAATTTACAATAAAAAAAAAATTAAATTATATAAAGTTTTTTTAAACATATTTTTATTTTTAATTTATTTAATTTTATTTTATTATTTCTTTTATAATTATTATTATTATTATTATTATTTATATTTTTATTTTAATTGAATAATTAATGAATTTTTAATAAATAAATAGTTAGGAAAAAACAAAAAGAAAACTAATAATTTAATTACATATTATTAAAAAAAAAAAAAAAAAAGTATTTAATTTTTTTACTATTCTTTTTTTTTTTTTTTTTTTTTTTTTTTTTTTATTATTATTATTTTATTTTATTTTATTTATTTTATTTTATTTATTTTATTTTATTATATTTTATTTTAATAATTATTATTTAATACTAATATTATTTTAAATAAATTCTTTTATGCAAAAATAAAACAATAATCATTTATTTAGTTATAAAAAAAAATTTTTTTTTATTTTATTTTATTTTATTATTATTTTTAACAACTAACAGATTTCTTTTGGTTTAAAATTTCAATCATTTTTTCTATTAAGTTTTGATGATATTCTCTTTGATTGTTAGCATTATTATTTAATGGTGAACAACCACTTTTATTATTATCTGTATTTGTTGAGGATTCAAAAGATGCTGGGGAATTGATATATTTTTTAAGTTCTGAGTCCTTATCGTTAAAGGAATGATTAACTAAAGGACTTTCTGATTTAATTATAGAATAACGAGATTTTGGTAACATAGATATGGTGGTACGCTTTTCTTGTTTTTCTAATTTTGAATTCTTTGGGTGTAGTATTGGTGATGAGGAAGTAGAAGTTGAAGAAAATGAATCAGAATAAGAAGTCGTATGACTTATTGAGTTACTAATTTTAGAAGCAGAGAATGAGGTATATGTAGGCTTTTCTTCTTCATCATTAATTAAAATTTCATCATCATTTAAGATAACATCATCAGCCATTAAATCTTCAGTATCAACAACATTAAATAATGCTTCTTGATATGAAATAGATGGTTCAGATGGTTTATATGATGAATAGACTTCAATATTTGAGTAAACATTTTGCTTTCCTTTACTTCTTTGATTATTTTCTACTGGTTTCATTTGAGTAATAATACTACCTGAAGCGGTAGTAGTTTTTGTTTTAATATAATGAGGTTGATTTTGATTCATTGGTCGTAAGTGAGTATCTTCATCTTCACTTATTATATCATCATCACCACCATCACCACCATCATTATCATTACCATTACCATTAGAAAAACTATTATTGTTTTCATATGAATATGGATTATCTTCAGTATCTAATGTGAAAGCAGATAATCTTTGTTCTAATAAAGAAATATCTTTATCTGTCTTAATTTCATCACTTTTAGTATTTCTTTTTATATCTTTGATTTTATCCTTTAATTGAAGAATTTCATTCTCTAATTCTGAAGTTTTATTTGATTTCATCGTATTTGACATGGTATATACTGGTAATACATTAGTAGTTGGATTGGTTATGGTAACGTGTGGCTGTTGTACTAATAAAACAGCAGGCATTTTACCATTATTGGAGATTGGTGCATTCATTGAAACTGTAGTATTAGATTGAATAGCTACTTGTGGTTGTGGCGAAATTTGAGTTGGGGATTGATGAATTATAGTAGTATTGGGCATTGGTTTATTAAGAGTCATAGTTGGTATCATTTTTGGTGACAACATCGTAATTGAAGGATCATTATATTGGCTAAGTCCTGGAGTAGAACGAATATATATATATGGATTATCAGTTTGATAAGGAAGAGTTGATGTTGTTGTTGTAATCTTATTACTCATATTATCATTGTTCATCATATTTTCATCTTCAATATAGACTCTATTATAAACAATTTTTTGAACATTATGTTCACCAACATTAACGAACGAATTAATGTTTTGTCCAAAATTATTAAATTGTGTGGTAGAAGTATTAGCAGGTTCTATAATTGATGATGATTGAACCTGTGTAGTAGTATTAATCAAAATTGGTATTTGATTTGAAATTGTTTGTGATGGTTGAACAGGATGAACTTGTTGAACTTGTTGAACTTGTTGAACTGATTGAACTGATTGCATTGGTTGAACCGGTTGAACTGTTTGAACTGTTTGAATTGATTGAACTTGTTGAAGTTGTTGAACTGGTTGAACTGGTTGTACTGTTTGAACTGGTTGTACTGTTTGAACTGGTTGTACTGGTTGTACTGGTTGAACCGATTGAATTGATTGAACTGGTTGAGCTTGAATGTTTTGCGTTTGGTTTGGAACAGAAACGTATACAGTGTAAATTGGCTCATTAACAGTTGAATTTACAGTAACTGGGATATTATTTACCGAAGTAGTAGATATATTTTGTGATACAGTTGTTGTAATTGGATTATTATTAGTTAATGGTTGAATAGTACCATTTGGAATTTGCATATACTGCTGTGGAACGTTGTTGTTAGAGGTTGCAACAACTTGAGCAGGAATTGGTTGAATATCATTACCAGTTATAATTTGTCCTGGTATGGGTTGAATTTTATTCAGAATAATAGGTTGATTTACAGTAGTTGTCGATGGTACATTATTATAAATTGGTTTTGTATTAGACATAAATTGAGCATATTGTTGTGGTTGATTATTACCATTTGAATTACTATTTTTTGATGTAATAACGTCGTCATACATTTGTTCGCAATTTTTGAATATGGGTTGTTGAATAGTATTACTGGTCGTGACAGAACTTTGTGTTACATTTGTATAGTAATTTGTTGAGGGTATAGTAGTAGTAACAACTTGTGGATTTAATAATACCTCTTCTTGATTTGATATTGGACTGTAATTACAAATTGGAGATATCATGTTTTGATTTGGTCCAGTTGTCATGCTTATTTGCTCATTTAAATCTTTAAGGAAATCAATGGTTTCATTAATTTTTTCAACTTTGATATTTTTAATATCATTAGCTGATAAATTATTTAATAAATTTTTCATTTCTTCATTATATTCTGGCTTTATCTTTTTATTTTGAATATCATCCATTAAATTATTAAAAGAATCAAGTGATCTTTTCTTTGTTTCTTTGGTCTCAATTTTAACATTGTTTTTACCGGCAGACTCATTATTAGGAAGATCCATTGAATTACTTAAAGGTGATGTTGTAGGTGTTAAAGGATGATATGTCTTTTTATTATCATTTAATGAATTTGAATCTTTGGATGAGGTTGAAAGAGAAGATGGTGTAGGTAATACGCTAGTAGATTCAGTTGTTTTTGAAGCACTTGTAGAAGTTGTATTAGTAGTATTTTTATCTACTGATTTAGTTTTATTTTCATTTGATGAATTTTCTGCTTTTTTTTGCCTTTCTCTTTCAAGTTTCTTTTGTTTCATTTCATTTCTTGTTTTTTCATCTTCATGAATAGCTTGATGCTTTTTTAAATCCTGTGGACGCTTAAAAGCTCGATAACAAGTCTTTTCGTTTTTAAATATATAATAATATAGATAAATAATTATATAAAAAAAAAATTTTTTTTTTTCATTAAAATATTTTATATTAATATAAATAAAAATATTTTTCTAAACCTTAAATATATTTATATTATTCTTTAATTAATATTTTATCTATTTTATTTTATCTATTTTTATTTTATTTTATTTTATTTTTTTATTTAATACTTTTTTTTTATTGCTTGGTATTTGCTTTTAATTATATTATATTTAAAATATATCTAATATATTTTTTATATTTTTATTTACTTAATTTTTGAATTGTTTATATATAAGTTTTTTATTTTTTTTTTTGTTAACTGTTTTATTTTAATTTTTATATTAATATTTATTTTTATCAAATCGTTATTTTTTTATTGCCATTAAAAAAAAAAACTATTTTAACCATTTTAAAATATTTTTATAAAAATAAAGATAAATACCTGACAAATATGTGGTTTAAATTCAATATGCTTTCTAATATGAGAAGTGACATGATCACGCTTCTTTTTAGTATATCTACAATTATTCCAGTAACATGTAAGACATAAATTATTATTTGCTTTCCTTCCAACATGATCATCACATAAATGATTATAAAGTTTTTCTGGATCAGTAAATTGTCTGTTACACGGTGGCTTATCTGGTGGTGTCCATAAACATTTATATACTACAGCAGGATATATAAATAAAGCATTCTGGTACATATTAGATGGTATATATGGATAATATTGATTATAATATCCATTATAATTTGTTAGAATAGTTCCATTATTGTTAAAATTTTGCATTTTAATATGTATTTTCTACTTTATAATAAGTAAATTTTATTATATTTATTTAGAATTTATATTATATTATATTTTGGTTTTATTGAGTGCTCTTTAATATTTTTTTTAAATTATTTTTATTATTAAATTGTATATATTTTTAATTTCGAGGTTTTTTTAATAAAAATTTTAAAGCTTATTAATTATTAAAAAAATTTTATTATTAAAAATAAATATATATTATTTTATTAGTTTTCCTTTCTTTCCTAGTTTTACTTTTACTTTTATACTTTTATTTTTACTTTTTCTTTTTTTCCTTTTTGTTTTTTTTTTTTATTTTTTTTATTTTTTTTATTTTTTTATTTTTTTATTTTTTTTTTATTTTTTTATTTTTTTTATTTTTTTTATTATTATTTTTTTTTAATATTTTTCAATATCTTTTATCTTTTTTTTTTTTTATTATTATTATTATTATTATTATTATTATTATTATTATTATTATTATTATTATTATTATTATTATTATTATTATTTTTTTAGCTTATTTTTTTCTTTTTTATCTTTTTGTTGTTTAATTTAATTTATTTATTTATTTTTTTTTATTTGAAAGGGTTTGAAAGGGTTTAAATTTATAATTTGAAATAATGATTATTTATAAAGGAATTTCAATTTCTCTAAATAATAATTATTAATCAAGATATTTTCTATAGTAATTATTACATTATAATGTATCATATATATTTATATGATAACAATGCCTATAATTTTTTATAATAATTTCCTATAGAATATAAAAATTTATTTTTGGCAAAATTTCAAATTTTATATTTCTGTATAAAAAGTTCTTATAATGTACAAAAAATTTGCTATTGATTATTTTTGAGATTTATATAATATATATAATATCTAAAAATTACTATCTTTATACAAGTTTTATATAGTATATATAATTTTTATTTTTAATTATATAATGAATTTCTCAATTACTGAAAAAAATTTTTATAAATTTAATAATTTTTTGTTTTTGTTTTTGTTTTTTGTTTTGTTTTATTATTAGAGTTTTTGTAATTTTTTACTATTACTTTTATATTATTTTATATTTTAATTATTAATATTTTTATTTCATATTAAATAAATTTATATTTTCTATACATTTATAAAAATAAACATATATATATTTTTTTAATAAATAAAAAAAAAAAAAAAAAAAAAAAATTAAAAAAAAAATTAAAAATTTTTGTTCTTTTATAATATTTCTTTAATATATCACAAAATATTTTGGTAATTAATCAATAAAAATTATTATATTAATTATATTTATTTTATTTTATTATATTTAAAACAATACTAATAAATATTATTAACCATATAAATTTATTAGTTTTATCAAATAAATATCTTAATCCTTAAATATAAAATAATACTATAAAGTTTTAGATTTATAATAACAAAAAATATATATATATATGTATATAATAAAAATAATAATAATATAAATAATTTATATTTTCTTAAGCAATGATTAATGTTAACATAGTTATGAGTAATTGTTAATATTATTATTATTAATTATTTCAAGATTAAAAACAATTATAAAAAAAAAATAATGAATAAAAAAAAAAATATTAATAACTTAATTAATTATAATATTGATTCATTTATTTATTCATTTCAATTATTAAAATAGAAAAGATAGATTAATTAAATAAAATAAGAATAAAAATAAAAATAAAAAAAAGAAAGAATAGAATAAAAAATTGCCATAATTTAATTTTGGAGTAAAAATTGAAGATACATAATTTTTAATTTTAATTTTAATTTTATTTTATTTAATTTTATTTAATTATTTTTATATATACAATATTTTATATATAATCAATAAATATATTATATATTAAATATAAATATATATTTTTTTTGTTTTTATTTTTTTTGTTTTTTTTTTTTTTTTATTTTTTTTTGTTTTCATGTTTTTTTTTTAATATCTATTTTTTTTTATAATAAATAATATAAGTAATATTAAAACTTTATTAATTATAAATGTTTATATTAATCTTAATGATAATTAAACTTTAAAAATCCTGTCCAAGCAATCTATTCTTTAATAAATGGTACTCAATATACTCAATTATATTGAATTACAATGAATACATATATATTATTTTTATTTTGATTAAAAAAATTTTTTTTTCTTTTTTATTTAAAAAAAAATTAATTTAAAATTCTTAGCATGTAATTTATTTTGTATTAAATTTCCTATTTTCTCATATATTATTAATATATGTAAAATATATATAATAATATTAATTTCTTGAGTATATCATATATTAAATATTAAATAAAAATATATATATTTATTTTTTATTATTGTAAAAAGAGTTAAAATTAATTATTACTATTATTATCTCTTATTATTATTATTTGTTATTATTATTATTTATTATTTATTATTATTTGTAATTATTATTATTGCCATTGTTTTCTATAATTATAAATAATTATATTTAAATTAAAACTAAGTAATAAAAATTACGATAAAACAACAAACAAAATTTGTTATTCAGTAGAAAAGTATTACAATGACTTTTATATTATAATTAAAAATATATGTAATAGATTCATTTTATATATTAATTCTGTCCCTCATATTTGTTAAAAAAAATCTTTATAAAATATGTTTTTTTTTTTTTTTTTTTTTTTTTTTTTTTTAAATAATTAAGCAATAATAAATTATATTAAAAAAATAGGTAAAAAAAAATTACAATATATTAAATTAAAAAATTAAAACCAAAAAGAATAAAATGAAATTAAAAAAAAATGAAATAATAATAATAATAATAATAAAAAGATGAAATAGAAAGTATAGGATTATATTTAATTAATAAAAGTCACATCTCATAAATTGTATGAATCTTTATTTTTCGATATGTGATTATGACCTTCGGTATACAGATTAATAATTAATTAATCAATATAAATTTTATAGCTTTCTTTCAAATTCTTATTAAATATTTTTATATTACAATGGAGTAGATGCTGAATCCTTGACTTTATAATCTTTATGGATCAAAAAATACTTTAATAGATATGCTAAGTTTGATTTAATTATTAAAGAAATAACATAACATAATATTTTTCTGTGGAACTAATTAATAAGTATTTAAATGACAGCATAATATATATTTTTAGATGGTGATAAACTATTGAAATTAATTTTTTAATTTTAATATCTAATATTATTTATAATATTTATAATATCTATTATTTATTATATTTAATATTTAATTATTATATCTAATATTAATTAAGATCTCATATTGAATATAAAATGAATAATAAAAAAAAAAATAAAAATAAAATTAAATAAAATTTAATTAAATTAAATTAACATGTTTCTCTGATTTTTTAGTTCTATATTAAAAAAAAATTTTTTTTATAAAAGTTGAAAAAAAAAAAAAATTTAAAATTTCCAAGACCTAATTTATTTTTATTGGCTAGTTTGATAAATTAAATTTTTTATAGTATGATTTATAAACAATATTCAAAGTTTAATTATTATTTAAAGATTTAATTGAAATAATTTAAAACGGTCAAAATCTCAACAAAAAAAAAAAGGAAAAGTCGTCACCATTGAACGATAAGCAATATTTTATATGTAAAAATACAACAATTATAAAACAAAAGCATTAATTGAATTTTTTATAAAATGTAACAGTATGTAAAATATATAATGAATATAAATTAATATTATGGTAAAAGTATGACCTTAAATATTATTGTCATCAATTTTCTTTTTCTCTTTATTATTTATTTATTTATTTATCATAAATTGTAATATATATTATTATTTATTATTATTTTTTTTATTTTAGTCATTTCATGTTTTACTTGGGTTTTTTAATATATATTTTAAATATTTGTAAAAATTACAATTCCGTTGGGCTACTTCCACATAGACTCGAGACTTACAATGTTGACAACATTTCTTACTACATTCCTCCCAAGTAATCTTCGCATCTTGCAGATCTTTATTAATGGAAATGTGTCTATCTAACTAACTTTAATATAAAAAATTGCATCAGATATATATTATAATATATATATGTTGTATATAATAAAGTTTAAAAATGATTATAGTTTGCTTATGTTTATATACAATATTTTGAACCTATTATATATATATATATTTTATAGCTCTTGATAAAAGTAATGTTCTTAAATATAAATTAATAAAATATAACATTTCTTAAAACTAAGTGTTTATATGATGTGTTTTATATATTATAAAATAAGTATCTTGTAAAATACAGTTTTTAAACCTATTTTTAAAAACATAGATTATTAAATAGATAAAAATAAATGTAAAAAATATGTTTAAAAAATAAAAAGTATAATTTATATAAAATTTGGTTTAAAGATTTAATATTTTTTAATCTATACATTTAGTATTATTTTAATACTATTTTTAACATATATAAAATATAACATTTTTTTAACATATAATACATAGGAAATGTGTTTTAATTTTTTTTATATTATCAATTTTTTAAAGTTAAATTATTATTTAAAAAATTTAATATAAAAATTTAAAACTGTCAAAATTTCAAAAAAAAAAAAAAAAAAAAACTCAAATGTTATTATATATATAATACTTTTTGTAACTTTTTATGTTTATAATAATTATAAAACATGAACATTAATAGAATTTTTATAAAAGAAAATCGTTTGTAGAAAGTTATTAACTCTTTTATAATTTATTAATACATACATTTGTATTTGTAAATTTAATAATTTTTTAATTTTTTTTTTTTTTTTTTTTTTTTTTTTTAAATTTATAATAATATATAATATTTAATAAATATATTTATTACAAGTAATCACATATATAAATAACATAATTAATACTGTTAAAATTTTTAATTCAAAGATTTAATTATTAATAGTTGGAATTGAAGCTATTATTATTAAAAATGATATTAAATTTTAATATCTATATTTGATAAATAAATATTTATCCGTTATAATTGTACTCTTGATTAATCATTTTTATCTTTTTTTTTTTTTTTTTTTTTTTTTTTTTTTTTTTTTATCTTTAATATATTATATTAAATATTATTTTATTACATGAATTACTAAACTTTTTTTTTTTATAACTAATATCATATCAAAAAACAAAAAAAAAAGATTATATATATATATATATATAAATAAATTAAAAAATCTATCAGAAAAAAATATAAATTAAACAAAACAAAAAAAAAAAAAAAAATTATATTATTAAAAAGTCTATCATAAAATATAAATAAACAATATATATATATATTATCAATAAAAAAAAATCCATTAGAAAAAAATATAGATTAAACACGAAAAATAATTTTTTTTTTTTTTTTTTTTTTTTTAAGTTACTTCTGAAATTATTTGTTCCTAAATCAAGTAGGAAAATTTATCGTATGTAACAATAAAGAATATGATATATCTATTTAATTGGAAAATATAATAAATTTATTTATTTATAAATGATATATCATAATATATATAATAATATATATAATATAAACAAGAAATAAATAAATTAAATAAATATTTTATAATTATATCTTTTTTCTATCTTTTTTTTTTTTTTTTTTTTTTACTATTATTATTATTACTTGTTATTTAGTAGTTATCGTAATGTTTACTAAATAATATAAATATATATAAATATATATATTTTATATATATAAAATATGGATTAATAAATAATTCATTATACTAATTCTCTTATTTATTTAAATATTTTTATATAAAATAATGATAAAAGTATTCTTTTTCATTAAATATTAATAATAAAGAAGGAAAAAAAAAAAAATTTTTTTTTTTTCTTTTTTTTATATTTAATTATAAATATTCTATATACTTTATTAATACGATAAAAAAAAATATTCTTATTAAATATTTATAATAAAGAAGGAAAAAAAAAAAAAAATTTTTTTTTTCTTTTTTTTATATTTAATTATAAATATTCTATATACTTTATTAATACGATAAAAAAAATATTCTTATTAAATATTAATAATAAAGAAGGAAAAAAAAAAAAATTTTTTTTCTTTTTTTTATATTTAATTATAAATATTCTATATACTTTATTAATATACATTATAAATACTATTAACAATGAAATATTACATAATAAAATTTCTAATTGATAATATATATATATATATATGTTTTTTTTTTTTTTTTTTTTTTTTTTTTTTTTTTTTTTTTTTTTTATAAAAAAATAAAAAATATTAATAAAATATTTCTTAATAACATCAATATTTCATTATATATATTATTATTATTATATATTATACTTAAATCATTATTAACTACATTTACATTTAACAAATTGAAAAAAAAAAAAAAAATTTTTTTTTTTTAAATTATAAGAAAAAATATTGGAAAAAAATATATATGTATAAAAAATTTTTGATAATAAAAAAAAAAAAAAAAAAAATAAAATAAAAAATAAAATATAATTGAATAATTTATATATATATATATTATTTATATATTTTGTATTATTTTTATATTTTAAATTACTTTTTTTTTTTTTTTTAAATTATTTTTTTTCTTTTTTTATCTTTTGTAAAATTTTTATTTAATATTAATATAATAAAAAAATATATATAATTTTTAAATACAATTTTTAACAATTGATAGTTTGAATTTCACAGAGTACATTATTTTCTAAACCTAAGAGGACACCACCTTTGATATCATAAACTTTACATTTTGAACAGTAGGGATAACCATTGGGTCCCATTTCAACACCTTTTTCAATACCACATTCCACTAAATGAATAATACAGGTTTCATTATTTTCTAAACCAAACATTTCACCATGATCATTTTCTTCATTAATTTCACAATATTTACAATAATTCGTGTTGAAATCTTCTTTTTCAAGATAGGGATAGTTAAATCTAACAATATTGCTATTATCATAGAGAGCTCTTAATTTATAGATATTCGTAGATGACCATTCTCTAACATCTGGACGTGGTGTAATCAATTCAAGAGTTTCAGGATTAATTCCATAGGTATGACATAAATAGTTAAAACGATGTTTAATTGTCCACTTCAACGGAGCACTACGAGATCCACCTTCCGTATTAATTAAATAATTTTCTCCATTAATAACTTCATAATAATTATCATAGCTCCATGAAAAGTTAAGACCATACAAGTTAATTCTTCCTCTTTGATTCATATTTAAATACGTACCAGCAAACTCTTTGATATCTCCAAGAGATTCATCCATACTTGATTTCATGGCCATTTTTGTATCATCTGATGAAGCATTTGATGTTGCTACTCCTTCATCGGAATTACTATAGGTACTACCCGTTAGCTTTAATTTTTCATCCTCTAAATCACCTAAATCTTGAATACTAAATAATTCTTCGTAATTACTTAAATTGTCATTTGATTTTACTTCATTTTCACTATTATCAAGTTTGAATGCACTTTTAACCCTCAAATCTTTAATAAACATTAAATCTTCTATAATATATTCTTTAAGCATGGAATGTAAATCATTAATCTTATTATTTAAATAGTTTGGATTATAGTAGTTCTTGACCATTTCATGAACTATTTCTCTAAATTTCGTATCATCTTGATGTATTAAAATATCAATAATTCTATGTCCTGGTTCCCAATCTTTAAGAGACATATTTGGCCAGAAGACATGATCATCATCTGGGAACTTTGGCTTTTCCTTTTTATCTAAAGTTTTATTGATAAGATTTACTCTGTCTGAAATATACCAAGTAAGATCAAAATCAAAATAAATTGGAATCCATTTACCATCTTCTCTTAAATACCAATAAAAGTTATGACCATAGATAAGCATATGATCCCAAGATAACACAATCCATTCAAATGCAATATATTTTAGGAATACATCAATATCCATAATTTCTTCTAAGTCTTGGACACTTTTAGCACTATTTACCTTTTTAATAAATTCATCAAATGGTTGGGTATAGTCCGCATAATCATCATTAAGATTACTACAAGTCACTGGATGTTTGCTATTCCTGAAACTATCAAAATTAAATCCAATTGTTTCGCATTTAAAACAATTTTTGGTATCTTTTTCTCCAAAAAATTCTTTTATCCAGTATTTCTTAATTACATCTTGGAAAGTATATAAACCCATATATTCATCATTAATATAAAGACGAGAATAGTTAATGGATGGAGCGATCAAACCAGCCGATTTAATAAAGTCGGCAGAAAGACGTGATACCATATGAGTTGGATCCCTATCATCACCTCTTAATTTAATATTTCTCAATCCATAGAGTGTTTCTTCCTTATTCAAAGTTTTAATATTATAGCCAACCTTTTGAAAAGAACGAGAACTAGCACCTCCTAAACTTAATTTTATTTTTGAAAGATAAACTACTTCACCATTAAATTCAAATTGAGCAGACGCATTTTCAGTACTGAAATCCTTAGCTTTTCTATAATCAACACATTGTGATAGTTTTGTCATATTTAAATATTCTTCTTTTGGCATGGTAACATAAATATCTATTACAGTATCTTTTGTTTTATCAAAAAATTCTTTTATTGAGCCTTTTGATTTATTATTTGTATTAGCAGTTGATTTTTCTTTATTATTATTATTATTATTATTATTATTATTTTCTTCTGGTTCATTTTTATTTGATATTTCTTTGGTATTTGACTTTGAATTATTTTCAATGTTCTCAATCTCAACATTTTCATTATTATTTTCGTTTATATTTATATTTTCAGTTTGATTACTATTTTTTATATTAGTATTAATTTCTTCTATTTCAATATTTTCATTATTATTTTTTCTTTCTCCAGTATTTATTTTGGTTTTATTATTATTTATTAAATTAATTCCTGTATCTTCCTCTATAATTTTTTCGTCTTTATGGGTTTCAAATTCATCATTTAAATTATTATTTAATGACTTTGGAAAATTATTATTGTCAATTTTTATAATCACGTCATTGTCATTACTGTTTATATTATCAATTTTTGTTATCATAATTCTTCTATCATCATCTCTCTTAATTATGCCACTTGTTGGAAGTGAATTGACTCTATTTTTCTTTATAACAATTATATATGACAATGATACGCAATAAAATAATACTTTATTAAATTTCATTTTTATATTTTATTATTATTATTGAATATATATTTATAAATTAATTTTAAGAATCTTTATGATTTTAATAGTTGCCTTTAAAATTTATTTTTTATATAAAAATAAAAAAAAAATATTGTATTAAATGATAGTTTTGATGTTAAATAATTATATATATATATTTTAGATTTCAAAATTTAAACTGGATTACTACTTTATTTCAAAATGCTATTTTATTTATTTATTTACAAATTAAATTAATTTTACTATTGAATATCTTTTTTGTTTATTATAATCGTCTTATTTTTTCTTAAATAACTTTCATATATAAAAATCAATTTTATTATTATTATCAAGATTTCCTTTTCTTTTTTTTTTTTATTTTCTTTGCAATTTATTTATTTAAATGTATAATATGAATTATTTTAATTTAACTTTAACTTTATGGATATAGAAAATTAAATAAAAAAAAAAAATAAAAAAAAAAAGAAAAAAAAATAATATACACAAGAATAAGATTATAATTATATTTTTTCAAAATTTTATTTTATTTTTTTTTTTAAAAAAAAAATAAAGTTAAAAACTAAATAATTAACATATCTTAAAATAAAAATATCATTTTAATTAAAATGAGTAAAAAAAAATAAAAAAAAAGTAAAAAAAAGGGAAAATTATTTTGATATATTATTAATTATTATTAATAAATATGTTATATATTTAAGTAAATTTTATAAAAAATATGTTGATTATTAATAATCTGTTTATTTATTTATTTATTTATTTATTTGTTTGTTTGTTTATTTATTTATTATTTATTTATTTATTTATTTATTTATTTGTTTGTTTGTTTATTTATTTATTATTTATTTATTTATTTATTTATTTGTTTGTTTGTTTGTTTATTTATTATTTATTTATTTATTTATTTATTTATTTATTTATTTATTTATTTATTTTATTTTATTTTATTTTTAATTTATTTGATTATTAAAAACTTTACATGATAATTAAATTTTTAATTAGATATTATTTTTTTTTTTAATTAAAATTGCCGTTGAATACTATTTCAATATTATAAATTTATATAGAATTAATAAATATTTCTTGTATAACTTTAATTCTAAAATTCTATTGGATAAAATAAAAATTATAGAATTAATAACTAAATTAAAATTTATTAATAATCTCTTTTTTTTTTTTGTTGTTTTTTATTCATGTATTCAAATTTTATTATTAAAATAATTATATTATTTTATTTAAAAATTTTAATATATTATATTATGATAATAAAGAATTAATATAATATTATTTCAATATTATATTAATATATTCATTGTTTTTTAAATACTAAGATTACACAAAATAATATTGAATTATTATTAATTAATATATTGACCTACCGTTTTTTTTTTTTTTTTTTTTTTTTTTTTTTTTTTAAAAATTCTTTATTTACTTATTATAAACTTTTTTCATATATATTATTTTGGTTAATTTTTATTTAAATATTTATATTTTTACATATTATATAATATTAATATAAATAAGTAAAATTTATATTTCCTATTATATTTTTTCATTATTAATTTTATATATATTATATTAATTTATATTTAACTTTATTATTTTGTTCATTTGATATATATATTAATTTATGTTCTAACTTTTTTTATATATTTATATATATATTTTAATTTTAATTTTAATTTTTTTTTTTTTTTTATAAAAAATACAAATACTAATTTTAGTTTGTTTAAAGTTTAGTTAATGATAGAGGAAAAGAATTAGAATTATGTTTTAATTTATATACATATAATGACCCGTTTAAAAATGCAACATATATTAAATAATATGATAATAATGGATCAATATTAGAATGATAGGATTTAATACTTAGTCCTGCTATAGGATATAAAGGTGACTTTTCTGGTAGAAAAGTTTCTATAATCTATTAATATAAAATTAAAATATATAATTAAAATATGTATATTATTCCATTATTAAAATATTATTTTCATTATAACAATCTCTTATTATTATTTTTATTATTTATTATTAATTATTATTATTTTTATTATTATTTATTATTTATTATTTATTATTTATTTATTTATTTATTATTGCTAATTATTATTTATTATTATAGTTATTATTACCATTTTATATTTATTATTTTCTTTCAAATTTATTATTCTTAATAATCCAAAGATTCCTTTTTGATTTGCAACAACCGCTGCATCAATATTTGGTATCCATTCAAGAATACTTATTCCTAAATATTAATTTATATATATATATATATAAATTTTAAAATTATATATTTCATTAATATTATTTGATAATTCAAATAATATAAAATATATAATAAATGAAAAAAAAAATAAAAAAAATTCAAAAATATATTCAATGTTATATTATCATGAAAACTTACTTGAATATCTATTTAAAGATTTACAATAGGGTTCAAATGGATTTTTTAATATATCCAGTATATTTCCTTTTCTATCTAATAAATAAATATCTAATACTATACATCATATATAAATACATATTTCATTATTAGTACTATTCTATTAATTATTAATATTAATAATAATACTATTTTTTTTTTTTTTTCTATATATATATAAACCATATAAATGTAAAAAAAATGATATTTATTTACCAGTTGAAACTAATAAAAATGTATTATTATTAACATTTATACATAGTTCTTTATAATTATATATAATTAAAAAAATTATATTATTAATATTGTATTATATATATTATAAATATATTTATAAATGTACAGATAAAAATATTTACCTTTTTCATCATTATCTGAATGAGTAATATGAATATCCTCTGATTCATCTGAATCAAATGAATCTGATGAATTAATTGCTATATCATATTCTTCACCACTACTACTACTTTCATTTTCTTCACTTTCTTCATTGTCTTCATTGTCTCCTTCATTATCTTCATCATTTTCCTCTTCTTCACTTCTATCTTCATTCATTATAAATAAATTATTATTATTTCCATTGTAATTTTCAAAATTTAATTCATTAGATTCTATAAATATTTCATTACTTTCTGCAGAATTATGATTATGATTATTATTATGATTATTATTATTACTATTATTATTATTATTATTGTTGTTGTTGTTGTTATAATATTCTGCATTATTAAAAGCATTTACGTTCAATCCAAAATTAAATAAATTATTGAAGCCATAAAAATCATCATCTTCATCTTCTTCACTTTCTTCTTCATTATTTCTATCATGAGAAGGCTCACTATCATAATTGAATATATATGGTTCTATTTCTTCGTTATTTTCTCTTCTTCTTGATGCAATATAGTAATAATCAGGTTCACTTACTGTGTCAGTAATATTATTAGTATACAATTCTGATAATGCCATATAATTATTCTCAGGATTGAATAAACTTAATAGATCATTAGATTGTTGAGTATTTCTATTGGCATTAACATCACCATTTTCTATTTCTATCTCATTGTCATGATTATTACTTGAATTATTATTATTTGAATCTTCTACAATTTCAACTTCGTGAACTGAATTTGTTTGATTAGGTAATGTAGGATGTGAAGATTCAATATTAATTTCATGATAATCTGGATTATTTACAATATTAAAATTGTGCAAATTGTAATTATTAGTAATCAATGAAGATTCCTTCTCTTCCTCTTCAACTTCACTTTTCTTTTTTTTACCCTTATTACCGTCTATTGAATAATTTTCATTATTATATATTTTATTATTATCATCATCATCATCACCATTTTTATTAAATTCTTCGTTATCATTTTTGGAATTTAATTTTTTATAATTACTACTACTACTATTACTACTACTACTATTGTAATTATTATATTTATTTTTATGTTTCATAGTAAGATTCTGATTTCCCATCAAATCATAGCTTGGAATATTATTAAAATCCAATACTGTATCTTTATTATCTAAATATGTGATTTTATCATATTTCATTGAATTATAACTTCTTTTTTTATTAATTTTTTCTCTTTTAATTTCATTTTTTTCATTACTTGATATTTTTATTTTATTTGAAAGAGAGTTTTCATTCAAATTTTTAATTGAAGAACAACTAAAAATATATTCTTTTTCTCTTTCTTCCTCAGAATGAGAATCCATAATAGCTTGTTCATCCACATTTTCATTATTTTCTTCTTGAAAGCTAATTTCACTTCCACTATCAATAATGTTAATATTTTCATTCGTATCTTCTTCATTTCGGTCATCTTCACTTTGATTATTTCTATTAGGTGAAGGTTGACTAATTCTAATCGGGTTCAAATACCCTCCATTAATATAATTTTGAAGATTAACTGAAATATTAGAAATATTTGGAAATAAATGTCTAATTGACATAAGCCTATCTATAATATCATCTTGAACATGTAAAGATTTTTCAAATTCTTCAATTACTTTTTTTTCATATATATATCCATGATTAATTTCTATAAAATTTCCAGTCCAATTCCTAATAAAAATTTTATAAGTTTTATTGTTTCATTTTAGATATAATTAAATTTTACTTTTTTTTTTTTTTTTTTTTTTTTTTTTTTTGATATTTATTTCATTTAAAAAAAAATTTTTTTTTTCTTTATATAATATATTTTGATTGAATTTATTTCATTTAAAAAATTTTTTTTTTCTTTATATAATATATTTTGATTGAATTTATTTCATTTAAAAAAAAAATTTTTTTTTCTTTATATAATATATTTTGATTGATATTCATTTCATTTAAAAATTATGTTTATATAATATGCTTATAAATACTTACCATCCATTTTTTTCTATTATTTTTGAATATACCCTTTTACCAGTACTAACATTCCATATCTTAATTGTTGAATCTTTAATTGATAATTATAATAATATAAGATAAAATTAAATCAGTATAATTAATAAATAATAAATATTAAATTATTAATTTATTTATTTGACTATTTATATATTTACTTATTTATATATTTATTTATTCATTCATTTATTAATTTAATTATAATATAATAATTTATGTATTACCTATTGAACTAGAAATAAGGTATTTTCCATCCTTTGTAAATGATATATATGGTATATTATGTTTATGACCTTTAAAATACATACATTCTTTTCCTAATAAATATTTTGAATTATTTTCTATTATTTTCCCTGAATTACTTTTATTAATGTAATTTTCTTCAAATTCAATTTCAGAATCACTTATTTCCATCTTATCAGGAATTAATACGTTATTATCATCATTAATATTTAAACTATTATCTTCATTATTCTCATTATTACTATCATTATTATTATTGTTGTGGTTGTTATTGTTGTTATTGTTATTGTTATTATCATTGCTGTTATTGTTATTGTTGTTAATATTATTATCTTTAATATTATTGCTATTATCATTTTTTTCTTTATTTTGTTTATTTTGAATATTACAATCCAAATCAATATTCTCCGTTAAGCTTTTATTTACTTTTAAAATTTTGTACATTTTTATTAAAAAATTATTGGCACTAACTGTAATATATCCTAATGGACCATACAACGCTACTCCCCAGGTTGAAATGTTATTGTCATTTCTATTAATTTTAAATTGCAATTTAAATTTAAAATTTTGATTTAAAATATATACGTATATTGAGTTTTTTATTATAACTGAAATAATTATGTATATAATCCATATTTATCTAAGCAATAAAATGAAAAATGGTATATATACCTCAATTTTATTGGTTCATGTTCAATATCTAACATAAAATATATTGCTACAACTCCATTATCACACTATTATTAATATGTACATAAGTCAATATTATTTAATTAATATTAAATTAATTAATTAATTTATTAATTATAATAATAGATAGTAATTGATAGATTTACTCACTACTGCAACTAATATTTCTTCATCATAAAGATAACCCATTTTTATTGAATTAATTGAAATTTCCTTTATTTTAATTTAAATTTAAAATTGAAAAATGAAATTTTAATGCAATTATTCTATCGATATTTTTTTTTTTATTTTTATTTTTTTTATTTATTTAATATTCATAATATATATATATATATATATATATATAAGAGATGTATAATAAAATGTATTTAATTATTGAATTTTACAGAATTATTTCCTGTTTTTAAAATTATAAAAGGTTCTTCACTAATTTTTTTTTCATTATAAATTTTATATCCAAATATATTATTATTAACTGCTAAAAATAGATAAGGTTTTGTTTGACTGCACGCTAATAAATTTATTTTCTATTAAGATTATTATAAATTCAATAATTTAATTTATAATTTAAAATTTAAAGAAAATATTATAAATTTACTAATATAAAATATAATTTATTGATATTATACCCAAGGCATGATTGAAATATATTCATCAACTCTAGTAAATAATGTTTCACCATCGATAATGACTTCTATTGATAGATTGTTATATGTTTTTTTGTAATTTTCCATCTTATTATATTAATTATTTTTATTATTATTATTAATTATGAAAATTATAATTTTAACATTAAAATTAATTCTATTATATTTTATTATTATTATTATTATTATTATTATTATTATTATTATTATTATTATTATTTCTTTTAAAATTAAAACAAAATAGCTTATTTATTAATTTAAGAATTTTTGACAATGTATTATTTAAATAATTTTTATACACGTGATATAATTATTTTTATGTTGTAAATAACACTTATTGAACTATAAAAATTTTTATTCAATATTTGGATAAAAAAAAAAGGAAAAAAAAAATATATAAATGAGTTTTAATAGTTTTAATTATAAAATTAATAATTATAAATAAAAAAATATATATTATAGTTTTTAAACATTTATATATATATATACTTTATAATAAAAAGTATTTTATTAATATTATTTTAATTTTATAATTTATTAATATTATTTTATATTATTTTAATAAACCAACTTTACGTTTTGTAATAAATAAATGAATATTATTAAATAATTTATAATAATAAAATTCAAATAACAATAATAAAATTTAAATCAATTTCAATTATGTATATAAGATTAATTAGATACAATATAGATTATTTATTTTATTAAAAAAAGAATAAAATTAAAAATAAAAATAAAATAAAAATAAAAATAAAATAAAAATTAATAAAAATAAAATTAAAAAGATAATAATAGTAATATGAAAAATATGAAAAATAAAGAAATATTTCATTATTCTATAGAATATAATAATTTGATTTGAAATTCTTAAATATTTATATCTTCTGCTTTTTCTTTTTTTTTTTTTTTTTATTTTTTAACTCTTTTACTATATCATAATTAAGTTACTTTTCAATACAATACTTAAATATATAAATATTGACATATAACCAATTCATAAATAAATTCATAATTAATATTTAGTAATAATAACAAACCTATTTAAGAAAGTTTTATAATATTATTAATCAAATAATAAAAAATACATATTTTATTTAAAACTCATATGGATTTATTTTCATTGAAAATATTTATTTTAAAATTAATTTAAAAAGGTAATTTAATTTATTTTAATT
>JACVTC010000057.1:842500-855000 GCA_016946835.1 Neocallimastix lanati (nom. inval.)
TTAGAATATGTGAAATGTATGAAATATAAGCTTCAAATGTATTGAAACATATAGTAATATAAATAATGTATAAGCCACAATGTATTAATATAAAAGCATTTAATTTAGAATAATTAAGTGCCAGTAACTCTTTATCATAAAATATATTAATAAAATTGACATAATTATAAACCATAAATTCATAACTCTTAACATAGTCTATGTTAAATATATGAAATTTTGTTAATTAAAATTATTTTAAAAATCCTATTATATAAAAATCATATATTAAATTAAAATATATATATATGACTAATGATATTTTTAAAATACAAAAAGGAAAAAAAATATAATGTTAATTAGTTACTTCTTCATTTAATTCAATATAAAAAGAAAAACATCTATGATTTTAATTTTTACAAAAAGTTTTTTTTTTTTTTTTTTTTTTTTTTTTATTATTATTATTATACACAAAATATTGTAATTCTACAATTGTTATATTTTAAAATTTTACTTTTTTTTTTTTTTTGTTTGTTTGTTTGTTATTTGTTTATTATATTATCATAAAAAATATTTATATTCACTATTTTATTTTATTTTGCTTTTTATAATAATAATAAAAGTAAATTTTATTAACTATTATATTATTATATATATATGTTTACTGTTTCATTTTATCTTAATTTTTTTTTTTTTTTTTTTTTTTATTTTATTTTATTTTATTTTATTTTATTTTATTTTTATTTTATTTTTATTTTTATTTTTATCATTTATTAATTACTATGTTAACTTATAAATATATTTAAATTTATTCACTATCTCTATCCTTAGTTTCTAAAATTGTTTTTCCATCATCAGAAACTAAAGTTAATCTCATATTTTTATAAGTTTTACTCTTTGGATAGTATAATCTAGCATGATCAGGTAAAATAATATGACCTTCTTCTGCTAATCCATGGCATTGGAAACCAAATGATTCAGTAAGATTAGCAGTTAATGGACCATTCCATGGAGTATTCTTGAATCTAAGAACTCTGGTCTTTTCATCATATGAAACTACTTCACAATTAGTTGCAGAATAATCATCAAAGACATGTCCTTCTGGTAAAGTAAACTCAACTTCCCAAGCTGGTGTTGGTAATTTAGTTTCAACATCAGCAATAATTCTGTAAACATCAGCCCAAGTTTTTTCAATATTTAAGATTAAGTGAGCATCAGCTTCAGGTTCACTTTCATCGATTTCAAAGTTATCTGGAACAGTCCATGGGGTAAGGTATGCCATAACACCAGTAACACCAGCATTATCTATTTGAAATATTATTATTATTATTATTATTATTATTATTATTATTATTATTATTATTATTATTATTATTATTATTATTATTATTATTATTATTATTATTATTATTATTATTATTATTATTATTATTATTATTATTATTATTATTATTATTATTATTATTATTATTATTATTATTATTATTATTATTATTATTAATAATATAAATTTCAAAAGTAATTTTTTTAATAAATTATTAATTATTGAAATTTATAAAATAAATAAATAAATAAATAAAATACTTACAATCACATGAAACTTCATTAGTAATATCTAATAAAATTATCATTAAATTATTATAATATTATTAAATTTTAGAAAAAATATAATAAAATATATTTGAATATATATAATTACTTACAATTATTTCTATCATCATCCCATGAATCATCTTGAAGTGGACCACCAGCAAGTGCACCATATAATGTGTACATATTATGTTCTGGTAATGAAATTGGAGAATAACCACCCTAGATTTTAAAACATTATATAATAAAATTAATATTTTCAATTTTTTTGTCAATTTTTATATTTTTAATAAACTTTAAAATATTTACATGGGAACCACGATGATGAACATTTAATGGATCATGTCCTGGAATTGAACCAACAACAAGTGAACGATTAAATGGATTATTACCAAGAATATAATCGGCCTTTATTATAAATTCATAGTAATTAAACATATTATATAATAGAATTTTTAATATTTTTTCTTAATTTATTTATTTATTTTATGATATATATATATATATATATATATTTTACTTGTTGTTGAATGAAATTAAAGTATTTTGGATCAGTTGGTTTATGGTAAGTATTGAAAATACAATAAAGGAATACACCAGCCATAGCATGACGAGCAGATCCCCAACCAGAAACAGCACTATACCATAACATACTATATATTTTACAAATTTTTGTAAATTTTATTAAATATTTATATTTATTAATAGTTTATAAAAACATTTTTTAATTTTATTTTTTTATTAGCAATGTAAAATTAAAATAATTGTTACCCAGCATCTGTACGAGCACTCTTATCATTTAAATATTGATCAACGTATGTTTGAGCTTCACCTAAATATCTCTTCCAATTAGAACCAAAACCAGGCTTTGACATTAAGAAAATAATACCTGATGACTAAAAATAATTAAATATATATAAAAAAAATATATATATATATGAATTAATATATTAATAATTATAACATAATATTTATTAAATTATTTACAGCATCATCCCATGAAATTGGACCAATTAAAACACGACCAGATAATCCAAGTGAATCGTAATAAGAATCAGCCTTTTCATAGTATTTTTCATCTCCAGAAGCACGATAAACCCATGCAGCACCCCAAACTAATTCATCCTTATAAGATGCAGATGGATAAAAGGAAGCACCTTCTGGACATGGATTACCATAAACATCTCTATATTTATCAGCAAAGTCATAAATTTCAATGGCATGCTTTAAATAAAGTTCAGACTTTTCAGTATTTCCTACCATCTTATTTAAAATTGAGGCACTAGCTAAAGCAGCTGCCATTTGAGCAGTAACATCAGAAGCACCATTTTCTGGAGTAAGTTTACAAACAGCTGGTCTTTCCATAGTCATTAATTCTGGTGGTACCCAGAACTTTATTCATTAAAAAATATAAATTATAATTCATTTAATTTAATGCTTAATAATAAATAAATTATGATTTATTAATAAAAGTATACTTACACAATGGTCAACATCACCAAGACCAACTTGTGCATAAATGACTTCTTTTTCTGGATGGCACTTTACAAAATAATCTTTATTATTATTATTATTATTATTATTATTATTATTATTATTATTATTATTATTATTATTATTATTATTATTATTATTATTATTATTATTATTATTATTATTATTATTATTATTATTATTATTATTATTATTAGTATTAGTATTATTATTATTATTATTATTATTATTATTATTATTATTTTTTAATTTTATTTAATAATAATATTTTAGTTTTTAATATAAATATTAAGGTATTAAATAATAATATTATCATAAATACCTGCACCATGGTTGACAATTTGAACTAAATAATCAATTTGACCAGCTGCAACATAATTATCATATAAATCAATACCACCCCATGCTAACATAGTCATTGCATAAGACATTGGTAAATTAAATTTAACATGGTCACCGGCATCATAATAACTTTATATTATTAATTTGTTAAAAAACGTTTAAAAAATATATATGCAATGCTTTAATAAAAATAAAACTTTATTAAAAATCTATATTAATCACTTTATACATACCCTCCAGCTATTTAATTAAACATTTATTTTTAATAAGATATAATTTACAAGTATCATAATTTTATTAATATATTTTATTTATTGATAATTAATCATATTTATTTAATATAAAAATATAAATAAAATAAAATAAAATAAAATAAAAATAAAAATAAATAAATAATTAACATACTAAGATCTAAACCAACATCAGCTCCATCTTCTAAAGCAGAATCACTTTTAGATAAATATATATATATATAATAAAAATAAAATAAAAATAAAGTAAAAAATTAATAAATTATAATTAATATTATTAAATTGAGTTTTATTAAGTAACTTACTATCTCCAATAGACTTGTTTATGTTCTGGAGCTTTACCAGACCAATTACATTCATAAAAACGTAAATTTAAGTTCAAAATTCTAGCGTAATCACGAGTATGAATTTTTTTTGGATCTTCAATAGCCTCGTATGGTTTTTCAAGATCAATATCTTTATTTACTGTACAAGTTCTTAAAATACCACACCTTCGATTATATAAATAAAATTAGTATATTACAATAAATTTAGATTAATTATTTGTTTAAAAATATTAATACAGAAATATTTCATATTAAAACATATACTTAATTCTTATATAATATTTACCAATCACCATTTTCAAAACCCCAATCACCATTTTCATCATTATATGTAACAGTACATTCCTTACAACATTTATATCCTTTTATATAATAATAATTTAAAATTATTAGCTCATATTAATAAAAAAATAATACTATTATTAATAATAATAATTATAAGATTTATGCATTTTATTATTAACCTAATTTTTCAGCCCAACAAGAATCTTCTTGTTGGGGAGTTGGAGAAGTTGATGGTTTAATTGGTGTAGTAGTTGTTGTGGTTGTAGTTTTCTTACAACTATCCTTAATACCACACCTATATTCAATAAAGAATTAAAAATAAAAAATATTATTAAATTTCAATTGATTTATAACAATCAATTTACTAATTTATTACCATTTATCGTCTTCGTATCTTATATTTTATTATAATTAAATTTATTATATAAAAATTTTATTATAATTATATTAATTATATATATTATGATATATTATTATAATAACAATAATATGAATATAAATATATATATAATTTTTGATTAAATTATTAGAAGTTAATATTTTGTTTATAAAACTGTTTTTTTTTTTTTTTTTTTTTTAATATTTTAATATTATAACTTTCATTACCCCCAATCTCCATCATTATCACTGTATATAGTTTGACAGCTTGAACAGCATGGATAATCAGGAGTAGAAAAACATTCCTTTTCAGGAGAGCTAGAAACAATTCCACACCAATTATCATTTTCTAAGCCTATTAACATTTCAAATTTTTTACGATTAAAAATAATTGAAAAAAAAAAATTACCTTATAATTTTCATTTATAATATTAACAAATAAATTAATCATTTACCCCATTGACCATCACTATCTTCAGATACTACTTCAGTAGTTTTTGTACAACAAGGATAACCTTTATAATTATCATTATATCATTTTAATATTTCTCTTTGAATTAAATAAATAATAAAATAATAATTTAACATTAAAATATTAATTTTATTTATTTACCAAGAGATTCTGACCAGCAATTATCGGCAATTACATTAGTTGTTAATAAGCCGAGAATCGAAATAATTGTATATTTTCTCATATTTAAATAATATAAAGATTGTATATTTATTGTAATTTTAATTTTTTTTTTTTTTTTTTCTTTACTTTTTCTTTTTAATTAATTTATATTAATTGATTTTCTTATTATTTAATACACTATATTAAATAATATTAATTAAATCTCTATATTAGTTTTTTTAACATTAAATACAAATTAGTTCTTAAAATTATTTTTTGGTAGTTAAAATAATTACATTATAATTTACCTGATAACCAGTACAGAGAAAATATATTATATTACTAAAAAAGAAAAAAAAATTTAAAATTAAAATGAGGAATCTATATATATATATATATATAACAAAATTTTAAAATGAACTTCAAATTTTATATAGTAAACCTTAAATACTAATATTTTAATTTTTTAATTTAATTTAATTTATTTTTTTTTTTAAATATATATGAAATATTTGTGGTGAAAATTTAAAAAAAAAAAAAAATTCTTTATCCATATAAATTCTAATAAATAAATTAATTTGTAATTTTCAGTCATTTATTATAATTAAACAAGAATATATATTATTAATACAAACCTAAATAAATATAAAAATTATTTATGTATAATATCATTAATCTCTTATTATGCAAAAAAAAAAAAAAAAAAAATCAAGCAAAAATTTATAATTATGGTTGATGCTTTAAGTATTAAATCATACCAATTCATGAAAAAAATGAAAATGATGAAGTACACTTAATCTATTGTTTATATTATATATTCTTATATTCTTATTATTACTATTTTTAAGTAGTTTTTAATTATACATTTATTATTTAGTAAATGATTATTATATAATATTTTCAAATGTATAAATTTTATATAATTAATATTTGTTATTTTAGTCCATATAAATTTATATTTCATTATTTAAATATAGGAATAATTATTATAAAGAAATTAATAGTTAAGTTGAAACTACGAAACTATATGTTAATTTTCTCCCAAAAATTATTATTTATCTTAACAACAATAAAACAATATTAAATAATCTTTTATAATAAATAATATTAATAAATAAAAAAAAATTCATAATACAATTATTTGATTACTCATATATAATTGAATTATTACTTTTATAAATTAGTGGATTAAATTTACGGTAAATAACATTATATTTAATTTTTTATATTAAAGAACTTTAAAAATTAATAAATAAATGATTAATAAAATTGTGTAACAATTATTGAAAATTGTATTTATTAATTTTAATTTTATTAAATATAATTTTTTTTTCTTCATTTTAATGATTTACTTAACCAAAACCTCAATAAAAATTACTGCATATTTAACAAATTTAAAATGAAATTGTAGGTCAAATTTTAAATATTTAATTTATTCATACATTGTTATTAGTATAATAAATAAAATATTTATCATGTTACATTATCAAAATAAATTAAAAATAAATGAAAAACTTTAATTAATATTAAACTATATATTTTTTAAATTGACTATAATGAATAATACGTGATACATATTTATTATTTAATAAGTAATAAATTTATTATACATTATAACAAAGAAATAAAAAAAATTTTAGCATATATATTTATTAATTATATTTACAAAATTACTCATATATTACATATTTAATATATTGTTCAAGAGGATAATTAAATTTAATATGATGAATTAAGGAAAAAATCAATTATGGAAAAACTTTAATGACAGTGTTATTGAATTACTAATTAAAAATTTGATTAATATGAAAAAATATATAAATAAATATATAAATAAATATATAAATAAATAAATAATGAATGAATAAAATAAGATAAAATTATTATTAAAAATATAAAAATATATAATTTATTTTACCATTTTTTATAGGTATTAGCATCCCCTCTTTATTTGATAAGTTATATTTATTAACATGAATTGTTATAATTTCAAAAATTGTTATATAAAAGAATTTCAATCTAATAATTAAAGAAGGAAGTAATTAAATAATATTTAATAAAAATATACAATAATGAAAAAAATCATATATTATAGAATATTAATTCATAAAAGACATTAGTGCTGTTGATTATTTCAGATAAATTTTATAACTTTATTTGCAATAAAGTCTTTAAATTATTATCAGAAAGTTTAGAATAATGATTAAATAAAATCAAAAATTGTATATTAATAATCTTATAAATAATTTAATAATATATTAAAATTATTAAAAATTTTATCCATTTCTTAAAATTAAATAATATAAAACTATAATTATTATAAATATATAAAATAATACGCTTAGCGATTTCCTTTTATTTTAAAAAATAAAGAAAAAATTATTATTATATTATTATTATAAGTTATTTTGATTATCACATTAATTTTTATACAGTAATACAATATTGTACTAATATATACCTGATTAACTAATTTATAAAGTGCTTTAAAATAAGTATTTGCTTCTGGTTCATAATTACTATTATTATAAGTAATTGATTTTCTTTTTGTATTAGTTAATTTATAGCAGTTTAACTATGATTTAAAAAAAAAAAAAAAAAAAGGTTAATATATTTGAATCTATATATTTTAATATTTGTTTCATTATGTATATTTCCGATTGAAACATTTACCTTCCATAAATATATTATTCGTATTCCCATACTCAATATTGAAAAAATTGAGATTACAATAAATATATCTGTAATCCACAATTTATATATGCAATCAATATCAAATATTCTTGCGGCCTACATTAATATATAATTAAAATAAGAATAAAAAAAAAAAAAAAAGGGAATAAATAAATATTTTATAAAAATATAATTTATTACATAAAGAGTATTTTTAAAATAATATTAAATATATGTTACTTACAAGAATAAGTAATATATAAAATGTAACACTAAAGCTAAAAAGCAAAGTTATCTTCACACCTCTATATTCCAATTGTGGTCTCTTTCGATAGTGTATAAAAGCATATAAAGGTGTTAACAAATAAATGCATAATAGTATCCATGTAATAGGAAGTACTACTTTTTCAAAGGTATTTGAAACATATTTTTCCGAATTTATATTATTGTTAACTTCATTACTATTAAAGGTATTACTAATTTTATTATCAATAACATATTTATTATTGTTTCTATTATAATTTATGTTATGATTATTCAACATTTCATATAAAATTATACACGATAAATTGATTTTTTTTCTAATATTAAATTATTTAAATTGAATTTTATTCTATTAAAATAAAAATATATTATTTTATTTTATTTTAATATAAAATATATTAATTACTGTTATCCATATACATAAATATTCATATATATATATATATTTTAAAAGATATATTTTCATATCTATTAAAATTTATACATATTACATATTATTTTAATATTCGACGTTTTTTTCTATTTCTTTTTTTTTTTAAAAAAAAAAAGTTAAAAATTATTTCTTATATATTTTATATTATTATAATTGAAATAACATTTGTTTTTTAAAATTCATAATTTTATCTTAATTTAATTTTTTATAATTATTTTCTTCTTCTTCTTTTTTTTTTTTTTTTTATTATTATTTTTTATTTATTTATTTATTTATTAATACTTATAATATCAATTATACTAGCTATTTCAATAATGTTTTTTATATTAGAATTATTTCTAGAATTTTACTCCTTCATATGCCTTCTATTAATACTTTAAATTTTAAAAGGAATAACAAAAAATAAAAAATAAATTAATAAATAAAATATTATATATTATATAATATATTGATTTTTTATGAAAACCGGAATTATTATTAAATAACTTTAAAAAAGAAAAAAAGAAAAAACTAAAAAAGAAAAAAAGAAAAAAAGAAAAAAGTAAAAGAGAAAAAAAAAAAAAAAAGAAAAACCTGATTTAATAAATGCAATCTTTTAAAATATCAAAAAAAAAAAAAAAAAAAAAAAAAAAAAAAAAATATATATATATTATTATATATTAATTAAATATTTACTAATTAATTTATTATAAAATAAATTAATATTTATTATTAAATAAAGTTATATATATTTTTTAATCTATAAAATAATAAAGTTTTATATAAATATTTTATATTTTATAATGATTAATTATTTATTTAAATCAAAATACTATAAAACGTTAAAATATATTTGATATATAATCATGTGATTATAATTTATCACACTATAATTTATATTTATATTTAATTAGTATTATACATCTATAAATAATATTTAAATAAATAATATTAATATTTAAACTTGATATGGATGAACCATTCAATATTAAAAAATAACTTCTTAGTTTATATATATATATTTTTATTATTAAAGTATTATAATTTATATAGTATTTTATAGTATTTTATATTAATTTAAATATAAAATATATATATAATGCATATCTAAAAGGGTTTTATAAAGATTTTATATTAAAAAGATAGATTTTATTTTATATTTATTTTTTTATTTTTTATTTTTTATTTTTTTTTGAAACAAATAATTAGTAAAAACAATTTTTTTTTTTTTATTTATTTATTATTTTTATTAAATTTTTATAAATTTTTAATATATTCGAAAATACATATTATATAAAATTCTATAAAATATGATTTCAAATTAAAAGATTTGTCATATTAATGTTACATCAATAATAAATTTATTAATACAAAAATTAAACAACTTTAATAAAAGTTTCATATATTTTCCGTATTTTTTTTTTTTTTTTTTATTTTTTTTTTTTTTGGAGATTTTATTTAATTATTCATAAAAATTTTAATAGTGATATATATATATATTTTTAATATTGACCAAACTCTAATATTAACTACTAAAAGCAATATTACTATTAAAAGCAACATAAATATTAAAAAACAATTGCTTCAAATTATTTTTTATCATATTTTTTATCATTAATATTTTAATTTTATTGTTCATTCTTATTATTCATTATTATATCATTCAATATTTCTATTTTTCAATATTTTATAATATAATTCTTATTGGTATAATGTTTGATTATATAATCAACTAATAAAAAATATATAAAGTATTGAATTTAACGAAAAAATTGTAATAAAAGGATGGATTTTTACTTTTTTTAAATATATATATATATATTTTAAATATAATATTATACTATAATACATTTAAAAAAGTACATCATAAGAGAATAATAAAAATGAAAATTTTATTTGAAATATTTTTTATATTCATATAAAATATGTATAACTTTAATTTTCAAATTTAAAGAACTAATGGTTCATACTTTCAAACTAATAATAACTTTAAATTTAATATTTACAATATGTTAAAATGAAAAATATTTATTTAACTACTTTTTTCAATATACAATATTAATATTAATATTTTTAAATTAAATGCATTTATTTTATTTTTCTTTTCTATTTATTTATATTTATTTATCTCTATATATATACAATATTTATTTTTATTTATTTCTATATATATACAATGTCTTATATATTTATATTATCAAGTACGAACAGTTTTATAAAAATGAAAAATAATTATTTTTATTCTTTAATGTGAGATATGAATTTATTTTATGTTAATTATTTCTTTACATATATTTTTTATCTATTTCAATCTGTATATATAATTTGAAATTAACATTTCCATTTTGTATCTTCAATATTAGCTTCATGTAATTATTATATAAAAATCCTTATTGTTTAAAATAAAAATATTTTTATGGTTTAAAAAAAAAATAAAATAAAATAAAAATATAAAAAAATAAAAAAAAAATAAATAAATAACAAATCTCAAACTTATTAAAGGTTAAAATTTAAATTTAAAAAAAAAAAAAGATAAAAATTTATTTTTAAATTAGGATTAGTGAATTTATATTCAATATTACACAATAAATTAAAAATTTACAAATAAATTCTTTAAGTAAATTTTAGTATAATGGAACAAAAATAATACAGAATATATGTAATATGTAATATGTAATAAAAAAATATGTATACATAATTTTTTAATTTTTTATATTTTTCCCTTTAATTATAATTTAATTAAAAAAATAAAATCAAATAATAAAATAATATTTTTTCATAAATTTTTACTAATTTTTTTTATTTAATAATAAATTATGGTGAGACCATGGATGAAATAAATTTTATTTCAACAAAAAAAATAGTAAAATTGAATAAATATGAACCATTGAATACTGATTTAAATTTAATTGTTAATTGTTCGAAAGAATATATAAAATGGGTACTTGGATTTAATGATGAAATAAGTAATGATTCTAAAGAGATTGAATATAGAACACAATTAAAATGGTCATTATTAAAATGTTTGTATACATAAATTAATATATAAAAAGTATATATAAAGTAAATAAATTTTTAAAATAATTCAAAATTTATTAATATATAGAGTATTTTATACTATTTTTATTTTATTTTATTTTTTACAAAAAATTAAATATTTGCTTTAATAATAATAAAAATTATTATTATTATTTGTTACCATTTATAGCTTTACCATATTTTGAAATCCCATTTCAATTTCAAAATGTTTTAGATGAAAGCTCGAATGAAGTTGTTAATTTTGCAATATTTTGTAATAGAATATTTAATTCAGATATTCCAACTCATGAAGTTTCTTTATTCGCATATAAAAGTTATAGAGCTAAAAATTTAATTCAAGCAATTCAATTTTTTAAAAATAAAATTAGTGAAAATAATTGGGGTGTAAATGAAGATATTTTAAATATATTTTTGGAACTTAAGACACAAGTAAATACAATAATTATATAATTTTAGAAGTAAAAATAATGAAAAAAAAAAAATAAAATCAATATAATTTTTTAATGTTAGATTTAATAATGATAATATATAACATTAATTTTGGCATTAATTACAAACAATAATAATAATAATAATTGTTTCATATTTTATTTTTATTTTTATTTTTATTTTATTTTATTTATAATTATTACTATTTTTTAAAAATGAAATTTACATATAGGCATATTTACAAGGGTTTAATAGTAAAAGTAATAAGAAAGCCTTAATAATACAACATTTTGGAATTGTGGAACCAATTTTGTCAAAATCTAATAAATATGAATTATATTATAAGTCATTTAATAACAGAAAATCTGAGGTGAATTTTAATATATTTTTATATACTTAATATAAATGCTGAGTATTTCTAATAT
>JACVTC010000057.1:857500-860000 GCA_016946835.1 Neocallimastix lanati (nom. inval.)
TTAAATAATCGATAATATTGTAATCTTTATTTATTTAACAATATTTAATATAATATTATAAAAATATGATTAATGAATAAATAAATTTATAGGAGAAATCAATAAATCAAATAAAATGGATATTAGTTCAGAAAATGATGAATCTCAATTTGATACAACAAGTTATGATATAATAAATAAACCAGAACTGATTGAGTAAGTGACAATGATCTTTTTTTTTTTTTTTTTTTTTTTTTTTTTTTTTTTTTTTTATTATTATAAAAATTTAAATAAAATTATTACTATTACAATAAATTTATGAATATTAATTATTATTATTATTACTATTATTTCTTAATTAGTCCAAGATATATGTTTCAATTAGTTGAAGAATTTAAAAATTCTAAATCAGATTCTGACAGTTCTGATTTGGAAGAAGATATAAAAAATAGAAATGAAATAAATGATAAGACTTTATCTAACAGTGAAAATTTACCTTTAAAAATTAATAATAATATGAATAAATTAATAGAAGAAGGTATTTTAATTTTCATTAAATTTCATACATTACAAAAAAAAAAAAAAAAAAAAATATATATATATATATTCATTTTAATAATTAATAAAATAATTTAAATATATACATATATATATGTATATATTTTAATTATATTTTATTTTATTTATATTATAAAATTATATATATAAGAAAAATCTTCAGAAGAAGAAGAAAAAGAAGAAGAAAATTTAAATGAAAAGAGGAAAGAATATAAAAGAAAGAAGAAACAATTGAAGAAAAAAGGAAAAAATCCAGATATTGTATTGGATAGTGAGGATGAAAATAGTGAAACGATCTATAATATTTCATTAAAAAGAAAACGTACTCATAAAAATAAAAAAATCCTTGAAAATGTGAACAATTCTACTAATAATAACAAAAATATTTCTGAAAATTTAAACGAACATAATAATAATAATAATAATAATAATAATGCTACTAATACTAGTAATACTATTATAAATAATAATAATAACAATTATAATAATAATAATGCTACTAATACTAGTAATACTATTATAAATAATAATAACAACAATAATAATAATAATAGTAAAAATAATAATAATGATAATGGTAATAGTGATAGTAATGATAATGAGAATAATATTGAGGATAATGGTAATGGTAATGGTAATGATGGTAATAATCATAATAATAGTAATGATGATGATGGTAATAATATAAATTTGAGTCATTTATCAAATAAAGAAGTAATTGATAACAATGAATTTAAAAATTCAAGTAACAAAAATAATTCAGATGAATATAAATATAAAATGGATTCATTGACTTCATCTTCCAATGATCATAACAATGTTTTACAAGACAAGTTAATTATTTTAAAAAATAAAAAATCACATTCTCAAAATGTAGAATTTGCACTTCAATCACCTTCATTAACTTCTTTATCCTCAAAACCAAACGAAAATGATTTAAATATAATTCAATCAACCTTATCTGATTCACCAGAATTCCATAAATCAGGTACATCTTCAACAAAAAGTAAAATTAAAGTATCGGAAATTAATAGTGAATTGGTTAACAGTGAAATAAATGATAACAATAATAATGGAAATGATGATGAAAATAGAAATAGTGAAAAAAATGGAAATGATAAAAATAATGGAAATGATGAAAAATATAAAAATGATGATAAACTTAAAAATACTAATAAAAATGGTAATAATGATGATAATAACTATAATAATAATAATAATAGTAATAATAATAATAATAATAATAATAATAATAATAATAATAATGATAATAATAATAATAATAATAATAATAAAATTGATGATGATAAAAATAATGATGAAAGTAAAACAACAAATACTAAAGATAATACTATTTTAGAAATAGAAACTAATAACATGATAATTGAAGGAAAAGAAATAAATTCAATACCAAATAATAGCAATAATAAAGAAAACTATTCTAATAACAGTCAAGTAATTAATAATTCATTGGACTTATCATTAAATAATGAAATCATGTTATTTTCAAATCTCGATGAGGTTAATGAACCTAATGATATAAATCATAATAGTGATGAAAATTTACCTATAGATAATTTAGATATATCCAGTACTGATATGGCATTTTTAACACAAGTTACAACTAATGATAAGTATGATATTGACAAGGAAAAAATGGTTGAAACGAAAGAATCTTTATCTTTTGATCTAGAAATTCCCCCTTCCAATGAAAATTTTGATGATGATAATGATATGGAAAGTCAACCAGATCTAAAGGATGAAAATAACAAAGAACATGAATCTAATGCTATTAATAATGAACTTGAAGATAATAATCAATTACAAAATCAAAATAATTTATTAAATCAAAAAAATAATATAGATACCAAAAATACTATTAAAGAAAATTTTATTGATAAAAATAATGATTTAAATAATAAAGATTCTAATATTAATGTATTAGAAAACAGGGAACTTCAAA
>JACVTC010000057.1:862500-1015000 GCA_016946835.1 Neocallimastix lanati (nom. inval.)
TAGCTACATGAGAGATTAAATAATACTATACATATACAAAATAATGCTAAAGTAAAAAAATACAATAGATTCATTACAATGATAATATGTAGAAACTTCATAATATTATTAATTATACAACTCCAATGTTACAACATATCCAATTTAAAACAATATAAAACATCAGGTTCACTTTTAATAGTCTTCCAGTATTCCAATTTATACTCTTCGTACTACTAGAAGCCACTTTATAAAGAATTTTTTTTTTTTTTTTTTTTTTTAGACTAGGAAGAGAATATACTTCCAGTGCTTTATTAAAAAGATTGAAATATTTTTATGTATAAATGATAAAAAAAAAAAATAACATGTATGTAAAAGATTAAGTAAAATAAAAAATAATAAAAAGTTAAGAAATAACAAATTTTAATTAATTAAAGAAAAATTTAATGTAATAAAGAATAAAAATAAGTTCAAGAGTTAAAAAAAAAAAAATTCAGTGTGATGTATACTACGAGGAGTAACATGATCACCAATTAAATCTAACATAATAAAACAAAGAAGTAACATCTTTAAAATAGATAGTGTGGTATCCACTAAACTCTCTCCTGAACCACAAGAAAGATCATCAGAAGTTGAATTACTTACTATAGGTTCTGTCTGTTTGGAACTGTGCTGTTAGTTAATGTATATTGATGAGAATTAATATGACTTCTAACTGCATTATTCCTTTGCCATATCGGTACGACGTCGGCACTCTTGGTAATGAAAGTGTTTTTGCTAAACCTCTCAAAAAGTAACTCAAGAGAGCTACTGACGATTGGTATTGTACTAGCAAGGTATTTTGCAAGCCCCACAATATACGGAACAGTAGACCCCTGTGAACTTTTTAGGAGTTGTTAACTTAAATGTCTCTGTTCCCCAGTATCGAATTGTAGCTCATACTTTAGAAAGGATAACCATTGATTATCATTAGAATTACAGAAAGCTGTAATTAGTACGCCTGATATAGGCTATACCTTTTCCATCAACCCTTCATGGACCTGGAAAAACAGTTGATATAAGAAACACCTTTGAGAAATCTTTGAATTTATTACTCTAAATATTATGTAGTTTTTATTACTTTTATATGTCATATATAATTTATATGTTCTATAACATTAAATTAATAAATCAGCATTAACAAAAATTAATACAAACAAAACAAAAATTAAACAAAAGCAAAAGAAAAAAAAAATAATAATAACAATAATAATAATAACAATAATAATAATAATATGATTGTTATATAATTATTAATATCAAGCAATAAAAACTATCAAAAAATGTTAATTTTTAATATTAAATTCTGTATATATAATTAGTATTAAGAATTAAAAATGAATAGAAAAGCCCATCAATACTGTAATGAAATAAAAAAATTTTTTTATTAAAATTTAAATAATATTAAATTTAAATAAGTAATAACTTAATAATAATAATAATAATAATAATAATAATAATAATAATAATAATAAAGCTTTATTTATAATATTAATGATATATTTATTAGATTTTTATCTTCGTTTCAATATTCTTATTTATTTATTTATTTATTTATTTTTATTTTTTTTTATTTTTTTTTTTATTTTTTATTATTATTAATATATGTTTTTATATCTATAATAATTTTAATTATATAATATAATCTTATAAATTTATGATATTATTATATAAATATATTTAATAAAATTATGTAATGCATCAAGTATATATATCATGATTTTTTTTTTTTTTTTTAATTTTTTATATAAAAAAAATATTTATGATATTAATTTTAAATCACATTAGAAAATAAAAAGGATAGTGTGTTATTTTATAAAAGTGATTTAATTATTAATGAAAATTTACCAATAAAAATATACAGAATTAATGTTTACTATATATATATAATAAACAATTAATATTAATTTTTCTTTATTTATTGTTGTAACAAATGTTTTTATCCTGTCTTATTTTCCTTTTTTTTTTTTTTTTTTTTTTTTTTTTATTTATTTATTTATTTATTTAGTTATTTTACTATCTTCTTTTTCTTTATCGAAATTTTCCTAATTTTTTTTTTTTTTTTTTTTTTTTTTTTTTAATATTTAATTATTTTTTCTTTCACTAAAAAATAAACTAATAATTACTACTTTAATTTTAAAGATAAACTAAAAAAAAAAAAAACATACTGAAATTATTCTTTAAGTTAGAAATAATTTTACAAATCGAAAATAAGGTTATTTTTATTGTTATTCGTCGTTTCTATATTTCGTTTTTGTTGTTGTTCGTTTGCTTATTTAAATATATTTTATTATTCCTTATTGAATATATTTAAAATTTAATTTTATTATGAAACTTTAATGAATTACGTTTGATTTAATTATAGATTAAAATTCTCTACATAACAATCTTTGGTTCAGTAATATTTGCTGAGATACTTTTATGTGGAAGAATTGAACCACCATTAATATAGATTTCATCTTTAACGTGGACATCATCACCTAAAACGGAAACACCTTCTAAACGAGCCCATTTTCCAATGGTTGAATGCCATGCAATAATACTTTCTCTAATCCATGAATGGTCTCTAATTTTTACATCTTCTAAAATTGATGATCTCACAATTCTAACACCATCACCGATAACAACATTTGGACCAATTACAACATTTGGACCAATTTTACAACCTTCACCAATCTTTGCAGTTGGATCAATTAAAACATTACCAACAACATATGGGGCTTTAGATAACTTTTCTGGACTCTTTTTAGCAAGAGATGAAAGATATAATGACATACCAGTTAAGTAATCCTTTGGTTGACCAACATCCATCCAAAAACCTTCTAAATCTAAGCAATGTAACTGATCTTCAGCGGCCATAGCAGGGAAAATTTCCTTTTCAATAGATGTTGGACGTAATTCAATTCTGTCAAGCATAGATGGATTGAAAATATATATACCAGCGTTAATTCTATTACCAACGAAAATTTGTGGTTTTTCAACGAAACGATCAATAACTGAGCTATTTGGCTTGCAAACTACAACACCATACTTTGATGGTTCTTCAACCTTTGTAACCATAATGGTACCTTCAGCACCGTGAGCCTTATGGAATTTAGCTAAATAATCAAATGGGAATTCACAAATAACATCACTATTTAAGACAAAGAATGGATCATCATCTTTAGCAAGAATATCCTTAGCTAAAGCTAATGGACCAGCTGTTTAATTTATGAAAATTTTCATTATTTTTCATAATTTTATTAAAAAATCAATAAAATAAATTAAAATAAAATATAATTAATATTAATGAACATTAATATATTCGATAAAATTCATATATTTTAATTCCATTATTGGTATTGATAATTCTAATTTCCATTTATTATAATATATATCCTTTTCTAAATTATTCTTTATTAAATAATTTCATTATTTACCTGTTCCTAAAGGTTCATTTTCAACTGAAAAAGTAATAGTAACACCAAATTCTTCTTCATATTTCTTCATGAAATTTACCATAATTTCTGGACGATAGTTAACAGCAAGAACGATATCTTTAACACCAGCCTGTTTTATTTTTTAAATATTGAATATATTTTAACCTTTGTTTATTTTCTTATTTATTTTTATAAATAATTATATTCTTCTCAAAAATACTAACCTTAGATAAAGCCTCAATTTGATGAAGGATCATTGGTTTATTTGCGAATTCAACTAAAGGCTTTGGAAGAGTAAGAGTTAAAGGTCTAAGACGAGTACCAAAACCTTTATTTGTTTTTAAAAAATATAATTATTATTTTTTAAATATATTTATAATATTTATATTATTAAATAAATTGTAATCTTTTCATTGTATATTGTTTTATATATATATATATTTTTATTTCTCTATTTTTTTTTATTTTATTCAATTATTATTAATTATATTTATTAAATAAAACTTCTATTTATTTATTTTTATTATTTATCACTATTTTTTTCCCTTCTCACTATCATTTAATTTGTTTTATTACTAGTATTACATTATTATTTTACTATTATAGGAGCAAATATTATTCGTATAAAACTTTTTTATTTATTTTTTTTATATTATTTATTATATATATAATAATTAGAAAAAAATTATTTTGAAGATATTTACCACCAACAAGAATAAGAGCCTTCATTTTTATAATATTTTTTTATATGAAATTAAATTGATTTGGATAATAAATATATCTACATTTAAAAGAAAAAAAAAATATATAATATTTATATTAATATTTATTTTACCACACCTTTATTTTATTATTTTACTTTCTCTGTTACAACTTTTTTTTTTTTTATTTATGCTTATTTATTTATAATTACTTCTATTTTTATTTTCTAATTTAAAGTATGTAATTTTTATTATTAAAAATATTTCTAATATTTTTTTTTAAAAATATACCATATATTATAATATTATCTCTATTTTTATACTATTTATTATAATTTTAATATTTATTTTTAACAATATATAAAAATATATATATTTTTACTTTAAAGACTAGGTATTAATATTTTGATGATACAAAATACTTTATGTTTACTACTATTTAAATTTCTTTTTTTGAAAAATAATAGAAAAATAAAAACAAAAAGATTTTTACGAAAATAAAAATTATGCTAAATTTATACGTATAAATATAAATTTAAAAATTAATGTATTTTATTAAACACATTTTCTTTTTTTATAGAAAAATGAATTAATTTATATATGAAATTAAAATATAAAATATCTTGGTATTCAATATTGAAATATATTATATTATACTCCTTATAAATATTAATACATAATAAATATAAATTAAAATATAAAAGTAATATATTGCATTTGATTGCATATTGATTTTCTATTAAATGAAATGTTTTTTATTTGAATTTTAATTATAATTAATTTGATGTAATAATTAAAATTTAAAGTAATATACTTAATTATTTATTGAATATTTTATATTCTATTATTAAAATATAAAATATAGAAGTTGTATAATAAATTATACTTTAAAAATAAAGGTTTATATTGTATTATAATATAATATGAATGAAACAAAAATATTCATAAAAAATTTTTTATTGACTGAATATATATTAAATATATTATTAATATATTATTAATATATTATAATTTATATTATATTAAAACTTTATTTCTTTTTAAATTTTATAATTACAAATGAATATTAATATATTAATAAAAAGTAAATATATACATATTGAACATATATTGATCAATTGAACATATATTGTTAATTGAAAGTTTATATTTAACAATAATATAATTTATATTGTAATACATTGTATATTACATTGTTAATTATAATTAAATATATCCTAGAACTTTATGTAAAACATGATTTTTAATTTAATATATTATATTTTTTTTCAATATATTTTAATAAGTATGAATATGTTAAATTAATATAATTTATTATTTTAATAGTATTGGTAAAATATCTTTATAAGTTTTATTAAAAATATTTAATATAAGATTGTATTACTTTTTATTGAATAAAGTTTTGGTAATAAATAAATCATAAAATACAGTATACAAATAATTATAATTTATAAAGTTTTAAAAATAGAAAGGAAAACTTATTAATTTAAATTTAATATAAAATATATTGAAAAAAGAAGATAGATTAAAATAAATTAAAAAATTTTATTATAATACAATCATTTTAAACAATTTTAATTTATTAATATAATGTAACATTCCATAAAGGTAATAATGGATATTATGAAAAAGAGGATTTAACATAATTTAATATTGCAAAATCTTAGTTTTATCTAAATAAAAATAAGGATTTTTTTACCAGTATCAATGATTTATTTATAAAATTTAATATACTTAGCCCTTTTTGTGTTACTTTAAATAAATGTAATAATTTTATTTTAAACAAATATTTTATTTAAGCCACAATTTATATTGTTTAATTTATCTTTTTTATTTATTATATGGACATTTTAAAATTAAATTTCTTTACATATTAATGAAATTCTTATAATTAACTGGTAAAATAAATAAATAAATAAATAAACAAAAAATAAATAAAAAATAAATAAATAGAAAATAATAAATAAATAAAAAATAAAATAAAATATAATACAATTTACTATATCAAAAAAACGAATAATATAAATAAATATTATTTCATACAATGCAATTTTATTTAGTATAAACAATTCGCTATGAGTTTAGTAAAAATTCATATTAAAAAAATTTTTAATATTTTTTTTCTACTTGAAAAAAAGAATATTAATACTAAAGAATCATTATTATTATTAATTTATTATTTATTTATTAATTTAATAATAATTTTTAAAATTTAAAATCTGTTTTAAAAGAAAAAAAGAAAAAACTTTTAAATTATAAATAATAAAATTACAAGATAATGATTTTTATGAATTTAAAACATTAACAATACTACTTATAAAAATGTTAATATAACTTTTATTTTTCATAATAATAAATTAATCTATCTTTTTTAAGCAATGTTTTTAATAATTATTGGAAAAGATAGGGTAAAATTTTATTTTTCCTTTTTAGTATAATCAATTTATTTCCATTATTACTATTTTTCAATTTTTATTTATTTATTTATTTATTTTTATATTTATTTGTTAATTTATTTATTATTTATTTATTTATTTTTATATTTATTTATTTTTATATTTATTTATTTATTTATATTAATTTATTATTTATTTTTATTTTTATTTATTTATTTATTTATTTATTTATATAAAAAATATTACTATTTTATTAATACTTAATATTATTAATTAATGTTTTTATTTTTCATGTAAAAAAACTATTGGCTACTATAAATTAATTTAATCTATTAAATATTTATTGTCAAATTTGTAATGATTTATTATATATAAATAACTTTAATATCATGACAAATACTATATATATTAAATGACTGTTATTATAAATACAATAATAGTAAGGAGAAAAGATATATGTAATACAATAATTAAAGAATACCTTTGTTTCTACCTAAAAATAAAATAAATAAAAAAAAAATACATATATATATGTTTATATTCAAATATATAAAATTATATTTAATTTACAAATTTTATACTAAAAATAATTGATTATTTTTTCATATGATTATATTTACTTACTTATATTAATTACAATACTATCCTTTTAATTAATTTGAATATCATTAAATTATATTTTATTCATTATTAATTAATGCCAGCTTTTTAATATTAGTATTAAAAGTCTTTCATCAAGATGATTATAGGAACATTTATCATTATGATAAAAACATTTTTTTGATACATATAAAATATATACTTATTAAAATTAAAATGGTTTAAACTTTAACTTGTATATTCGTTTAAAATATTTTTCATTAATTCTTTATATATATGTAAAACTAGGAGCAATATTAATTAAATATATATAAATTTAAAAAAAAAAAAAAAAAAGAGAATTAAAGAATTTTGAACATTATAATATTACAAATTTTATTTATATTAAAAATGAATGTAGTACAAAATAGAAAAAGAAAACGTGAAATGATATATAGAAGAAAAAAAAAAAAAAAAAAAAGAAATAAAAATGACATTCTATTTTATCCTTTAACTGAAGTTAGAAGTTACACATTGGTTATTTTTATATAGATTTTTGTACATATCTTTTATTATTTATTATTCATTGTTTCTTCTTTTATTATTTATTATTTATTTATTATGATTCATTTATTATTATACATTTTCATTTATTATTATATATTTACAATTATTATTATTCATTTAGTATTATACATATAATAATATTAATTTATTATTAACTGGAAGTCAAATTTTTTAAATAATTTTTCAACAATAAAATTAACATAATTATATTAAATAAAATATTTTTATTTATATATTTTATATATTCATGGACAAACTAAAATTTTATTAAATGTACTATTTTATATAATATTAAATTTGAGGCTATTACAAATAATTTGTGATATTATTATATTTGTTTTTTTATAATGTAATAATCATTTACAAAGCTTTTTATCATGACAAGGGAATATATAATAGCAATAAAATTTTAAATTTTTTTTTTTTTTTTAATAAAATATAAAAAAATAATATTTTATCAATAATCTATTAAATTATGATTAATATATTGAAAAAAAAATATTAATAATATAAGATAACAAGTGAAACAAAAAAATCAAAATCAAAAAAAAAAAAAAAAAAAAAAAAAAAAGTTATCATTACGGTATTTTTTGTTACAAAAAATTTTTTGTTTTTAACTTTTATTTCGAGTATTTCCTTTTGACCTAAGAAAGTGTGAATTATTTATTATACCAACATTAATAATTAATAAATATTAATAATATTTCATTAAATATTGTAAACTATAATTATTCAATATATTAATTTGATTATATAATTTTTTTTTTTTAATTTTAAAGTTTTTTATTATAAAGTATTATTATAAAATTAATACATATAACCTTATATATATTTATTCATATTAATATATATATATATAAAAAGAGCATATGATCATATTTTATCCCTATATTTTGAAATTATCATTATAAAAAAAAATTAGAAAAAGATACTCTGCTTTAATCAGTTTAATTAATTAAAAATAATTATTATATTCCTATTTTTATTTAATACATATAAAATTTGTAGATATTTTTTTTATGATTATTTAATTATATTTTTAATTATTACTTCTTTTTTTGTTTTAATTATTTTTTTTTTTTTTTTTTTTTTTTTTTTGATTATATTATCATACTTAATGATATTTAATAGAATATTTTTAATTGGGGTATGATTTTCATTCATAAACCTGTTAATATTAAAAATAAATTAATTATGTTAAATAAATATGACAATATCATATTGTGAAACATTTTATAATAAATCTTATTTTATAATATTATTTTCATTAAAATCATAAATTTATGACAAAATGATATAATTATCTTATTTTTTAAACAATCATAACTATAAAAATATACATAAATATACATATATTTAACATTGTGAACCACTTTTTATACTGTATCCACTAAAAAATATCGAGATTGACTTATATTTTGAAACTTTTAAGGAGAAATCTGTTTAAAAGTATATATATTTTAATAATTTGATAACTATATATTGTATATTTTACATATTATTATTATTTTATTTATATATATATATCTATTTTAATTAGTTATATAATACAACATAATAAAAATGTTATTTTTTTATTTATTTTATTTTATTTTTTTTTTTATTTTAATATATTAATTTTTTATAATATAATAATTTATATAAAGTTAAAAGATAATTTTTTTCTTTATATTAATATATATGAAATATGCTATAAATTTTTATTATATTAATATTATAAAAGCATTTAATATTAATGAAATATATAATTTTGAAAATAAAGCTAATATATTATAAAGATATAAAAAAATGAAAAAAAAAAAAAAATATATATATATATATATATATATGTAATATAAATAATAGCTATTTTCTATTTTATTTTATTTCTTTTTTTTTTTTTTTTTTTTTTTGGTTTATATGAAAAAATTTAATAAGATTTTGAAATATAAATATATATATATTTGATAGTTTTTTCTCTCTAAATGTATAAATTTTATTTTTCTTTTTTTTTTTTTTTTTTTTTTTTTTTTTTTTTTTTTTTTTTTTTTAAAAAAAATAAAAAAAGATAATTTCTTATAAAAAGAAAAATATATATATATATAATTATAATAAAATAATAATAATAAATATCTATGAGAAAAAAATTATTTTATAAAATGGTTATTTTATATTAATTTTTTTCTCTTTTCATTTCATTTATTTATAAATTTATCTTTTTTATATTTTTATTTGAATATTTTTTAATATTCATTATTTATATATTTAATTATGATAATGTTTTAAAATATATGTTATATTGAAGTATATTGAGATAGTTGGTTTATGTTATCAATAATTAAACAATAATACTTTTATTAGATATGTTAAATAAATATATTGCTTTTTTTTTTTTTTTTTATTTTTATTTTTTATTTTAATTTAATTCATAGCAATAATATATATATATATATATATATATATATAAATTTTATTTATTTTTACCAGCCATTCTTTATTCGTTGCTCTTGTTTTTCTATATATGATTGGGTATAATTAGTTTCTTCGCTATATCGAAGATCATGATTGTTGTTCTCCTCTATAATATCATCATCATTACTTCCCCATCCATTATTCAAACGTTGTTGTTGAATTGAGAGTGAATTATCATTATGGCTTTCCTCATCTTCACTATTTATGTATGAATATTTTGTTTCACTTTGTTCATTATATATTTTATTATCATTAGATGATGAGTATTTATGAACATATTCTTGACTGCTATTATCATAACTATCATTTGTTATTAATCCTTTAGGGCTTTTATCATCACCTTGATAACTATAAGTATAACTAATATTTCCATCACTTTCATTCTCATTATTATTTTCATAAATTTCCTGTTCATATATATTATTATCAGATATATTAACGATGGGTTCATCAGTGAATTGAGTATCAAAGTATTGAATATCAAAGGCATCTTCAACATTTGGTTTAAATGGTGGCTTAATTTCCAAATGATAAAGCTTGGTAAAGTCAATTTTTTCGAAGAAGGGATGGTTTTGAATTTCTTTACCACCTTCACTGGAACTTCCTAATCTTTTTTCTGAATCACGATTTAAAAGTTTTAATATTAAGTCTTTAATAAAACGAGATGGAAATGGCGGAAATTCAATAGGCGATTGTAAAATTCTTTGAACAATTTCTTCTTTTTCGTTTGAATAGAATGGATGCTTTTCACAGAGCATTTCATAAATAATCACACCATAAGCCCACCAGTCACTAGCAAAGGAATAATTTTTTCCACATAGAATTTCCGGTGCAATATATTCAATATTAGACATATCACTTACCTCATCTATATTTATGATAAATTTAGGAATCGATTGTCCAAAATCAACAAGTTTTATATGTCCTTCTTTTGTAATCATTATATTTTCTAATTTAAGATCTCTATATATAATATTATGACCATGAAGACTTTCTAAGGCTAATAATAATTCGGCTGCATAGAACCTTACTCTTATTTCTGAAAATCTACCATATTGGGAGAGATGGAAATATAAATCACCACCATTGATAAATTCCATTACTAAATAATTATGATCTTCATATTCAAATGCTTGGAAAAGATCGACTATGAATGGATGACTAATAGATTTAAGAACTTCTTTTTCAATTTCCCACATATCTTTATATTGCTTATTTAAAATTTTAACTGCAAAGGGTTCTGAGGTGGTCATTTCCTTACAGAGGAAAACCACACTATATTTACCTTTTCCTATGACGTTCAGAGCATCATAATTATCTTTAAAGTTACTATCATCTTCAATAACTGTTTTCTTAATTTTATTAGATTTATTAGGATTCGGTTTCAGTGAAGTCACCCATTCAATTGCATCAATAACAAATTTTGCTTTAAAAAGATATTGGGTTGCTGGACCACTACCATCTTTCTTAACAACGATACTAAATATATTATCTCCTGAATTGGTACCTTTACCATTTGATAATTCTACTGACACAATATCTTTAATTGCAATTCTTGTTATGTCTCCTGATTTCCAATTTCTTATATTAAAATTTTCATTATTATCTTTATAACACCAACTATTAATTAAACTTTTTCCAACTTGCATATAAAGCCATCCTTCTTTCACTGCATTATCCTCAATTATATCCTTAATATTCAAAATAATAATAATAATAATAATAATAATAATAATAATAATAATAATAATAATAATAATAATAATAATAATAATAATAATAATAATAATAATAATAATAATAATAATAATAATAATAATAATAATAATAATAATAATAATAATAATAATAATAATAATAATAATAATAATAATAATAATAATAATAATAATAATAATAATAATAATAATAATAATAATAATAATAATAATAATAATAATATAGACAAATAGATAGTTAGAATTTTATTAATTGAAAAAAAGGAACTTTTTTATATGTAATATAAAACAATATTTAATATTTGTATTATTATTTTTTTTATAAATAAATATTTTAATGGTTTTATTTTTAATCATTAAATATTTATTTTGTACCTTAGAATGAATAAATTTGATAATCTGATTTGTTGCTTCTTCTTTACTATTAGACATTACATGAAGCATATTAAATAATCCTTTAACTTCTTCTTCTTTTTCTGTATTATTTTTTTCTTCTTGTTTAGAATTTACTACACCAAAGAAACCAGCTAATTTAGCCATTCGCTTTACTGGTTGCTCATTTGATGGAGATTTTGATAAATTATCTTCACTTGAAGATAATGGTGATTTGACAGAAGTATTTTTACTATATTTATTTTTAATTTTATCATAAATATTGCCACGACTCATCGCTTTTCCTTTAGTATTGTTTTTCAATTTAAATAAAAAAATTTCATCTTTTTGCCATCCTCTCATAGTATCAAATGGTCTTTCTGAATTATGTACTTCTCTTTCATCTGTAATTTTTTTTTTTTTTAATTTTTTTTTTAAAATTATTTGGAATTTCATTATAAATTATTGTATATTTTATTATAATATATATTTATGTTTATCATAAATAAGAAATATTTTAAATAATTAAATATTTATCATATAATTAATATTAAAAAAAAAAAAAAAAAAAAAAAAAAAGAAAATAAATGATTAACATTATATATATTATTATTTTTATTTATTTATTTTTTATTTAGTTATTTTTTATTTAGTTATTTTTTATTTTTATTTTTTTTTTTTTTTTTTATTTTTTAATTATTTTTAATTTTTATTTTCTAATTTATAAATTACAACTTACATCCATTTTTTTGAGTGAACTCATAAATTTGGTATAATTCTTCATCTGCTTCTTTTATGCCTAATCTTTCACATAATATTTTTTTAGCAGTTTTACAGGTATCATTGATAGACATATTAATTGTTGTATAGGTTAAATTTGCAAAATAAACTCTGATAACTATATATTGCTCTGAAGAATCTAGTGTCTTTTTCTGTTATTATTATTATTATTATTATTATATTTATTATAAATATATTTTTAATAAATAATTAATATAGTAATATAATTATATTAAAAATTTTTAATTATAAATATATTGTTATATTTAATGACATAGTAAAATAAATGTATTATTTACAGAATTATAATTCTTTCGAATGATGTTATTAAGTTCTGTATTTTCACGTTGGGAAGAAGTAATTCCGAAGAAGTTTCCTAATTTTTTTGCACGTTTTCCAGAATTCTATTATCATTTAATTAAATAAAAAATTAAGTAAAACAAAATATGATAAAATAAAATAAATAAAAAAAATAAATAAATAAATAAATAAAAATTATAAAATACTTAATTAGTCAATTAAATTATAAATATTTACAAGAAAATCACCATCAGAACCAATTGAGTCAGCACTTCTACTCTATTTGTAGTAATAAATAATAGTATTAATAATAATAATATTATTATTATTATTAATTATTTTAATCAATTTTAATTATAAATCAATTATTATACTTTAATATTTACTATTTTAGGGATATTATCTAATTCTTTGGAACTTTCATTTTTACTCATTGATATTTGCGGCATGGATCCAGTAAAGGTATTTTGTAATTTCGTCAATTGTTTTTCTTTTTTACTTTTGAAAATATTTAATACTTGAGATGGAAAGCGTTCTACATCTTTTGAATTTGTATTTAAATTTAATTGATCATATGATCCATTTTTTTTCTTTCCATCCATTTTTTTTAACTCATTTATCTAATAATAATAAAAAAAAAAAAAAAAAAAAATAAAGATTTAAAAATAGTTGTTTTAATTATTAATTTTAGGATGAATTATAATAATAAGTAAAAATTATAAAATAATATATTATTTTTATGGTGGAATATAATTTAAAACATGTATTTTTACATGTTTTAATTATATTTACTTTTTTATTTCTTGTATAAATATTATTTAATTCTTCTTTTGATAAACCAAGTATTCTTGAGAACTTTTCCTCTTTCTATATATTAAAACATAATATATATAATATAATATTTCATATTAACAAAAAATATACAATTTATTAAAAAAAATATCAAGTAAATAAATAAGTAAATAAAAATTTAAAAAAATAAAAAAAAAGTCATATTACTTCATCGTTATAATTATAATAATTATCATTAGGTACTTCATTTGTCATTTCACAAGTAACTTTATTCTTATCTTTATCTTTCTTTTTCTATTATAAAAATATTATTGAAGGTAATTAAGATGTTATTGGAAAATAAATTAATATTAATATATCTTATTTCATTTATAATTATTTACCTTATCTTTATCAACAATATCATGCAAGTCAGTTTCATCAGTAACACCTAGTATATTGACCAATTTTGATATTTGCTTTGATTTCTTTATTATTACATTTTATATTTATATTAATGGTATTATTATTGTTTATTTATTCATTTATTTTTTTTTTTTTTTTTAAAAAAAAAAAAAATACAATAAATATAAATATTTTAATAATATTATTATTGTTACTTTTATTACTTAAAATAAATATTGAATTATACTCATTATTTACCTTTTTTCTCAATATGTATCTAATATTTTCATCTTTATTATATAGAATATCAAATGGTTCAAGTATTTCTTTTTCATCTTCTTCATCCATTTCTAAATTCTTTTTTTGAATATACCAAACATTTTCATCATAGGGTTCATTTCGTAGGAATAATAATGCTTCAATAACATCTTCACATGTTGTTGTTTTTGTTACCATTATATTATAATTTCTCTTTTCTTCTTCAAAATATATGTACAATTTCATTGTACTACTCTTTTTACGTATTCTAAAGGTTAAAATATTATTTGACTTTCTTTTTGAATTAAAGATTGTTTTATCTAATATACTTTGAATATTTTCATCGAGATCTAAAACATTTTGATACTTTGTACTAGATTCTGTATTTGGAGAGTTTATATCATTATTATCATTGTTACATCTATTTTCATCCTCTTGTTCGTCTTCATTTATAACGTCTTCAAATCCAAAAATTTGTAATAATTCATAATTACCATAATCTTCATAAATATTTATACTATTTAATGCTTGACATAATACTTCCTCTACAGTAGTTTTTCTCTCAACATATATTACTTGATTTTTGTAATGCTTCTCATATAAAATATTAATAGGAATCATATAGTTTTTAGAATCAACTCTTTGAAGGATGGAACGTCTTACTGTTTTACAAAGACGTTCTTCTAATTCTTGTGAAATAGAATTATATACTTGATCTAATGGAGTTATAGTTGACGTCATTATTTCACTACTCATTACACCAGGGAAATTATGAGGAAGATCTGTTTTTATACTCAGATTACCAAATTTAGAATTAGGAGTATCTTTTTTATCAAGATTATCAATATCTTGTACTGATGTTGACTCAGTATTAATTTGATAATTTTCATTTTCACTATCTTCATCAAAATACTCATACAATATATCAGCGTCATATCCATTAACTTTTATAGACCTTCTTTCTTTGATTAATGATAGACTCTTTTCACTAGACGCTGAATGAGACGAACATACAGAATCATCACTTTGACTTCCAATTGTAGAAACGGAGGATTTTTTTTTAATATGCCTTAGTTCTGCTGGTTTACTATTTTTACGAATTACTTGTTTTTTAATGGCTGTAGAAGGAATTGCAACAAATGATTTCGCTGATTTTGAGTTTAATGTAATATCATTATTTTTATTTTTATATAAACTTGAATCACTGGTTGTCTTTGTATTGATCATAAGTGGTTTAACTTCTACTACTTTGACCGTTTGATTATTTGATATATCACCATTTGATTGTGGTGTAATACTATCTGAAGCTGATCGTTGATGTAACAAAATGTCATTACTAGTTTTAGAACTATTTTCTTGTGGATTATTGTTTAAATGTTCTCCATTGCCTTTAATATGAATACTTTTAATATTAACATTGGCTCTTGAATTTTTTTTACTTGGAACTGGTACAAACTGCTTCTTTACCATTTTCATATTAGATATACCAATTTTATTAATTTGTGTATCAGAGCTAGCATTAGATTTTCGTAATACTGGTTCTATAGATATAAGTTCATCTAATGAGTCTTCTGTTTCCGAAATTATATCATCATTGGATGAAGATAAACCATGATGAATTATTTTTGGTTCTGTATTTTGTTGTAAGTTATCATTATCAAAAGAAGGTTTATCTGGAAGTGATTCTTCTGATAATAATTTTTTTTGTTCTTCTAGTGAGCTGTCACTTTTTTCATTAATACATGAAGAAATTCTTAATGGTGAATCCTGAGATTTCGCTCTTTTATTTCTTAAGATTAGACTATCTATTGTCAAATTATTTGGTTTAAATGGACTTGAAGAATTCTTTTTCAAAATACTATAAGAATTATGGTTTTCATTTTCTGAATCTATAATATTCACATGTTCATCCTCATTATTATTTTGCTCTAATTTATTACTATTATCAATATTATTTTCAGCATCTTCTGTTGAATTATCACTTATTTCATTTCTTAAATGACTATATTGATAATTTGACGATGCTGAGAGAGGTGTACTCGGATTACTATTTGATTGATCTGATTTTTTTGTATTCTGATTATTATCTAATTGATTAATCATCGTTTGAATTATTAACTTATTTTCAGGATTTAACGCTAATAATGCTAAACTTTCTCTTTTATATGAAATCATACTATCCACTCTATTTCTAAATGCCCTTCTATTGAGTTTTTGAGGAACTTGTTTTTCTTTTGTCTTTTCTTCTTGTATAACTTCAAAATGTTTAATTCTATTTCCTACCGAACCAGGAACTGTAATAATTTTATATTATTATAATTTTTTTTTTTTTTTTTTTTTGTTTGTTTGTTTTGTTTTTTGAATTTTGATTTTTTAATTTCAAATTTTAGGTATATAAGATATATATATTTAATTATATATTATTATATGAATGAAGTTATAATAATATTGATGATACTATTATTATTATTATTATTATTATTATTATTATTATTACCTATTTTATTTAATTCATCACCCTCTGATTCTTCATTTTCATTATTAATTGAATTATTATTATTTGTTGATAAGAAATTTTCATTTTTTTCATTACTTGATTTTGCAATAAAATTAGGTGAATTATTTTCTTGTATGTCTTTAATAATATCATTATTTAAATTTAAGTTTGGTTCTGTTTTAGGAATATTTTTATTTTTTTCATTTGAATTTTCAGTATTGTCATTAGAATTTATTTTATCTGTATTGATTGTTTCTATTTTATTTTCTATATCACTCATATTTTATGTATACATAAAAATAAGCAATTTTTATATTTAAACTTCTATTAACAAAAAACACTATTGAAATTTGAAATATATATATTATAAAGCAGTATTACAGAGATATTATATAGTATTTCACTTTTTGTTTTATAAATATTATTAATGAATTTTTTATGTATTAAATTAGTAATTTTAATAATAATAACAAAAGTAAAAGATATATAGAATATTTTATAATTAATGAAAAAATATATAATAAATTAAATAAAAATAGTTTATTATATATAATCCAATTTATTTATTATTATTATTTTTTATTTATTCTTATTTTTATTTTTTATTTTCATCTAATTAATAAAAAATATTTTGGATATTTGTGCAATTGGTTTTTTTTTTTTTTTTTTTTTTTTTTTATTTTATTTTATTTTATTTTATTTTATTTTATTTTATTTTATTTTATTTTATTAGCAATGATAAGTAATATTGAAATAAATTGGTATAAAATATTAATATTTCATCAATAAAATATTTATAGTAAAATTCTATTCCATATTTATTAATTCTTGTATAATTGTTTTTTTTTTTATTTCATAAATTTAATTTTGGTATTGTTCAATTTTGTTATTTGTCTATATATACTAAAATTATAATAATCCAAAATATAATGAATAAATTATAACTATTTAAGAAAGTTATAATTTCTTAATTAACAATATAACTAAAATGTTATAAAGATTTTTCCTATTATTATATAGTTAGTCATTTAATTTATTTTATTTTTATTTATGAAATCAATAATTTATAGAATAATAATTATATTTTAAAAATATTTAATTATTACTATTAACATATATTTTTTAATTATAATTTAATGCAAATATTTATGTTTTTATAATATTATTATTATGTTACTTTTATATATATTTTACGTAAATATGATAAAAAACAATATAAATTAAAACATATGAAATAAAAAGAAAGCCAATTATACAAATCCATTATTAAAATTATAAATTATCTTAAAATTTAAATATATAGTTTTTTTCTTTCTCTTTTTTTTTTTTTTTTTTTGGATTATATTGAAAAAATAATAAATACGATTATTTATTATTACTTATTCTATTATTATAGAAAGATTTTTGATATATTTCATATTGTTTAAATTAATAAATAGTAATTTATAGTTTGAGAAACAATAATTTTAATTATATATTATTATATTCAAAATTATTATAAATTTTAGCTTTCATATAGATTTAAATTTTTAATAAAATCTTTTTTTTTTTATTTTATTTTTTTCTTACATTTATTTTATTTTTAATATATGAAGAATTTAAAATTCAATTCATTTTATTTTTAAAAGTTACTATTTATATCTTAAAATATATGAAATATATATATATATATTTTAGTATCTACAAATTCTAATATAATTTAAAGTTTATAATTGTATAAATCAATATTGATTTCTTGATTAAAAAATTTAAATGAAAATATTTTAATATTTTCATAATTATAATTATAGATATTTAGTATTAAAAATATATAAATATATAGTAAATTCTATGATAAAAAATAGTAAAATAAAAAAAAAAAAAAAAAAAAAAAAAAAAAAAAAACATTTGCTTTGTAAAAGATAAACTAATGTTAAATTTTTACAACAAGATAAAGTAAAAAGATAAAAAGAAAAAAAACATTGGAAAAAACTGAATATCAAAAATAAAAATAGTAATAGTTATGTAATAATTGTATAATAAAATATTACATATATATATTTTTAGTATACAAATTTAACTAAAAATAATGATAAAAAAAAAAAAAAAAGTAAAATATTGATAATTGATGTTAATTTTTTACTTAAAATGAAAAATATTTAGTAAATATTTATATAAATATTATTAAAATAATTAATTTGAAAATAAAAGAAGATTTATATAAACTTATCTAAATTTTAAAATAAGAATAAAATAATAATAATAATAATAATAATAATAATAATAATAATAAACTTAATATGATAAAAGAACTAATTTAAAATTTCTTTATAAAAAAAAATTATTGGTATAATAAAAGAATATATTAACAATAAATTTAGATAAAATAAAATGTAACAATTTTTATTGCTAAAATTTTTCAATTATTCAAATCTTATTCATAAAAAAATATATTATTTCATTTAAACATTTGGGTAAATTAAAGCCAATATAATTAAATATGTTTAAAGTTCTAAATATATTAAATATATAAAGAAATAAATTTCTAATTGTTTCAACTATTTTTGGTTTTGTTTTATTTTAATCCTGAAAAAATACTATTCGATGTAAATATTTATATATATTAAGAAAGCTTTCTTATAAAAAAAAAAAAAAAAAAAAAAAAAAAAAAAAAAAAAAAAGTAAAAAATATATTAATATATTTTAATAATTAAATTCAAGTTTAATACTATTGAAAATTAGTATATATAGTATATATATAAAGAAATAATGCTAGAATTGAAAACTAGAATTGAAAACAACACTATTTACTATTTATTAATTTCAAAATTTATTAAAAATTAAATTACAATTTAATTTTCTATCTAGAAAAGTTTATTATTATTATTATTATTATTATTATTATTATTATTATTATTATTATTATTATTATTATTATTATTATTATTATTATTAATTATTTATAAAAGAGTTATGAATTAAAAAATTTTTTTTTATTTAAGAAGATTATTAATTATATGATATATTTTAGTAATTAAGTTTTTTTTTTTTTTTTTTGAAAAAAAAAAATTTCACCTTATTGATAAGTTAATAGAAATACAGATGATTATTAGCCTTAATATAATTTAGAAATATGTTATTAGAAATAGTTATATTTTAATATATTTTTAAAACAATACAATAAACGATATAATAATAATTACATATTATTAGTATAATTAATAGTAACTTTATATTAATTGTAATTGGATCATTATAGAAAGTTAGAATAAAAATTATAATTTATAGTGTTCATATAAATGTCATTTAAATGGTTTTTTAATAATATTTATGATATTAATTTACATGTTCATAAAAAAAAAAATTTAATAACTAATATTAATAGAATTAACTTTTCTAATAAAATAAAAAAAGGAAAAAAATTTAGTTTTAAAAATTGGAATAAAGAATTTTTTTTTTTTTTCTTCTTTTCCTTTTTTTTATTAATTTATTTTTTTTTTAAAAAAAATAAAAAAAAAAAAAATTAATAATTAAAGTTTAATTATAAATATTTCAATTTTTGCTTATTTATATATAAAATAAAAGTTAAATATAAATAATTGATGCTAAACGGAAAAATTATTGTTAAAGCAAAATTTGTAGTAAAAAGAAACATTAATTATCTATAATTAAAGGATAAATTAAGAATGATAAGTAATAATATACATAATTCCAAAAAATGAAATTGATCAATTATTATCTTTTTTATTAAAAATAACAAAGCCTTCATTATCTTCAAATTTAATATATTTAAATCCTAATTCATAATATTTAATAAATATTTAATTAAATGATTTGTTTTTCATTCCTTTTTATAAAAATAATGCTTCTGATTTATTATAGATTATTAACTCCATTCTCGATTAAGAATTTTACAATTCTTAAATTTTCTTTATATCAATGAAGTATTAATATTTTTATCTTTTAGATTGAGTTTTATTCCATTTATTGTTAAATAATATGAAAAAAATTTTTTTTATTTACTTAATATATTTTATAATATAGAGTTTTTTTTTTTTTTTTTTTAGGGTTAAGATTAACGAGAGAGTCTCTCTTTTAAAAGTATCAGACTCTTATTGAATTCTTTGCCATACTGTTTGTCTAACCCTAACCTGTCTCAAAGTAAGATTAATATGAAAAACATTCTCTAAACGCTGCTTTACACGACTGGCTTCTTTTCAAAGATTTATTGATCTCTTGAACCATCATCGAGGAAAGAATAGCTACACTAATCCTCTCACAGATCAAGTGCTCTCTTCACTAGCAATTATATATGTCTAACAACAGGAATACTTACCATAGCGAGTAAGCACCAATCCCATATAAATTCAGGAAGTAGTTGTAGGGTCGATCCAGAAACCTTATGTGTGTCAGTACCAATACTAACCACTAGAATAAAAACTGGAAAGACTTATTAATGATAAAGAAATTTTTAAGAATTATCAAGTTGATTGAGATATAAGCACTCAATTAGAAAATAAATAAATAAATATTTATTTATTTATTTATTTATTTATTTATCAAAATGACTAATCTTTGTTTCTTTTTTAAATATATATATATATATATATATATTTTAATTTTTCATTCATTTTTCTCCAAAAAAAAAAAAAAAAAAATACTATTATTAACCTTACAATGAATATTTCTAATATACTTCAAATTAAATTTTAATTTCTCGATTCACATTAAAACAAGCTTTAATATTTGTATATATATAATTTTTATGATGAATAATTGATAACTCTTCCAATAAATAGTTTATTACCTGAAAACTATTATTACAAGTTTTAGGTTATTTATTGAGATATACTTTTAAATATATATTTATGCAGAAAATAATTTATTTATCAATTATTCATGTGAAAATAAAATAAACGAGAAAAAAATGTATAAATACCTTAAATCAAATAATTATTAATAATTTTTATAATTATTTTAAATGAAAAAGGAAGAAAACTTTATTAATTAATATATTTCAATTTGATGAACTAAAATTTTCAAAATATATAATTGAAAAGATTTCAAAATTTTACAATAAAGATTATAAAACTTTGTTATATATGCCATTTTTAATATATTGAAGGTTTTTTAATTAAAATTGATGTAAAAATATTAGTTTTAATAATGATAAGAACCAAACCACTATTTTTTTTGTTATGAAAATTGTTTTTTAAGAAAAAATGAAGCATAATATTTTACCAACTGAATTAACATAATTATGAATTATGTTCCCAAGGATAGAAATTAAAATAATTAATTTGAATAGAAATGAAAATGGAGATTCATCATATTTATATAAATGATATTAAAAAGAAACAAAATAAATAATAAATTAAAATAAAAAAAAAAAAGTTAACATTAAAAATTCTTAATAATTTTAAAAATAAGAAAATTTAAAAAATTTTTTTTTCTTTATAAAATGAAATTTTATATTATATTAATATATAATATAATAATAATAATAATATAAAAAAATGTATAGTACATTAATTGATTAATTGGACTCATATATATATTAATTTTAATAAATAAAATTTTAATTTATTAAAAAAAAAAAAAAAAAAAAAAAAAAAAAGTAAAGTTTGAATTGAAATTTCAAGATTTAAAATTTTAAATTTATATTCAAAGAAATTATTATTATTATTATTATATATATATATATATTTTTTGTTTAAATTTATGTAATTTATTCTTTTAAACCATATTTTTAATAAGAAATTTTTTTTTTTTATTTTCATATAAACCATTACTTAAAATTCACATATAATTATTGTTTAAATAACATTTATTACAAATAAAATTAAATTATTAATTAAAGTATATATATATTTATATGTATATATATTATAAACTATATAATAAACTATAATACATCAAATAAAATAAAATTGAAAGTAATAAATACATTGAAGTAATAATTTTTTAAATTATTAATACAAATATTTTAAATTTTATATATTTACTTACTTATTTTTTCTTTTTTTTTTTTAAAAAAAAAAAAAAAAATACATGAATAAAGAAATGCATTTCAAATTTAAAGCAAATTCATATCAATCAGATTCATCTAATTGTTTAATTAGTGTTGATTTTATATTTGAAAATAAATTGAAATGTTTAGAAAATGTATTTATTAAGCCTTTAAATTTTAATGAGAATACGGAAATTTTTGTGACTTTAATACCAAAATCTTCAATTAATAAAGATGAAATTCATGTACCAAATTGGATATTTAAATATTGGGAAAATGAAAGAAATTTAGATACAACGAATTTGGAAATTGAAATTCAAATTATTAATGGTATTTTTTTATTTTTTTTTTTAAAAAAAAAAAAAAAAAAAAAAAAAAAAAAAAAAAAAAGAAAAGATAAAATAAAAGAAAATAATAATTTATTATTATTTTTTGTTGGCCAAAAAAAAAACAAAGTAATATTATAATAAATTATTAATTTTAATTTTATCTTATATACATAAATTAGAAAAAGATATATCAGAATGTGAAACTGTTACTATCAATAAATTATCAAAAAAATTATTCTTTCCATCTAAAATTATTAATTCTGGAAATGGTAAATATAATAATATAGAAAAAAAAATAAAAAAAAAAAATAAAAAAAAAAAGAATACACCAAATTTCATTATTGTTAATCTTGATATAATGTATATATATATATATTATCTGTATCTATATAATATAAATTATTTGATATTTTCAATTATAGAAGATAATAATACAAATAAAAGCCAATTTCAAAATAAAACACCTTTAAATTCTATAGATTGGAAAGATATAATAAATAGAAATGCCAATAATAAAATTGTACTAAACTATAATTATATATATATATATTAATAATTCAATGAAATCATACGAATTAAAATTGTAATATAATTTTATATATATATATATATATATATTTATTATATTTTTTAAAACAAAAATACCAAAAAAAAAAAAAAAAAAAAAATTAGATAAAATTAAATTCAGCGATTTCACTCTTGGTTTCAGCTCATCCTTGTCTTTTTAAAATTATATCAATTAATAATGAAAAAATAAATAAAACAAAAGTGTATAGAATTAATGAAAATACAAAATTTATTTTTGAAAGAGAAATTAATCTTGACAAAAAAATTCCTTGGGGTTTAGAAATTGAAAGACAACAATTATCAGATTTATTATGTAATATATTTAATTTATATATTATAATTAAAAAACAAAAAAACGAATGTAATATTGATAATAAAAATGAAATTTATATTTATAATTACATATAATAATAGCCTTTAATGAAATGGAAAATAATTTACAAAAGCAATTAAATATTCAAAAATTCAATGGAATAATTATAAATGGTGCTATTGGTGTAGGGAAAAATGAAGTTGTAAAGTAAGTTTATACAAAATAATAGTAATAGTATTATAATTAATAATTTATAAAATAAATAAATAAATAAATAAATAAATATTAAATATTAAATATTAAATAGTAATAATAAATAAATAAGTATGTAATAACAATAACAAATAATATTTAAATTAATAAAAAATAAAAATAAATTAATATATATGTGTTATAAGAGATGTATGTTCAGCATTAGATATTCCAGTATACCCATTATCAATATTGAAAATGAATTGGGAATATATAAATAATGAAGAAACAGCAAATAATACAACCGATTCAGATAATAATAAGATCTATAATTATTTACATAAAGTTATAGATAAAGCTAAATTATCAGCACCATCAGTAGTTTTAATATCAGAATTAGACCTTTTAGCCAATGGTAAACATTTATTAAATAAATTTAATTAAATAAATTATCTCTATATATTTAATTACCTTTATTATTTATTTATTTATTTATTTTATTTTATTTTATTTTATTTTATTTTATTTTATTTTATTTTATTTTATTTTATTTTATTTTATTTTATTTTATTTTATTTTATTTTATTTTATTTTATTTTATTTTATTTTATTTTATTTTATTTTATTTTATTTTATTTTATTTTATTTTATTTTATTTTATTTTATTCAATCTGTACTTTCATTATTTAATATTCTACTATTTATTTTATTTTATTTTATTTTATTTTATTCAATCTGTACTTTCATTATTTAATATTCTACTATTTATTTTATTTTATTTTATTTTATTCAATCTGTACTTTCATTATTTAATATTCTACTATTTATTTTATTTTATTTTATTTTATTTTATTCAATCTGTACTTTCATTATTTAATATTCTACTATTTATTTTATTTTATTTTATTTTATTCAATCTGTACTTTCATTATTTAATATTCTACTATTTATTTTATTTTATTTTATTTTATTTTATTCAATCTGTACTTTCATTATTTAATATTCTACTATTTATTTTATTTTATTTTATTTTATTTTATTTTATTCAATCTGTACTTTATATTTAATATTCTACTATTATTTTATTTTATTTTATTTTATTTTATTTTATTTTATTTTATTTTATTTTATTTTATTTTATTTTATTTTATTTTATTTTATTTTATTTTATTTATTTTATTTTATTTTATTTTATTTTATTTTATTTTATTTTATTTTATTTTATTTTATTTTATTTTATTTTATTTTATTTTATTTTATTTTATTTTATTTTATTTTATTTTATTTTATTTTATTTTATTTTATTTATTTTATTTTATTTTATTTTATTTTATTTTATTTTATTTTATTTTATTTTATTTTATTTTATTTTATTTTATTTTATTTATTTTATTTTATTTTATTTTATTTTATTTTATTTTATTTTATTTTATTTATTTTATTTTATTTTATTTTATTTTATTTTATTTTATTTTATTTTATTTTATTTTATTTTATTTTATTTTATTTTATTTTATTTTATTTTATTTTATTTTATTTTATTTTATTTTATTTATTTTATTTTATTTTATTTTATTTTATTTTATTTTATTTTATTTTATTTTATTTTATTTTATTTTATTTTATTTTATTTTATTTTATTTTATTTTATTTATTTTATTTTATTTTATTTTATTTTATTTTATTTTATTTTATTTTATTTTATTTTATTTTATTTTATTTTATTTTATTTTATTTTATTTATTTTATTTTATTTTATTTTATTTTATTTATTTTATTTTATTTTATTTTATTTTATTTTATTTTATTTTATTTTATTTTATTTTATTTTATTTTATTTTATTTTATTTTATTTTATTTTATTTTATTTTATTTTATTCAATCTGTACTTTCATTATTTAATATTCTACTATTTATTTTATTTTATTTTATTTTATTTTATTTTATTTTATTTTATTTTATTTTATTCAATCTGTACTTTATATTTAATATTCTACTATTTATTTTATTTTATTTTTATTTTATTTTATTCAATCTGTACTTTATATTTAATATTCTACTATTTATTTTATTTTATTTTATTTTATTTTATTCAATCTGTACTTTATATTTAATATTCTACTATTTATTTTATTTTATTTTTATTTTATTTTATTTTATTTTTATTTTATTTTTATTTTATTTTATTTTTTACTTGTTTTCTATATATTTCAATATCAATAACAAAAATATTACTTAATTGTTCACAGGAAGCAATAATTCAGAAATTAATAAAATGGCAATTTTAAAAGATTTAGAAAAAGTATTAGATAAAATTAAAGATGATAATAGCATACATATCATAGGCTTAACTGAAAATAGAAAGTTTTTACCTGAACTTTTTAGTAAAAGTCAAATATTCAGTAATGTTATTAATATTGATATTCCAAATAGGTAATTAAAAATTATAATAAATAATAAGTTCCATTATTAAAAAATAGAATGAACTTTCAAATAATTAAAATGATTAATTAATTAATCTCTTCTAATAATAAATATATCTTTAAAAAAAAAAAAAAAAAAAAAAAAAAAAAAAAAAAAAATTATAGAAAAGAAAGAGAAATACAATTATCCTATATATTAAAAGATATTCCATTAGAAAGTCATGTTATAATTAATGATATGGGGGATGAAGATAATAAAAATAAAACATTAGCTGAAATTTATGCAAAGAATTTAAGTGAGGTACAAAAATGAAATAAATTAAGACAAAATAAAATAAATTAAAATAGTCTAATATATATAATAAATAGGCTAAATTAAATATTTTATTAAATTATATATATGAAATGAAATTATTAATATAATTAAATGTATATATATATATATTTATTTATTTATTTATATTATGTTTCCATATAGTTAACACCAGGATATGTTAGAAATAATTTAAAGCAATTATGTAATTTTGCTATTCAACATAGTTTCATCAGAAATGATAAAAAAGTAACAACAGAAGTAGATGATTTAATTAAAATGATGGCATCTCTTTCAATTCATGAAAAGTAAACTATTTATTAATTATTAATATATTTATATTAATTATAATAATTAATAAACCTATTTTTTATTAACATATTTATTTTCATCTATTTATTTATCTTCAAAATACTAATATTTATTTATTTATTTATTTAAATCCTTTTTTTTTTTTTTTTTATAAAAAATATATAGCAAAGACAATAAAAAAGAAATTATTCATGTAAATTATGACGATTTTTTATATGGTATTAATCAAATTAAACCATCTCATACTATTGATTTTGAAACTAAAAGAGAAAAAACTTCATGGAATGATATTGGAGGGTACAATTATGTTTTATATATATATATATATATATATATATTTTTTTTTTTCAGTTATATATTTATTTATTTATTAATTTATTTATTTATTTATTTATTTATTTATCTATATATATTTATAAAATTAAAAAATAGATATAAAGAAATTGTGGAGAAAATAAAACATTTAGTTAAATGGCCTTTACTTTATCCAGAAACATATACAAAATTAGGAGTAAAACCACCATCAGGATTAATTCTTTATGGTCCTTCAGGTAATAAAAATAAATATTTATAAATTATTATAAAAAAAAAATAAAAATAAAATAAAATAAAAAAAAAAAAAAAAATAAAAAAAAAAAAATAATAATAATAATAATAATAATTATTATTATTATGTTTAATTTTATAATGTTTATTTAATGTTACAGTAAGTATTAATAATAACAAATTAATAAAAAAATATACTTAAATTATTATAATTCTATAAGGTTGCGGTAAAACATTAATGATTAATGCTTTATCATCAGATTATTCAATAAATTTTGTTACTGTTAAAGGGTAAATATATAATATATAAATATTAAAAAATATTTAAAATTAATTTAAAACTCGTTACATAATAATAATAATAATAATAATAATAATAATAATAATAATAATAATAATAATAATAATAATAATAATAATAATAATAATAATAATAATAATAATAATAATAATAATAATAATAATAATAATAATAATAATAATAATAATAATAATAATAATAATAATAATAATAATAATAATAATAATAATAATAATAATAATAATAATAATAATAATAATAATAATAATAATAATAATAATAATAATAATAATAATAATAATAATAATAATAATAATAATAATAATAATAATAATAATAATAATAATAATAATAATAATAATAATAATAATAATAATAATAATAATAATAATAATAATAATAATAATAATAATAATAATAATAATAATAATAATAATAATAATAATAATAATAATAATAATAATAATAATAATAATAATAATAATAATAATAATAATAATAATAATAATAATAATAATAATAATAATAATAATAATAATAATAATAATAATAATAATAATAATAATAATAATAATAATAATAATAATAATAATAATAATATTAATAATAATAATAATAATAATAATAATAATAATAATAATAATAATAATAATAATAATAATAATAATAATAATAATAATAATAATAATAATAATAATAAAGATCAGAAATTATGTCAAAATATCTTGGTGAATCAGAACATAAAATTAGAAAACTTTTTTCACAAGCAAGAAAATTAGCACCATGTGTTTTATTTTTTGATGAATTAGATTCTATCGGTACAAAAAGAAGTAAGTTATTTATAAAGAAAAAATTATATTTATATACATATACATATATAGTAATCATATTATAATAACTTAAATAATTAAAAATTTAACATTAATAATAATAATAATAATAATAATAACTTTTTGATATATATATATATTTATTTATTAATTAACTAATTTATTTAAAAGACTGGTCTGATGATGGTACTGGTGGTGTTGATGAACGTGTATTAAGTACAATGTTGAATGAAATGGATGGTATTCAAGAACGTCAAGGTATATTCATTATTGGATGTACTAATAGACCTGATTTAATTGATGATGCTTTATTAAGACCAGGTGATAATAATAATAATATTAATAATAATAATAATAATAATAATAATAATAATAATAATAATAATAAAAATAATAATAATAATAATATTAATATTAATAATAATATTAATATTAATAATAATAACAATAATGATAATAACAACAACAACAATAATAATAATAATAATAATAATAATAATAATAATAATAATAATAATAATAATAATAATAATAATAATCTTTAATTATAATAATTATCTATAACAATGATGAATGATTATAGGAAGATTCGATCATTTAATTTATATTGATATGCCAAATACTGAGGATAGATTAGGTATTCTTAATACCATTACTCAACCCTACGATGAATATAAAATGAAGGAAAGAGATTTAAAAGGTATTCCAAATAAAAAAGCTGTGATTGATCCTTCTATTAACTTACCTTTATTAGCCCAACGAACAAATAATTTTACAGGTGCTGATTTAGTTGTTTTATTTAGGTAAGATATTTTCTACTATATAATATCAATAATTATATATATAATAGAGAAAAAATAAATAAATAAATAAATAATAACAATAATAATAAAAAAAATAATAAATAATAATAAAAGAGTATATATGCATATTAATTTAAAATTATTATTATTAAATATATTATTAATGTTTAATAATTTTATTAAATATATACTATTTTGAAAAATAAAATAGACAAGCAGGTATTAATGCTCTTCATGATGATATTAACAGTGAAAAAATATTAATAAAACATGTTGAAAAAGCTCTCTTCCCACTTACTCAAAAAGTTCAAGAAAGAGAACAAGACTATGACACTTTAGTATTAAAAGATTGTTATAAAAAATTTTATGAAAATCATGTATAGAATAAATTATAAATAATAATAAATAATAATAATAATAATAATAATAATAACACTAATAATAATAAAAATAATAACTGTAATAATAACTGTAATAATAATAATAATAATAATAATAATAATAATAATAATAATAATAATAATAATAATAATAATAATAATAATAATTATAATAGTAATATTAATATTAAGAATAATAATGTATTTTTTTTAAAGTCACGGAAGGGAATAATAATTATATATATTTCAAATTATAGGAGAAGATAGTAATAAAAATAGTAATAATCAATATGATATAAATAGAATAAAGTAATATAATAAATATTATTATGAATACTACAATAATAATCCAAATATAATAAACTAAAAAATAAAAAATAAAAAAATAAAAAAATAAAAAGTTTATTTTTTTAATAAAAATATATTTCTTATTTTAAAAGAATTTAGTTCTACACTAGTATATATATTCTATTAATCTACCTAGGCTTATTTATTTATTTATTTTCTTACCAAATATTTGAACTTGTTGCAATAAGAATAATTAATTAAAAGGATAATAATAATAATAATAATATATATATATATATATATATATATATAAAAACAAGAAAAAGATTTTTTTTTTTTTTTTTTTTTTTTTCATTTATTATAATATCGAGTAATCATTTATTATAATAGATATTATATAATAGATATTATAATAAATGTTTATAGGTTGGACCTTATTTAAACGAAATTATAATTTAACAAAGATTGATTTCAACTGTTGGTAGTAGTAACAATAGCATTAGTATTTAAGTTTACTAATGAAAAAGCCATATAGCTAAAGTAAAATGTATTAAAAAAAAAATACAAAAATAAAAAAAAAAAAAAAAAAAAAAAAAAATAAAAATAAAAATAAAAATAAAAATTCTTTCATTAATATTAAATAAAATAAATATTTTTATAGTTTGATTACTTGCTTTTGGACAAAATATTGACTTTATAACTTAATATAAATAATATTTAATTAAAAAAAAAAAAAAAAAAAAAAGAATTGGTAACTAGTTTTAAGAATAACAAGAACCTTTTAACTTCTCTCATTCATTGATGAAAACCTTATATGAATTCTGATTTTTTTTTTTTTTTTTTTGATATGGTTATTTCAAATCTATATTAGAATTTTTCTTTTTTATCTTATCCATTTTTTTTTTTTTAACGATGGAAACTTTTAACAATGATTTTAAATTTAATAGCAAGCATAAATCAATCAATCATAATAAAAGAAAAATAATTAAAAAAAAAAAAAAAAAAAGAGTTAACTGTATATATATAATGGGCTCGAAATCACATAATGGTTCATAAAACAGTAATTTAAGGTATATATAATACTTAGTTTTCTGCAATAATTGCAAATTAAAATAAAATGTTGAGTCTTTATAATTACTATATGCTATAAAAAATTCATCGGTTTAATAATAAATGTAATACATTTATTGAAAGATCAATTTTTCCTTTTTTTTTTTTTTTTATTCTTTTAATAACTTATTTATGAATTCTATACCAAAATCTTTCTTAATAGATATTTTAGTTAAAAATATAATAAGAAAAAAAAAATTTTTTTTTTTCTTTTACTATTTTTCAATAGTTATATATATACGAGTTTATTTTTATTTTTATTTTTATTTTTTTTTATTTTTTTTTTTTTTTATTGGTAGAAGTAGAGCAAAGTTTAATTTCCTGTTCATGGGATGAATATCCTTTTTATTTTTATTTTTATTTTTATTTTTATTTTATTTTTTTTTTTTTTATTGGTAGAAGTAGAACAAAGTTTAATTTCCTGTTCATGGGATGAATATCCTTTTTAGAACATATATCATAAGTATTATATCCTTTAGTAGCTAGAATATAATTCTTTTTTCTTATTTTCTGAGACAATGAGAAGGAATATCAGTCTCATCATCGAATTTAGAATTGTGATATTTGTATTTAACTAAAGACTTTTGTTTATTAAAGCTTTACCATTTATTTTAATATTCTCATCAAAACTTCTATTAAGATAAGAATTAGTCCGCATAAGAAAAGGTAAAGAATAGAAAAATAAAAATATTTATATTTATATTTATATTATTATTTAATTTAATTCTATAAAAAAAAAAAAAAACAAAAATAATTAAATGAATTTTAATAGAGTTTATAATTAATTTATATATTGAATATAATGATTAAAGAATTGTTTCATTGACTTTACTGGTAATTAAAATCATTAATAGCGTAAAATATATATATATATATAGATATAGATATAGATAATAAATTTTACAATTCTTATAAAGATTAGAGAATTTGGAAATTGCTTAATAAGAATCAATAATTAAGTTTGTGTTCCTTAATATTATTGATTTTATTTAAATTATATTATTGTAAATTAATTATAAAATTACTTATTTTTTTAAGATATTATAGTTTATTTTTTAATAAATAAAATAATTAAAAAATACATTTTTCAATTATTCAAGATTACATAACTAATAACTAGCTAAGTTAACTAATTTAGAATTATTAGTGTTAATTTAAATAGTTAACAGTAGAATTCTCTATAATTAAATGAATATAAATAAATTATAACATTAATAGATAATATATTTATTCATTATAAAGTATATTATGATTATTTAATTTAAATATATAGCAATATGTAAAGGTTCTTTAAAGGCATTAATAAACTTTTTGGTAATTCAAAAATTTGATATATAATCCATAAATGGTTATACTATATAAATTAAATTTATTCATGTATAAATAAATTATTCATAATAACATTATTAAACTTTATTAAAATTTATTTATAATATCTTAAAAATAAAAAAGCAATAAAAAAAAAAAAAAAAAGAATATTCAAAAATTCAAATTTTAATTATAGATAAATATATATATATAAAAAAAAAAAAAAAAAAGAATATTCAAAAATTCTAAATATAATTAAATAAAAAAAAAAAAAAAAAAAAAAAAAAAAAAAAAAAAAAAAAAAAAAACGTGATAATAATTAATATAATTGTTTATAAATTAATATGTAGTTATAAATAAATATAAAAAAAAAAAAAAAATTAATATAATTATATATAAATTAAAATATAATTAATTATGATTTATTGTATTTTTTATTTTCTAAGAATTTAATTATTTAATTTTGATTTTATATTTTTTATTTCTATCCATTTTTAATATAATAGTGATTAATATTGCTAAGTATTTTTGTTTTATATTTTATATTGCTTAACTAAAACAATTGGTACGGCTGAAAGTATTGCAATTGAAGGATCTGAAAATTTTAAATTTCTTAAAATGGAAAGAAGTGCTGTTATCATGTACACACAGAAATAGAATATATTGTTATTTCAAAAATAGTTTTTATTATGCTAAAAACAAATTATACGAAAGTATTAACACATACAATAATGTATGTGTTAATGGTAATAAAGTTATTAAATCTTGTGATATCTTACATATTTTTGGAGACAATAAAAAATTAATATCTTTTATAGAAAATATTCATAAAGGTGGTGTTTATTATTTCGGTGGAACTGGTGTAAAGACAAATTTTAAAATTACATTGAAATAAGGCAGAACTATATATTTATTTTATAAAGAAGTTCATGTTGATCAATATTAATGAGTTTAATATATTAATATTATAAAATTTAATATTATTATATTATTATAAGTATAACTAATTCAATGAGTTTAATTAGAAAAAAAGTAAAAAAGGAAAACATATATTTATATAATAATATTTTGCAATTTTAACAATTTCTTTAAGTTGATATCTTGTTGGAGCACATAACACAATGTCATCTACAAAGAGACCTCCATAACATCATTTATCTCCAATAGAGATTCCATATTTATCACATCTATTAAAAATGGCATTAATGAACAAGTTAAATAAAATTGGTGAGAGGGGAACAACCTTGAAAAACACCTTTCTTAATACTAAATGATTCTGATAATTGTCCATCAACCCTTACACAAGCCTTGGAAGATAAATATAAGTTTTTCAATAAGTTTATAGCACTTACCTCTAATATCTAAATGATAAATCTTCAATAATACATTATATATGGGCACTGAGTCATACGCTTTTTAAGGTCCAAAAAAGCAAGGACCTTAAAAAAGCAAGGTAAGTACCCTTATTTTCAAATTTCCGTCTCTAACATATAATTCTTAATGTAGTGTAAAGACTTATACATTCTTCTCGATTACGAAATCCATATTGTTCAGGTCTTATAAATCCTTCATCAATTCCATATTTAGTGATTCTATTAGCTATGATTTCTGCTATAATTTTTAATCCATTATTAATAAGAGAGATGCCACGATAGTATTACAATCTGCTGTATCGCCCTTTTAAGTGAATAGAAACTATAGATGGGTTATTTCATGATTTTGGGAAATCACCATTGCAAATACGATTGATTAAAGCTTTGAGACATTTAAAGCAAGATGAAGTATTATTATTATTATCACTTGATTCTTCTGAATCATCTTTACAAGGAATCAAATCTTTGAAGAATTCCATTAGAATACCATCAGGACCACAAACTTTACAGTTAGGAGTAAATGAGATTGCTTCTTTAATTTCTTCATCACTAATATCTAGGTTAATATCCCATTCTTGTTGCCATGGACTTTTAAAATTCTTTTAGTGTATCAGAATCTTTCCAGTAATCTTTAGAAAGACTATGACCTGAAAAATCCGACCCTAAGAATTTATAATGAGAATGCCAAGCTTTTAATTTTTCATCTGTAGGAGAAACAAGTACGTTATTATTGTTTTTAATAGGATGAGAGACCGTTAAAGATTGATTATTTATTTTTACATTCTTTTGTACTCATTTCCATGATTTTCTACTATCCTTTTTTAAGAGCTAACGAACAATGGAATAAGTAGTGTTAATTAACTTTTCAATTACACAATATTTGGTAATATTCAAAAATAAAGTTTATAAATAAATTCATCAAAAAGATCAGCATTTAAATTTCTATTTGATATTGAACAATAATTGTTAATTACAAACAGTTTTTTTTTATAAAGTTTTTCAATATCTATAAAATATTCATTCCAAATTCAAGGAATAGATAGAATTTTTAAAGCAGCAATTATTGATGTAAAAAATTCAAATATTAAAATAATAATAATAATAATAATAATAATAATAATTTAATAATAATTATTACTTCCAATAATCTTACACTTAATATTTATAGATCACTTTTTTTTTTTTTGTTTTTGGTTTGTTATAAACTTTTTTATTTAACAATTAATTATTATAATTATTAATTACTAATATTAATAAAAAAAATATTTTTATTTATTATATATAAATCATTAAAATTTAATGGTTTTGAAGATAATAATTATGTACTTTATATTTTATAATAATATAAATATATTTAACAATTCGTTTAAATTGAATATCATAAATAAAATATATTGTTTAAAGATAATTAATGAATAAATAAATAAAAATGAAAAAAAAAAAAAATTATTTTATAATAATATTACTTTATCAATATTATTTTTTTTTTTTTTTTTTTTTGAAATTTTGTTAATATTTATATATTTTTTTACTATTATTATGAATTTTAATTCTTTTTAATAAAATTTAACTATATTTTTATCATTAATATGTTAATTGATTTTATTATTTTTATTAATTATTAATTTTTATCTATTTTTTTTATTCTGAAAAATAATTTATATAAATTTAAGATTTTTTTATTTTTTTTACTTTCGATTGCACTTATTTTTTTCTAGCGTAATTGTTTCATATTATTATTTATTTATTTAATATAAATAAAAGATAGTAAATAATGTAGTGAAAAGTAAAGTAAGATAAACTCTAGTCATTGAAAAATTTGAAATTGAAGAATCCTTTTGTGGTTTAGCTTTTTCAATTTTACCTTGTACAGTTTTGTAAACTGCATCACTTGGTAAACCAAGACATTCACTAACAGTTACAAATCTCATATTTGGATGAGCTGGCATCCAAGTGCTCTTAACCCATGGAATAATCTTTTCAATAGTAACTGGAATAGCATGTTGAAGAGTAATTAAAGTTTGATGATTAGCAATATCACTAGTGTAATGTTCTTGTGCCTTAGCAAAAGCAATATCAACACTTTGATTAGAAAATTCCATATCTTGAGTTTCAATATCCCAGTGAATAGCATATGGGTATCCGAGATCGAATAACCATTCTTTTAAAGTATCATTAACAGCACCAGGATTTTGGCCATCTCCAAATGGAGCTCTGTATGAAGCTGGATATTTACCAATGGCATCAAAAATAACTTTCTCATTATTAAGAATTTGCTCAGAGAAAGCTTCTTTAGTATTCATAACTTTCATTCCTGGATTATTAAGTACACATTGTTCAGTTAGACAGGCATGATTATAGGTGTGACTTCCAATTTCATGACCAGCTTCATATATATCCTTAATAAATGGAACAACAGTTGGAAGTGGATTACCTTGAGGATCTTTTAAAACATTTGCAGCATTAACATAAAATGTAGCTGTAATATTAGCAGCTTTTAAAGCAGCGAGTAATTCTGGAGTATTTTTGGTTGGTCCATCATCAATTGTAAAAGCAATAGTATTTGGAACCTTGCAGGTATAGTAAATTTCTGCCATTTCTCCAGCACAAGCGGAAACTTAAATTTTAAGTGAAATTTATTTATAATATTAACATTATAATAATATTAATTTTATTATTCCAAAAATTAATTTATTAAAAGAAATTCCAATTACTACTATCTATTGTATATTATTTTTAATTAAATTAGTTGTATTTGACTAAAATCTTAATATATATTTACCAGCTAAAGCGGAAAGAACAACGTTAGAGAATTTCATTTTTAATATCTATATTTATTTATTTTGTTAATTATTTTTTTTATTAATTAATAAATATAATTGTTGTAGTTTTTAGTTTTAATAGTATTAAAATATAAAAAAATTTTCTTTTTATTATATTTTATATATTTTCCACTGTTTTACCTTTTATATTATATATAAAATTTTAATGGATTTATATAATTTTTTTTTTTTATTTGTAAATATTTTTAATTTTTTTATTTAATAATAAAAACTTTTTTTTATTAATAATATACTTTTATTTGTTCGTTTTATATTTTTTGAGAAAAAAAAAAAAAAAAAAAAAAAAAAAAAAAAAAAAGGCGACTTTTCATTCTTTTATATTTTTTTAAAGTAATATTTTAAATTTTTAATCAAAGAAAATTTTATCTTTTTTTTTTTTTTAATTTAAAATAAATTGATATATGACTACATAAATTAACATGTACATGTACATATAATATAATATATTCTATAATATAAATTTATTAGTATGATTTATAATAAATCTAATATATTTACTGATACTATTCAATAGAAAAATATATTATTTTTTATGAAATTTCTAGTTTTGGTAATTTTAATTTCATGTTTTATTTTAATTAATCCTTATATATATTCTAAAATATATTATTTGATTTATTTACAATTGAATCAAAAATAAAAATAAAAAATAAAAAATAGTAAAACATATTAAATATGTATCATATTTATTCCATATATTTATAATATATTTACATAATATATAAAATATATAATGAAATTGAAATAGTTAATAATGTAATTATTAAACTCCAATAATTTTAATATATTTATTTTAAAATAATTATTATATAGATAATATTGTATTATATTATTAAATACAATTACAATATATTTAATATCAAACATGAAATTTTGTTTTTGTTTTGTTTTCTTATTCAAAAAATTTCTTTAATTGAAAGTAAAAATGTACAAAAAATAAAAAAAAAAAAAAATAGAAAAGAATAAAAAAAAAAAACTTTTCAAATTTTATATTAATTTTTACATTAAATATTTTGATTAATAGAAAAGAAAATAAAAAAGTTCTTAGATAAAAAGTAATTTTGATATAAAATTTAAAGAAAAAGCTACATTTAAAGAAGAATTGTAATAAAATAATAATAATAATAATAATAAAATATTTAAAGAAAATTAATTGGAATTATAGATTAAAAAAATGGTTAAATAAAAATATCTAAATGCTTTTTTTTTTATGACCATTTAGAAGTCTGTTCTTTTTGTATGTGGGTTTATTCTAAATTAAGGACATCTTTTTATCATTAAATAAGATTTATTTCTATTTTAATTTAAATGGGATTTATTAAATTAATTATAAAAAAGAAATTAAAAATAAACCAATTTTGTAATTATCCATTAAAAAAAATAAAATAAAATAACGGCCATGTAGAATTTAAAACATAGATTATAACAATTAATACTATATAAATACAAAAAAAAAATTAATACAAAAAATTGTTAATTTTTATTTTATTAATTGATATACATTGAAATTATAAGTTATTGTTTGATATATTAATTAATAAATAAAATTTTCCATAGAATCTTTTTCATTTCTATTACTAAAATAATCAATAGTATATATTATTTTTGTCTTTGTTAAAAATCAGTTGTATTAACTTTTTTTTATTTTTTCTTCTAAAACAAATAAATAATAAATAAAATTTAAATAATAAAATTTATATATATTTAATACATATATCTAAATGTAGAATAATTAATACATGTAATAATTAATAATAAATATTTCTTAATATAACATAATAATTTTAATTATTAATATTTTATTTTATTTATATATATATAAATGTTTCTTAATTATCTCTAGACCATTCGGTCACATGTTCCATTTTTTTCCTATCCACCAATAAAATAAAATAAATGATAACATTATTCTAATAAGGGAATTGTTTAAAGGTTTTTATAATTATTTATTATTTATTATTTATTATTTATTATTTATTATTTATTATTTATTATTTATTATTTATTATTTATTATTTATTATTTATTATTTATTATTTATTATTTATTATTTATTATTTATTATTTATTATTTATTATTTATTATTTATTATTTATTATTTATTATTTATTATTTATTATTTATTATTTATTATTTATTATTTATTATTTATTATTTATTATTTATTATTTATTATTTTTATTTATTATTTATTATTTATTATTCAATTATTTATTATTTATTATTTATTATTTATTATTTATTATTTATTATAATTCATTACTAATATTTTTAATGAATAAAATTTGTTATAGGAAAGGATTTTCTTTTTTTTCTATTTAATTTTTATTAATAATTACTTATATTAAAATTTAAAAATGTGTTATTAAAATATTATTAATTAAACTTTTTTTAACATGAAATTCAAATTATTTATAAAAAAGTTTTTATTATAATTCATTTTATTTGTTAATTATAATTTTTTTTTTTTTACTTTTTAATATAATTATTAATTTATTAAAAATTTTCTCGATTCTCCATAAAATAAAAAAAAAAAAACATTTTAATTGTTAGGAGTTTTAAAATTTATAATATAAATAATTGTAATAGTATTCAAAAAAAAAATTCTAATTTATATATATATTAAATATACGATATAATAAGCATTATTATTTAAATATTTTTATTTTTTTTTTTTATTTTTTATTTTTTTTAATTACTTTTATATATTTTTATATGAATTAGAATAAAAATTAAAGATAGAGGAATTTTTGGTTATATATTAATAAAATTGGTTCAAAGAAAAATATATTTTAATACAAATTAAATATTACAGAATTATATTTAATATTTATTATAAATGATAATTTTAATTTATATAATTTTACGGATCATAAAATAAAATAAATTAAAATATATACATATTTACAGTTTTATATATTTACAATTATACATTTATATAGATATATATTTATATATATATATTTATATCTATATTTCTTTTTTAAACCAAAGCCAATAATTTAAGTTTTAAACATTTAGGACTTTTTTTTTTTATAAATTAGTATGTATATAATCCTCAATTCCATGTTTAAGCGATCTATTTATTTTTTTCATAAATATTATAAAAATTGAATAAAATAAATTTAAAGTATTAATAATAAAACCTTTATTTCAAATTAAAATAACAAATAAAAAAAATGGCAAAAAAAAAAAATAATAATAATTATTAATAATTAATAATAATATTTAATAATAATAATTAATAAAAATAAATAATAATAATAATTAATAAAAATAATTAAAATTAACAATTATTAATAATAAAAAAAAATTTTTTTTATTATTGAATTTTCCAAGAAAAAATAAAATGAAAAAGCCACAAACTTTCGAATTCTGTCATTATAAATTTATTCTTTAAATATATCTTGGCATGTATTATTTTTTTCCTTTTTTTTCTTTATTTATTATTTATTTATTATTATTTATTTATTATTTATTTGTTATTTATTTATTATTTATTTATTATTTATTCTTTATTTATTTATTATTTATTTATTTATTTATTTATATTCATTATTTATTTATATTCATTATTTATTTATTTATTAATTTATTTTTTAAATTTTATTATTTAATATAGTTTTAATTAAACTTTAAATAGAGATAAAAATATGATAATTATAAATATTTTTTTCATTAAATATTTAATTATTTTAAACTCTATAATTAATAAAAAAGATTTTTATTTATTTATTTATTTATTTATTTATTTATTTATTTATTTATTTATTTATTTATTTATTTATTTATTTATTTATTTATTTATTTATTTATTTATTTATTTATTTATTTATTTATTTATTTATTTATTTATTTATTTATTTATTTATTTATTTATTTATTAATGAATTGATAATTAGATAGATAGGACTTAATATAGACAATGCAGTTAAAAAAAAAAAGATCATAATTTCTTTCATTTAGTCAATTCAAACACTAATCGGGAATAAGAATTGCTTTTTAACAGAAATCTTATAATCTTAGAGGTGAGGATCGTTGCCTATGAACTTTTTTTTTCTAAATTTATTTTATACACTTTATTTTTGAATATTACTTTTTATTTCACATTACTATTTAAAATATTATTATGTTCAAATTGGACAAATAATATTAATTCTTTTTTATTAATTTTGTGTTTATTTTTTTTTTTTATATATATATAAGAAAATATTCATGTAATTAATAAATGAATAAATAAATAAAGATTAAAGTTAGCAATAATTACAGATATATAATAAAAATTCATTTTTATATGAAAAAATTTATTCAAATATTTAATTTAGCCTTTTTATTATAAATTATAAACTTATTTCATTTCTAACAAGTACTATTCTAAAGTATTAACATTAATAATAGAAAGATTTATAGTATTTATTCGCAATAAAGTTCAATAAAACTTTTCTTATTAAAAATATCTAAAATAATAATAATAAAAAATACAAATAATAATATTATTATTATTCTGATATTAATTTTTTTCCCTATTTTATTACTATATTAAAACATATTAAAATAGTTGACAGAAGAAAAAAAAATAAACTTTTTAGTGTAACTATACAGATATAATTTTTAATTGAATATTACTTAAAATAGAAATATATATAACTTTGAAAAAAAAAAAAAAAAAAAAATGAAAAAAAAAAAAAAAAAAAATTGAAAAAAAAAGTAGTAATAATAATATTAAAAGCTATATATATAATAAGGGAAACCTTTATAATTGTTATTTGAAGTATATAATAAAGCATACTAAGAAACTCGAACATAAGTTTTAATAATTTTTTTTTGTGTGTGTTCTTTTTTTTTGTTTATGACAATAAAAGTGACATTAATTTTATTATTTATTATTATAAATTTATATATTTTATTTTAATAATATTCATTTAATTTATTAAATAGTTAATCTTTTTTTCTTTTTAATTGCATAATCAATGTTGTGATAGCTTATTATTAATAATATAATTTTTTTTTTTTTTATCAATAAATTTTATTTATTGAAATTAAATACAATTGATTTTCTACTTAATTTATAGTTTTAATATTTTTTACTAATATTATATCTAAAAATGAATTTATAATGAAATTTTTGGATGTATATATTCATCCAATTTCATACTAGATATAAAAGGTTGAAGTGATTAAATCATCCCTAATAGGGATATTAAAAAAAAGTTGTTCATGAAGCATTGTTAGGAATTGAAAAGCATACCAAAATGAAATGAAAGATCCTCATATGAATTGGTTGAACAAAGTTAAAAGGTTTATTATTATCAAAGTTACACATTTATTAGTTCTAAATATCTTTTCGTTCATATTAGCCCTTTTAAAAAACATACAAAAAAATAAATTACATTTCACTTTCAGAGGGAGCAACTGAATTATCATCTGCAAATAAACCTCAACACTAATTTTTATTTCTAATGCAAACATTATATTTATCGTATTAATTAAAACATAATTAATAGATTAAATAAAATAGGAGATAGAAAAAGTCTTAGGATGAACTCTTCAAAAGATATATACAACTCTTAAAAGTTATATAGTTTAGAAAAAGGAAATTGCCATATATTTATTTATTTGCCCAGAATATTAATGATGGAATAATTTAGTACACATACATCAAAATATATATATATATATATATTGACAATTGGTACTAAATCTTATATTTTTTCTTAAGATTGTAATATAATAAAAAAAAAATTTTTTTTTTTTCTTCTTAAATAAAATCCTTAACCATATAACTTTTTAAATGATTTATATATAAAATTTAATATAAATTTTATTTGACATGAAAAGTTTGATCTACTCTTTTTTTTTTTTATGAAAAGAAATCAAAAATAGCAAAAATAATAATTTACAGGATCTTTAGAGTATGAAAATGGTATTCCTCTTAAAATATTTTATAAAGCGCTTTTTTTTTTTCTTTTTTTTTTCTTTTTTTTTTTTTTTTTTTTATTACTGATTTTTCGTTTAATTTAGTATTCATTGAAAAAAAAATTTAAATAAAAAGTTAAATAAGAATTATATTTAACTTTAATTTTAATTTTTTTTTTTTTTTTTTTTTTTTTTACAATAATTTAACTACTAATTAATTTACACAAAAATATAATTATAAAATATATAATTCATTAATAAAAATAGTTCCTTTAATTTATTAATTTTTTTTTTTATACTACATATATTTTATTTAATATTTTATTTACCCTATTTATAATAATACAAAAATTTATTGTATATATATATAATATATTCATTATGATAGTATCAAAAATAAAAAATATTAAAAAAAAAAAAAAGTTTACTAAATTTATATTTTATCTATTAATTAAATAATATATATATATAAATTGATAATTAAATTAAAACTCTATCTATATCTCTATCTATAATTTATTATTAATAATAAATCTATACTAATATTGTTTCAATTAGTAGTTTTTGTTTTGGAGAGTAAAATTAAAATTCAAATAAGAAAAAAAAAAAAAAATACATTATTTACTGAGTAATTTTACTTTATACTATTAAATTATTATTTATTATTATTTATTTGTATCTTTTCCAGTCATTGTAATCTAACATCCATCTATCATATATACGTTCTATAATTATTCATAAATAAATAATGAGATTAAAATAAAGAAATAAAATAAAATGAATAAAAAAAAAAAGATTAATATTAATATATATAAATAAATATGTAATTATAATAAATATATATATATGCTTATTCATAAATTATTATATTTACCTTTCACAGAAGCCATGATAACCTGTAATGGATGACCATAAATAGTTTGATGAACAATGGCCATATTATCTTCCCATTTATTAATGCTTTCAAGTTTTTTATACATATTTTTCTCTCTAGTCATAAAGATATAGACTTGAGCTGCAAGAGAAACTTGGTTAATATCTGTAATAATTTCATAGTGACAACCTGCTAATTCATAAGGTACTCGGAACCAACGATTAACAAATACTCGAAGATCTTCATTATCTTTATCGACATAGATTTGAACAAAAGTCGTCCTTAAAATATTTTCTTCATCATAGTATATATTTTGATAAATAATATCAGAATAGTAGAGAGCAATAGTTTCAGAGGCTGTAATAAAGCTTAAATTTTTAATGTAATAATCTTTCATGGTGTTTTGTACAACAACATGTAAATTTAATATATTTTTACAGGTGGAAACTCCAATAGCAATATGTAATGGGAATGGGAATACACTTAATTTTGATACTTTATATATATAAATTAAAAATCATTTATTTAAAATAAAAAAATTATATAAATATATGATATAAATAATCATATTATGATTATGAAAATATAAATAAATATATTATTAAAATATGTATAAATAAATTATTTAGTTAATAGAATAAAATTAATAATAAATTTTTATTTTTATTTTTTATTATAATAACTTATTTAATAAATATTGAATTTATTACTAATTATATATTATAATCATTAAAAAAAATTTACATTTTACATCTCCAGTAGTACAATAGAAATCGCCATTTTTAATATAGATAGAGACATTATAATTTTTGAATTTTACACATAATGGAGCCTTTTTTTTTTTTTTTTGGATAATATCATCATTAAAATAAAATAAAAAAAAAATAAAATTAATCATATTAAAAAATTTATTAATATAAAAAATATATATATATATATATATATATATTTATAAGAGAAAGGAGAAGAAAAAGTTATATATATATATATTCATATTGATGCCTACCATAACTTTGGGTTCCTTAAACACAGATTGATCTTTGGATTTAAAATGTAATTATTTAATTATTAAAAAAAAAAAAATTTTTTTTTTTTAATATATTATTATATTATTAATAAAACGTATATATATCAATGATTAAAATTAATTTATATAGATTTTTTTTTTTTTTTTTTTTTTTATTTATTTATTTTATTTTATTTTTAATATAAAAAAAGTAAAAATTTAGTTTACCTATATCAAATAATGGATAATTTGGTGTATTTGAATTAACCTCTAAACTTTTAGAGGATTTAATGATCATCTTCTCTGGTAATCCAACAATTTTATTCATATTATCAAACATTTCTTCTGGAGTAGCCTTACCTAACCATTCTTGAAGTTCTTCTTCGGTCATTGGGGTCATCTCTTTAACTTTATTGCTTTTTTCATCAAATGCTTCTATAATCATTGGGAAAGTGAATCTATTCATGTCACTGGGATGATGTAACTGACTTCTCCAATCATTAATATTGGTTTTATAATTAGAATGAAGAGGTTTAGCCATAGGATTGGTGATGCTGTCATGATTAAATTGATTAATAGATTCAAGATAGGCAGTGAATCGTTGATTTTGAAAAACATTACCATTCATATTACTTTGTAAATCATCTTTAATCATCGAACTATTTCCGATTGTTATTGGATGAGGTGATTTTGCTGAAAAGGGAGAAAGAATAATATCGGTTTTAAATCCTTCAATTGGACTCTTTTTTGAATAATTGGCTGGATTAAGTAATTGTAATTCTAATGGAGGTTTACTGATATTCATTCTTAATTGATTCTTTTCATTTTCATGATTTGATTCTTGGTTTATTTCTTGTTTTACTTCTTGTTTAATTTCTTGCTTTGATCGTTGTTCTTCTTCTTCTTCTTTTAATTTATCAGCTTCAGTCATAGTTATTCGTTGACTCAGTTCAGATTCACTGGTTGGATAGGCAGAATTAATAATATCAAGTGAACTTTGACTACAATCATTTAATTTAAAGGAATTACATTTAAAAATTTCATCCGTAACAAAACTTAAATTATCTAATTTTGAAGATTTAGGCGTCAACAGAGTCATCACACTATTACTTTTTGAATTAGGAATAGGTTTTGGTGGAAGTTGATCGGTCATTGAGAATTCCTCTTCTTTTTTTTCTTGTTTCATTTTTTCCTCCTTTGGAAATTGATCATTATAAATATTATTTAGAAGAACTGGTTTTAATTCTCTTATAAGATTAAATGTATTTTCACCACTAATAAAAGAAATTGGAGATTTAAATGACCCAACTGTTGGACTCATATCACCTTTACTTTTGGTTTTAATGGTCATCTTGGTCACTTTGTTTTTTTCCTTTTTTTCGGTTGTGGTCGTCACTAAAAAGGATGAACTCTATTTTTTTTTTTTTTTTATAAGTATATAAATAAATAATATTTATTATTTATCATTTATTATATATATATTAATTTTAATTATGTTTTATATAAAGAAAAAAAAAAAATTATATTATTAATTCAAATAAATATAACATTATATTATAATACATATTATATATTATTATCCATTAATGTAATTATATTATATTTTTAATAATAATATTACTAATTAATAATAAAATTTTATTAAATAGTTCAAAACAGTAAAAATAATTAAAAAAAAAATAAATAAATAAATAAAAAATATATTTAACAAAAATAAATCTTACTCTTTCATTTTTGGTATTCTATTATTAGGTTAAAATAATAATATAAAATGAATTGAAAAAATATTAGATATATATATATATAGGTCAATATATATAATAATTTATTTATATTTATATTAATTTATTTAATATATTTTTTATATCTATAATATTTAAATAATAAAAATGTAAAATAAACCTACTTTATTAATATTTAAATAGGGAGCATATTGATATGGAATACTAATATTTGTATTTGTTAATATTTTAAAAGTAATTTATTTAAAATATTTAAAAGATCCAAATATTAAATATTTTTTAAAAAAAAATTATCGAATTATTAGTTATAAATGAATATATATATATATATATTATTATTATTATTTATAGTATTTAATTATAAATGTCATTATAAAGATCATTCATTTTTAGTGTTGAAAAAATTTTAAAAGGTTAGATAGGTATAGCATTTAGAAAATATGTATTTTAAAAATTTTAAAAAGTGAAAATAATAATAATAATAATAATAATAATAATATAGATATTAAAAATATTAATAATGTTATTAAACAAAAACTTTTTTTTTTTTATTTTACATAAATTATTATAGTATTAAATTATATAATATTCATTATATTTACATTTTCATCTTGATATATTTCTCTTAGGGTAATATATCTATCTTTATTATTATTATTATTATTATTATTGGAAATCAAATATATATACAATAATGGTTTAAATCTTCTTATTCTTGTATATATATATATATTTATTTATTTATTCTTTAAAATTTTTTAATAAATTATGGATATTATTATTTTTTTTTTTAATTTTTTAATAATTTTCAAATTTTTATTCGATTTTTATAATAGTTTATCAGTTATAATTTATATATATGTAAAAAATCTTTAAAGGTTTGCAGTTGTTTAGGTATTGTTCTAATAGTTAAAAAAAATTATTTATTTAATAGGTAGAGAATAACAACAACAAAAAATAGTATAATATACGATAATATTTAATTATTTAATATCAATATTATTTTAAAGAATAGTCATCTTTTTTTAAAATTAAAAAAGATGAAAACAAAGCAAAACAAAATAAAACTAGCACAAATAAAAATAAAAATAAAAAAAAAAAAAAAAAAAAAAAAAAAAAAAAATTAGAAAATAGTTGCTTTATTTTTTTTTTTTTTTTTAATAATAATTTTAATTATAATTAAATTTATTTTTAATTGTTTTTTTTTTTTTTTTTATTATATTTATTATTTTACTTTTTTTTTTTTTTATTAATTATTTTAATAAGAAATAGATTATAACTGCCTTTTCTATTAATAAAACTTTTTAAATATACAAAAATTAAAAAAAAAAAAAAACAAATAATAAAAAAAGAAAATAAAAAAAAAAAGTTACTAATGCAATGAAATTTAATTAAATTAAAATTTAAAATATTATAAATTCTACGTAATAATAATTGTGATACTAATTTAGAATAGATCATAATTAAATAGTAATAATTGTGATACTAATTAAGAATAAATCTAAATGAAATTATATAATAGATACAATACATTCTAAAAAATCCTTATATATATATCTTAATCATTATCATGATACAGTAAATATAAAAAACTTTAATTTATAATTAAAATAAAAAAAAAAAATTGTTTTTTTCTTTTTTTTTTTTTTTTTTTTTTTAATTATTATTTTATTTTATTTTTCTTTTTATCTTTTTATATTAATTTAAATTCACTTCATGAAGAAATTTACTTTTTCATTTCTGAGATTTTTTTTTTTTATATTAATTTAAATTCTCTAAATGAAAATTAGTTTTTTTTGTTTTTAATTATATATATATATTAAAATTCTTTTAATGAAAAATAAAAACAATAATTATAAACAATAATAAATTATTTATTTATTTGTTTATTTATTTATTATAATTATTTATTTATTTATTTATTTATTTATTATAATTATTTATTTATTTATTTATTATAATTATTTAATTAATAATAATATCATTATTTATTGTGAAGTAACTACATTTTAACTTTTTTATATTTTTACTTTTTAATTCATTTTCTTGTATTATCTTTATGAAAAATCAAATCAATCAATCAATAAATTAAAATTTAACATTTTTAAAAATAATTTTTTTTTTTTTTTTTTTTTAATTTTTCTATTAAATAAAATTCACTTTATGAAATATTCTACAAAAAAAAAAAATAATAATAATAATTTGAAATAAAAATAAAAATAAACATGAATTAAATTAAAAATTAAAAATAAGAATATAAGAAAAAGAAAATAATAATAATAATAATAATAATAATAATAATAATAATAATAATAATAATATAGAATAAAAGATAATAAAAAAATTAGAAAAAAATTAAAAAAAAAAAAAAAAATCATGACATTTATAATGATATAATTATAAAATAAAATATTAAATGGATTTATTTTATATATATATATATGATTAATGATAAATATAATTTGTATCTTTTTTTTCTTTCCAATTTTCCAATTTTCTTATTTCTGATTTCTACTATTATTATTATTATTATTAATTCATTAAATAAAAATTATTGTTATTTTTCTTGGATTTGTATCCTTTTATTATTATTATTATTATTATTATTATTATTATTATTATTATTATTATTATTATTATTATTATTATTATTATTATTATTATTATTATTATTATTATTATTATTATTATTATTATTATTATTATTATTATTATTATTATTATTATTATTATTATTATTACTATTATTATTATTATTACTATTATTATTATTTAATAAAAATAATAAAGATAAAATTTTAATAAACTTTAAAAATTAAAATATAAAATTTATTATTATTATAATTATTTAATAAATATATTAATTTATTTTTTATTTTTAATTTTTTTTTTTAATAATTCATAAAATTTATTTGCTAATTAAAAACTTTCTTTTGATATACAATAAGATAAAAAAAAAAAAAAAAAAAAAAAAGAAAAAAAAAAAAAAGAAAAAGAAAACATATAATAATTACATTAAAAAAAATATGGTTAACTTTTAATAATTATAAATTTTAAAATAAATTAATATTAAAATAAAAAATTGTTATTTAATTAACTGAAAAATTGAATATTGATTTTATGTATATGAAAAAAAAATAATAAAAAAATAAAAAAATAACAATAATAATAAAAAAAAAAAAAAAAAATAGGAAAAACAATAAAAAAAAAAATAAAATAAGATTATATAATATTTATGTATTATATTTAAAAACTTTTAATAATACTAATTATATTATTATCATTATTATATAATAAATAAATATATTAATTTTTTTTTTCTTTTTGTTTTTTGTTTTTCTTCTTATTTCATTATTATTAGAGTTTTAATAGGAATATGTTATGATTTCAAATTTCTTTTTTTTTTTTTTATTTTTTATTTTTTTTTTTCATATTATTTCGTTTTTATTATTTAATTAATGGAAGTTTCATCATTTTTTCCCTTTTTATCAAACAACTCGGAAAAGGAAGTGTTTAATTCTGAATATTTCTTAAAACTAAAAATAGTTTGAATTATAAATTAAAATTAATAGAAAAAATAAAATTAAATTAAAAATATATATGTGTTAGTCTAATTTATTTTTTTTTTTTTTTTGAATTTTTGACTTTTTTTTTTTTGTCATCCAAATTAAAACAATACAAAAAAAATAATTATTAATAATTAAATTTAAAATTTAAAATAGTTAATAAATTGAAAATATAATAATTATAATAAAAAGTGTGATATCACATGACTTTTAAAATCTATCTTACCTAAAATAACCTGTATAATTTGAGTATTATAATCCATTAATTATTTTCAAAAATTTTATTAAATATAAAATAAAAATAAAAAATTAATATTTTAAAATATATTGATGTGTGTGTGTATATTTATAAAAAATAAAATGATTTAATTCTTATTATTATTTTTTTCATTATTATTATTATTGTTATATAATATTCTTCATAAGCTAAATTCAAGAGAAAAAAAGAAAAGTAACATATAACTACTTACAGAGTCACCACGAAGGAACATTTTTGGAATAAATCTATCCTTATTAACAGGTTTAGCTTTCTTTTGACCTTTACCAGTTTTTGGAGTTTCTGTCCACATCTATTTTTGTTATTATTAATATTATTAATATTTATATTATTATTATTATTATTATTATTATTATTATTATTATTATTATTATAAAATTTTAATAATTATAATTATGTCAAGTACTTTAATTTTTCTTTTTTATATTCAATAAAATTATTTTTATTTGAAATCATTTTTTGAAATTTTAATAATATTATTTTTTAAGCATTTTGCATTAACTTTATAAAAAAAAAAAAAAAAAAGGAGGAGGAAGAAACTTACTTCTTTAACATTTTCCAAAACCATATTCATGTGACGATCAAAAGCCTTAACTCTAGCTAATAACTTTCTATTATTTCTACAACTGATCAAAATTTGAGTATTATTTTTAACGGATTGAGATAATACAGAAAGTGGACCAGTGTTGAATTCTTCTTCTTCGATTTTACGAAGTTCTTCTTCAGTCATTTCTGACTTTGGTTTTTCTGGAGCACTTAATTTATTTATTTTAATTAGTAAAAATATATATTTATATTAAAAAAAAAAAAAATATATATATATATATATATTAATTGAATATTTATTAGTTAAATATTTATATATTATAAAACAAACAGTAATAAATAAAATTTATTAATAAATAATTTAATGATAATTTTTAAAAACAATAATAATAAAAATTAACGATTAAAAAATGGTAAATTCATTTTAAAAATGTTTTCTTAAAATTTCTTGAATGACTTTTTAAGAAATTTCATAATTGATTTAATAAAAATTACTATTATTGATATATAAATTCATCAATGATTTATACTCAATTCAAAATTCAATATTTCTATGATTAGTTATAATATAAATAATAAATTAATAAATTAATTGTTATTAATATCCAAATGTAATATAAAGAAAAAGATAAAAACTAGATCTTTATTAAAATTCATTCTATTCAATAAAAGCGTACTTTATTCAATATTTTTGAAAAAAGATTTTAGATCCAAATTACATTTTTTATCACTCAATTTTTTTATTAATTGTTGTAATATAAAAATCTTCTTTTTTCTCCATTAGAGATGAAAATTTATTAAGAAAGAAATTTTGATATTATTTTAATTAAATGCAATTGATAATAACATATTAATAATATTTAATTGATAATCAATTCCATCTGAATTTTTTAAATATTTTATAAGTAATTAAAAAAATGAATCTAACATCCAAATTTAAAATATTTAATTTTTATTTTAAAAAAAAAAAAAAAAAATAAATATATATATATATATTTATTATATATATTATGAAAAAATAATAATTATACAATATAAAATAATAAAATAATAATTTATTTTAAATATTATTAAATTTTATACAATTATATTATCTTCTTTAATACTTACGACATGTTGTATTATATTAATTTAACTAAAAGAAAAGATGAACAGATATTATAAAAAAATTAATAATGAAATTTTATTATTAGAATTTTTTTTAAAATATAATGATATTTTTTAAAAAAATTAATTTAAAATATCATTATATTATATAAAAAAAGCAATATTATATTTTCAAATCTTTAAAATTATTGGTTGATTTATTTCAATAAATATATTTTAAAAAGTATATAAAAAAAAAAAAAAAAAAAAATACATAAAATATTTTATTATCTTAGTGTATGTTTGTGGTTATGTTTTATTTTTATTTTATTTTATTATATTCTATCTTGCTATGACATTATTGTTATTTTATATAATATATTAATTAATTAATTAATTAATTACCTTTTTATTTATTAATTATTATGTATTATTTATTTATTTATTTATTTATTTATTTATTTATTTACTTTATTTATTTATTTATTTATTTATTTATATATTTATTTATTTATTTATAAATTTATTTATAATATATTTTATTTAAATATTAAATATTTTACCTTTTTCATTTCAATCTTTTAGTCTACATAAATGGAAACATAAATTGTTAACATAAATTGAATTTAATACACTTTATATATTATATGTTTTATTCAAATAAATATAACGGGAAATTTTATTAATTTGTTTTTATTTATTTATTTATTTATTTATTTATTTATTTATTTATTTATTTATTTATTTTTGTCTAATTTTATTTTACTTTATTCAATTTGTACATACTTTACTATTTATTCTACTTTATTGTTTTTCATTCAAACAGTACTTAATATATATTTCAATTATTAATTTTTTTTATAGTATTTCAGTACTTTATATTCATATTTCAATTATTAATTTTATTTTATTATATCTTATTTAATCTGTACTTTATATTCATATTTTACTATTTATTCTATTTATTTTATTTTATAAATACATATATATATATATATATATATATATATATATATATTTTTATCTTTTTCAAATTTTATATCTAAAGAATTATTCTATTCTTTTTTTTCATTATTTTTATTATTATTTTCATTTTAATAAATAATGTCATGCTTTTTATATTTATTCTTTAATATTATTATAATTATTACTATATTTATCATTATTATCATTAACATTATTACATCATCATCATCATCATCATTATTATTATTATTATTATTATTATTATTATTATTATTATTATTATTATTATTATTATTATTATTATTATTATTATTATTATTATTATTATTATTATTATTATTATTATTATTATTATTATTATTATTATTATTATTATTATTATTATTATTTTAGTACTTGAGACTAACATACATAAGGTTACTGGATCAACACTTGGACTACTTCCTGAATTTATATGGAGCAATTTTCATCCACCTGGGGTATTTTTCCCTATAAAGGAAATTGGACATTTGGTAAGTATTCCTGTTTCTAGGCTATATAATTGCTAGTGAAGAGAGCATTTGATATATGAAATGATTAGTGCAGTTGTTCCTACCTCAATGATTGTTCAAGAGATCACTGAAAAGAAGCTTGTTATATGAAGCAGCCCATAGGGAATGTCTTTCATATTAATCTTGCTTAGAGAGAGGTCCGCGTCAACAGTATGACAAAGAATCTAATGAGAGTCTGATACATTTAAAAGAGAGATTATAGGCTACAGTCTAAAAAATAAAAAAAATATTATTATTTATTATTAATGCAAGTATTTTTTTCTTTTCTTTCTTAATTTTTAATGAATATCTGAATAATTTTTATATTAATGAACCTTTGGTTAAAGAATTTTAATATATATATATATATATATATATATATAAAACTATAATAAATAAAATGCTTTTGATATTAATATTATTGGATATATTAATGAAAATAAACATATAATATTATATAAATTAAAAAAAAAAAAAGTATATAAATATATATATATATTATATAATATAATGGTTTTTGATGTATAAAAATCTAAATTGGAATATGAATATTGATTACAATTAAAAATATTTTTAAACATTTTAAAAAAAAATCTAAAAGACATTATTTTGAAAGTTTTTTATTCATGAATACAAAAGACGCACCTTTTACTTTTTTGTTTGTAAAATAAAAAATTTGCAATTTGTAAGAAAAAAATATAAACTAATGATAAATAATAATATAATTCTTATGAATCTATTTATAAAAAAAATTATATAACTTATAATTAATGAATATTAATTCATTAACTATGAAATTATTTTTTTTTTCTTAATATTAATTAATATTCATAAATATTGAAATAAATATTATTTAATAATGAATATGAATTAATATTTATTAACCATGCCTTGAAGTTATTCTTTATTTATTATAAAATACTATTATTATTAATATATTATATTTAATAAAATATATATTATTATTTAGTTTTTGTTTATATTTATAAAAATAATATTTAATTTTCTTTATTCATAAAATAAAATTTTATTATTCGAATTAACATATGAAATTATTTATTTTGTGGCATATAAATAATTAATGCAGAAAAGACAAAATAATTTTGATGAAGAAATTTTTTTTTTTTTTTTTTTCAATAGAAATTTTTTTCTTATTTTGAATTTTTAAAAAACTATAAATTATTTTATTTAAATATTAAAATTATTTAATAATATATAAAAATATAGAATAGTTTTTTTTTTTTTTTTTATTTTTTTTAATATAAAATAATTTTTTTTTATTATTTTTTTAAAAAAGAGCTTTATAATGGTTTAAAATAAAAGATCTCTATTAAATGTCTGACTCAGAAACTAATATCTTGAACTAGCCATTGAAAATAATAATATTGAAACATTAAATATTTTATCGCACCACAATAGAGTATTAAAATGTTTTTTAATAAAATCGAAGTTTTAATTTTTTCTAATATCGCTGCTCTAGAAAATAAAAAATTCAATAATATATTTCTTCATAAAGAATAATAATAAATAAAATTGAATAATACCCCATAGGAATACAGTTTTTTTTTTTAAAAAAAAAAAAAAAAAAAAAAAAGTTAAATTAAATTATTCTTTATTCACTATAGCAATGATCTTTCCCTTGGCTGATATTTAACCATTTAACCAACCCTGACATTACATTACGACTTAATCATAGGCCTTGATGATGTCTCCGGGTTAATTCTATATGAATTAGACGGGACAAATTATAACACGTTAATAATTACACCCACCGGGATGAGTGAATAGTTCCCGTTCCTATACTTGTGGTCAATAGAGATATATGGATATATGTAGGAACGTTTATGAAATTCAGTTCCGGGAAAACCTGTAACGACTGTTTTGTGTTGTGAGCGACGACGCTGTACTGGTATGCTAAATATCATCACACCTACAGTAATTCTTGCTGGGGCACTAATGGGAGATGAATATCCATTATGACTGATAATTCTCTGAACATTTAAAAATTAAACCTATTTTTAATTATTTATTTTAAAAGTGAGAAATGAAGCAATAGCAAAATATTTAATTGGTAAGATATTTAAGTGAACAAGGGGCTGATGTTAATTAGGAACGTTATCAACGATTTTAATAGAAAACATTTGTAAGATATATAAGATTTTAAATCCATAAAAAATTATTCTATTCTTTAATAATTTAGATATAAATTTATAATATATACTTCCTACAAAATATAAGCATACACAACTATTTATAATTATAATTAATATATAATATATTTTATTAAATAACAATACTTAAAAAGGTATTAAAATTCATTGGTATAAAATTTTCTTTTAGAAGGTTTTAAAAAACTTTATAACTCAAAACATAATTAAAAAATATATAAAATTATAGTTATAAATATTTACTATATCAAAAATGCTTTAAAATATATTATCCTTTATTTTATTAATACAAGTTCCAGATCGTTAATAAACATATAAGGTTTTATATAAAAATAAAAAAAAAAAAAAATACAAATTAAAAATGAAATAATTATATCATGAAATAGTATTAACAACTATATTTAATTCTATATATATGTTATTTATGTATTATATAAAACATAATATAAAAAATTTATATTATTTTAATAATTTTAGCTATAGTATCTAAATATAGTGAAACATTTAATTCATAACTATATAATTATAGTATAATTATTATTTAAAACTAAAACTATAAAAATTTATTGTATACCAATACATAATTAACACTATAGAAATAAAAATTCACAAATAAATTAAATGTAAATGAGACACATAAATATTCATATAAACACAGAATACCCTTAAATATGAAGGAATTATTAACAAAAAATCATCATTATACTTTGACCATATTATTTATTAAATTATGAATATGATTATAATGAGAATAATAACAAAAATAATAAGAATTAAAAATAATTAAAATAATTAATGTTATTTTTATTTTTGTTACTATTATTATTATTAATATTTATAATAATAATAAAATAATACATACTAGTAATATAATAATACTTAAAGCTAAATAATAATAATTATTATTAATTATTATTATTATTATTATTATTATTATTATTATTATTATTAAACCACTATTAATATAAGTTGTAGTATTCTTATATTTCCATTATTATTACATTACCATTATTATTACTAGTCCTACCTTATATCTATTATATTGTGCAATTATTTTTATTATTTTATATTATATCTGATTGTTATAATAATACTATTTATTATTGAAATTTATATAGAAATATTTTTTATAAATTTATTTATATTATTTAGAATATGAAAAAAAAATGTTAATATAAAATTTAAAACATTTTATTTGTGAAACATTTAATCATAATATCTTTTTGAAAAAAAAAAAAAAAAATAAAATAAAATAAAAAAAATAAAAAAATAAATAATAAAAAAATAAATAATAAAAAAATAAATAAAAGTATATTAATTAAAATTATAATGCTTAAAATAAACATTACAATATATATATATATATAATGTAAAAAAAAAAAAAAAATATATATATATATATACATAATAATAATAATAAAAGAAGAATAATCAAAGTTAAAACATTTGTATAACGTTAAAAATCATTTTTTAAGTTTTATTGTTTATTAAAATTAGGAGTTTAGAAAAAAAGAAAATATAAAAAAAAAAAGATATTTACCGTTTTCTTAAGGTACAATTTCTTAAAAATTCATTTTTTAAGTTAATAAATATTTTATTGTTTATTAAAATTAAAAGTTTAGAAAAAGAGAAAAAAAAAAAAGAAAACAATTTACCGTTTTTTTTAATAATTCTAAAAAAAAAAAAAAATATATATATATATATATATATATATATTTTATAAATATTTTATAAATTATTTGATGAGTAAAAAAAATTTAGTTTATATTAACTATATTAATATATTTTATGATAAAAAGTTACTAGCACTTAATTATTTACATTGTGGCTTATATGTATATTATATTACACTTCATTACATTAATCACATATTTACGTATTCCATAATTATTTATAGAATTTAAGGGAATGTTACACAAAATATTTTTTTAAAAAAAAGTTTAATATATATTTATTATAAAACATATTTAAAATGTTTTATATATTTAATTTATTTGTTTTTTTAAAACAAAAATTTTGTATTTGAAATAATATCTAATAACTTCATATTAATATAATCATTTAAAATAAGAATTTAAATTTAATTAGAAATAAAAAAATTTTTTTTATCCCATTTTATATGTATACCAAATAAACACAACTCTAAATAGAAAAAAAATTTTTTTTTTTTTTTTTTTTAATTTTACATAAAAGACATATTTTAAATTAATTTCTTTTACCAAAAAAAAAAATATATTTATATATAATATATTTAGTAAGTAAAAATAAATAATTTAATAAAAATAAAAGCTTCACACACATGTAATTTTTTTTCTATAAATTCTTCACTTTTTTTTTTATTTTTATTTTATTTTTATTTTTTTTTTGTTAATTTTAATTTTTATTTCTAATCAAAATTAATCGTATTATTACTAAAATTGTGGTATATAAATAAAGAATTTAAATATTTAGTAAAAAATATTAGGTTATGCATAATTTAAATATAACTTCATGTATATTTGATAGTATTATAAAAATTAATTATTTTTTTTCTTTTCTTTTGTGGTATATATTATTATTAATTGAATTAAAAAGAAAAGATATAATTTATGTAAAAATTAATTTAACTTATGTATTTTCTGTTTTTTTTTTTTTTTTTTGGTTTAGTTAATTATTTCGTTTTTTGATTAATTTAATAATATATAGAATAATATATTGAATATCTATATGTACAGATTTTATATATATATTTTAACTTCAAAACTTCTAAATATATAAAAAAAAAAAAAGAAAATAATAAATAATAATTATTACTTTCATATTTATTTTTTATAAATTGAACTTTGTAAAACTCTAATTTAAATAAAAAGAAAAACTTCTTAATTTTTTTTTTCTTTTTTATTCTGGGAAAACACTAAATAAACCAAAAAGAATAATCATTATTGTATTTATTTCTAAGCATATAAAAAATGACCAATAAATAAATTCATGATTATTTTTTGAGATAAGATCAAATGTTTTAAATTTTACTCTAACTTTTGTATATTCCTTATTATGACATTCACAATTACAATGACAGCATTCTTTAAATACTTTATTGAAACTTATATAATTTTGAACTTGCTTGTTATTGTTTTTACTTATTGACTTATGTATATATTTATCTGCATCCATAACTTTATTATTCTTTATTTTTCCATCATATATATACTTTTTTTTCTCTTTTTTATAACTACCATATTTATAATTTAATAAATCTAACGAACCATCACTACTTCCATATAACTTTTTCATTGATTTATTTATTGATTTATATAATAACTTTGCTTCCGATTTATTATCCGATTTTACAGATTTATTTATTGATTTATTACTGCGAGAATTATAACTTTTTTCATCATCCTTGTTTACATAGGTAATATTAGAAATATTAGACATATAAGATTTAATTGATTTATGTGAATTATCAGTAATTGTTTTTAAATCATTCTCTTGACTAAGGGTTGAATCATTTATATCTTCAATATCATTTAGTTTTAAATTATACATATGATCTTCTATCACTTCTAAATTACTTTTTATTTTTATTTTTTCATTATAAATAGTACCAGGGCTTATATAATCTATTGGTATACTTATATGCCTTTTCGAACAATTTGCTTCCGAACAATATATACATTCTTCCTCTTTGGTATGGTCTTCAATATATCTGTAGTTTTTCCGTATAAAAAAATAATATACAACATATAACATTGACAATACAAAATATAGTACTGCAAACCAAAATATTAATGGAAATACAACTGTTAGAGCAAATGAACTAACTTCTTCGTCCTAGAATATATATATAATGAATTATATGCATTAATACTTATTTATATATCATTATTAATTTTATTTCTTAATATATTTACCATCATTTTCAAATAAAAAGTATTTTATATAATTATGTAAAAAATTATTATTAATTTGTTAAATGATTGTTTTACTTTTGTTTATAATATAAAAAATTATATTCCATTGTTTAATTATAAAAGAATATAATTTTTTTTTATTTATTTAATAATATTTCTCTTATTGATTTATTTTTAATGGTATTCACATTTTATAAAGAAAATAAATTTCTTCTTTGCTTTTATTTTTATTATAAAATAAAATATTTTTTGATTTTACTTTTTACTTCTCTTATTATTATTAAATTTATAATATTTCTTATATCAAATAATCACTTTTTAAGCAAAATTGTGTATAATTTAAATTCTTTAATTTTTTTTTTTTTTTTTTTTTTTTTTTGTTGATTTTATTTTATTATTGCAATTTTATTACTTCAATTATTAAATGTTTATTTATTTTTTGTTTTTTTTCAATTTATTATTATATCATAAATTTCTTTTTAAAGAATTAAATATAATTTTAAATTGTATTTTATATGTTATATATAGACTATTTTAATTAGAATTTCAATTTTCCTATTATATTCAAATATTTCAACAAAAAAATATTTTCTTTATATTTCTAAACAGCAAATAATTTATCTTAATATAAAAAAAAAAAAAAAAGAAAAAAAATTTAATAAAGAGAATTAAAACTTTATATATTTAAAGAAAACATAAAAATTTTGTGTAATCATTATATATTGCTTTCATAAAGCCTTTAGATTTTATTGGTTAAAAAATATTAATATCTTTAATATAATGAAAAATCATAACATTTATTTATTTCATTTAGTTTTTTACTTATTTATTTTTTTATATTTGCATATATATTAATTTATATTATAATATATATTGTATTTATTTGATGCTATTAAAAAACATATAAAAAATACTTCTCATATAATTTTTGGGTTATTATTTAATAATATATTAAATTGGTTAATATATATTAATAGTGTATTATAAATATATAATAAAGTTGCTATTATTAAAATTAATTATAGAAGAATAATAGCAAAAAAAAATTTATTTATTAAAACTAATATAATAAATTAATATTAAATATATTAATTTTGTTATATAATTAAATTTATATATAATAAAATTTAGCCTTAATTAAAGTTTTAAAATGTTATTGACATTTCATTAAAATATAATGGTTTTAATTATTTATATATATTATTATAATTATTAGTATAAATCATCAATTATTATTAATATATTATTAAATTAAATTTTATCTTGTATTACCGTGAATAACGACTTAAAAAGAGATCTACTTTATTTAATATATATATGTATAAGTATAAAAAATGAAAAATATTGAATTAAAAACATAAAAGCATAATAAAATGATAAATAAAAAAAAAGGATAATATTTTAAACAATATTAATCAGATAATAAATAGTTTATAATATTAATTTCAATGATAGTTTAATAATAAAAAAAATAATAATAAATAGATTAATAATTATTGTATATATAAAAGTATTATATCAAAAAGATTATGAATTAATATGAAAAAAAAAAAATGCAAAAAGCATCCATATTTTTAATTATTGTTAAAAATATCATGATCATGTATTTGTAGAATTTTTTCTATTACTATTGACACAAGCAAATGAGAGTTAATAGTAATAACAATAATATTAATTTTTTTTTAATTATTATTTATTATTTATTATATATTTATTATAATATATCATTTATTTATTATAAGATATTTATTATTATTCTTAGTATTTATTATTATTTTTTATTATTAAATAGTTATTATTGTTATATTATTATTATTATTATTATTATTATTATTATTATTATTATTATTATTATTATTATTATTATTATTATTATTATTATTATTATTATTATTATTATTATTATTATTATTATTATTTAGTATTTATTATTATTATTATTATTATTATTATTATTATTATTATTATTATTATTATTATTATTATTATTATTATTATTATTATTATTATTATTTTCATAGTTGAAGATTATTGAACATTAATGATACTGTTTAGTTTATTATTCAATAAGATTATTTATATATGAAACAATATCCAAATTCAAAAGTATTATTTATATCCTTTTAAATATATATTATTTATTAAAAGATATTAATTTATAAAACAATCCACTTTTTTAATTATAATTCTATTAATTATACTTTTTTAGGTAAAACAATTTAAAAGTTGACCATTAATTCATTTTTAAGGATGAAATCTATATATAATATCAATTATAAAATTTTATTTGTTTTTTTATTCTGTAAATATGGGATGTTCTTATAAATAAATTAATTTACATTGAATATTTAAATGAAAAGTATTTTTAATTTATATTTCAAGAATTTGATATGATTATAATATTATTATTAATTAATACTATCTTTCTTAAAAAATTGAAAAAGAAATTAATATAATTTAAAAAAAAAAAAAAAAAAAAAAAAAAAAAAAAAAAAGATTATTGGTATGAAATTTTAATAATTTAGCTATATTATAATAATAATACTAATACTAATAATAATAATAATAATAATAAAAGCATCGCACTTATGAATATTAAATTAAATTATTAATTATATAAAACATTATTTTATGTATAGTTTACATAAAATAACTCATTCAATATTAAAACTGTTAATTGTATGGTATAAATATCATTTGTTAACTGTATAATACAATTTAGCATAAAATACGTAATATAAAAAATAATTTCATATTTAGAAAATATTCGCAATAATGAAAAAACACTTATTCATTTAATTATATTATAATGCAAGAGAAATGCAATCAATAAAATAGTGATTTTATTCAAAATAGTATCTATAATGCATATACATATATAATATGTAAATATCATTTTTCTTGTAATAATAAAATATTCAAGAAATATATAAATAAAATGAATAAATATAAATTATGAAAAAGTAATTATAAAACATTTAAATTTTTAAAAGGAAGAAATAAGAATATTAATGAAAAATTAATTGATTTCATATAATTAAAATTCTATTGAATAATTTTGTAGTAGCACAAGTTTAAAATTAGGCAAAGATAAGCCAAGATAGGTATCATATCTGTTAATTTATTTTTTGGAATTTATTTTTTGGAATATAAATTAAAATTATAGAAATTATAAAAAATTTTTAGAAAATTCACTTGTTTGATATATATATAAATAATATATTATAATATATTATAATATATTATAAAGTATATTGTGTTATTTTGTATTTATATATGTTAATAATCTAAAAATTAAATATAATAAAAATTTATAAAAAAAAAAATTAAACTTTAATAAAAAGAATATACTACCTTTAATTAATGAAATTAATTAAAAAACAATTATATAATAATAATATAGTAATATGTTTTAATAAATAATAAATATTAAAAATTATATAAAAAAAATTGATATACCCAAATATAAAAATATAGAATTTAATATAATAAATGACTTAGAACTACATTTGCATTAAAAGAATTTTTTTCATTATGCTTTAAAAGAAAAAAAATTATCAATTATATATTATCTTTTTCTTTAATATTTTTTGCTTGCTTGAATTTATAAAAAAAAATAAAACATCAATAACAAAAAAAAAAAAAAAACATTAAATAAACTTCAAAACTAGATGTAACATCTTTCATTAACCAAAACAGCATATATTAAAAAGCTAATATATTATAGGTATAAAAAGATTAATTTTCAATAATTTTATATAACCATATTAATTAAACTGGATAAAAAATCATTTTACCTTTTTAAACCTAACGGTAATTAATAAATTAAATAAATTTTATTGGGCAAATAATAATAAATATAAATTATATTAATTTATGAAAATCAATGTCAATCATTTAGTTATACAATGTGAAAATTATTGAGCAAATAAAATTATAAAAATTTTTATTTTTATTATAAAAAATAAATACATTACTGAATATAATGTATTAATTTAACGTATCTCATAATTAATTAAAAATTAAATTGAAATATAAATCCATAATTATTAAAAAAAATATATATATATAATTATATAAATAAATATACAAATAGTATGAAATATAATAAGTATAAATAAATACATTTGAAAAAAAAAAAAAAAAAAAAAAAAAAAAAAAAAAAAAAAATAATACAAATAATTTAAATACTTAACTTGTAATAATATATTATTTATATGATAATTTTTAAAAAAAAACTTTTACCGTCCCATAAAATTTTGAAATAAATCTCAAATCTTTTTTTTAAAAAATAGTTTTTAATTATCATTTTTTATTTACATTAAAAGTAAAAGTATCTTATTTAACATAAACAATTTATGAATGAATGATACCATTATACATGGAAGTCATGTCACTTTATTAAAGTTTTTCATTATTTGTAATTTTTTTTTGTTTAAAAAATTAGAGATATAAATAAATAAATAATACAATAAATTAAATTAAAAATAAATATAATATCACTTTCATCTAATGTTTAAATATTATTAATTACATCAATAATTTTATAAATATATCATTTTAAATGTATTATTTTTCTTTCCTATTTATTTTATCAAGCTAATATTAAATAATTAAATATATTTATATATTATAAAGAAAAATAAATTATGTTTTTTTTTATTGTATATAATTTTATATAATACATATTATATAGGATTATTAAATAAATATGATTAAATTATTTGGAATAAAATTGTAATATTATTAATAAATCATTATATAAACGGCAAGAGTTATTTAATATTATAATTATTGATTTATATTTCATTTTAATAGACTTTAGATAATTAAAAAAAAATATTTATTATTATTATTATTATTATTATTATTATTATTATCTTTTTTTTTTTTTTTTTTTTTTTTCTAATTCTTAAAATACATACATTTTTTATTAAATATTATTATTTGTTATTATCAAACATAATCATTTTTATTTAAATGATATTATTGTATATGTCATTTTAAATTATCAAGTATCATGATTATTATTATTAATTATTAATTATTTATTATTAGTACTATTATTGTAATTATTATTATTATTATTATTGTAACAATTACTATGATCATTAGGAATCATAAAATAAATCTTTCATCTATCAATTCAATTTATATTAAAAAACAATCAAAAGATAATATTTAAATAAATTTTTAATAATCTACTTTGCTTTGTAGGTTATTTATTTTAATTGTTACTGTTATATTTTAATTTAATGTTAAATTATAATAATTATCATTATTATAAAAATAAAGAGGTTAATTTAAAATTTTATTAATTTTTTTATTTTTATAAATTTCATATGTTTGTAATTAATTAACTCTTTGAAGTGTTTTTTTTTTTTTACTTTTTTTTTTTTTTTTAAGAAAAAAAAATGTTTTGCTTATTAATAATATTCTAATATAAAAACTTATATATATTAATTGCAATTATCTTAAAATGTACAACATTAAAAATATTTATATTATATTTCTATTAATTTTTTTTTAAAAAAAAAAAAAAATAATAATAATAATAGTAATAAATGATAAATGATAAATGATAATATTTAAAAAAAAAAAAAAAAAAAAAAAAAAAAAAAAAAAAAAAAAAGATTATTACATTGTTTTTACAAACTGGTTTATAAATATTTGATATTAATTATAATTCCTTTAAATTTATTTTTAATAGAAAATTAAAAAAAAAATAAAATAAAAAAAAAATAACAAATAACAAATAAAAGGATCAACAAACAGTTAACAGTAGTAATAATTATAAATTTAATATTATAAAGATAATAATAGAACAATTTCATATAAGTTTTATCTATACAAATTATATATTGTTTAATGTTTATATATATTTTCTACATAAAAAAATTTTTTTTTTTTTTTTTTTTTTTTTTTGATATTTAATATTTATTTAATATTTAATAATAATCTATATGATAAATTAAAATGATGTGGGACACTATTTCACATTTTTAATATATTAATATATTTAATAAATAATAAAAGTAAACAATTTTTATATTTTTAATATAAAACTTTTTTTTCTTTTTAAATATAAGTATATTGTAAAACATAATTTATTAAATAAATAAATAAATAATTATCATGTTTATATTAAATATAAAAAAAATAGAAAAAAAAATTTTTTTTTTTTTTTTTAAAATATAAATTCATTGTAAAATAATATTAAATAAAAAATTTTATACATTCATATTTATATTAAATTAGAATATTATTTTTCTAATTGTAAAATTATATATTTTTAATATATATATATATATATTTTTTTATTATTTTTTTCTTTTTTTTTTTTTATTGTTTTTAATATTATTATTATATTTACTTATTAATATATATTTATTACATTTTAATATTTAATTCATTTATCTTTATCTTTATATTCAATATGATGACTATATATATATTTAATTTATTATTATTATATTATTGCTATTATTATTATTATTTTTATTATTTTTATTATTATTATTTTTATTATTATTATTATTATTATTATTATTATTTAACCAATTTTTCTTAATTTATTCATTTTAATAATTAATAAGTATTCATTAAAACAATTAATTGTCTTGCTAAACTAAGCGTTGGAGTAGATGTAGTTATTTCTTCCATTTCTGCAATTTGTTGAATAGCACGCTTTGCCTTAACTAATTCTAACGCATGTCTTCCTTGTGAAAATAAACCAAGCGGGAAGACATTATCAGAGGATTGATTAGGAGAAGCAGATGATGATGATGATGATGACATTAATGCGGATTTATCTTGATCATTTAATGTTAGTTTATTTAAAACTTCTATAGGTGGAATAGATGCAGGAACTTCATGACCAGCTATATTTATATTGAAATTACTAGTACTATTGTGAGAGGTTACGGTATTTTTATCAGATTGATAATTGCAAGATAAAAGTCCACTAAAAAGCTTTAATGAACTTTCTCTTATCTATATTTAAATTGATAATAATTTAAAATTAAATTATTAATTTTTTTTTATTATTTTATATTAATTATAAATTATATATATAAAGCGAAAAAAAAAAAAAAAAAAAAAAAAAAAAAAAAAAAAAAAGTAAATAATAAAGATTACCATAGATTTATCACAGTTAAGTCCATTAAGACAAACATTTAATATATCTTCTAATTCTTTTTCCTTAAATTGACTATTTCTTAAATAATATACTAAATGATAAAGAACCTTTTGTATATATTAAAGATTTAAATATTAATAATATATAAAAATTTGATAAATTAATAAAAATAAATTTTAATTATATTTTAAGTCTTATATTTAAATATTATAATTAATTATTATTATTATTATTAATTAATTAATTAATTAATTAATTAATATTATATTTTTATTATTTACTATTAACTATTAATTATTAATTTTTATTATTATTATTAATTATTAGCTATTAATTATTATTACTGTTTAATTGCTATTATTTAGTTATTAATTATTAACTATTATTAATATTATTTATATTCATTTTTAATGAATAAAATTTTATTATGAAAACTTTTAAAAAAAAAAAAAAATAAAAATAAAAAAAAAAAATAAAATAAAAAAAATACTTGTAAGCAGGCACATGTTAAAGTATTATTCAATTGATCCTTAAGAATAGAAAGGTCAGTTTCTTTTGTGGAATGATATTGTATGCCTTCTTGAACAGTATCTAAAAGTGGTAGCAGTAAATAATGAGTAGCAAAAATATATAATGATCGTATATTTTTTCGAAGTTCTTCTTTTGATCTTGCTGGAGTAGAAGTAGAAGAAGAATCTATTGATGTTGGTGTTGGCGTTGGTGTTGGTGTTGAGGATACAGAAGAATTTGGTTTATTATAATCATGAGATGAATTAGAGTTAGCAGTAGGAGGATATAATGGTTCAATTTCTTTAGAATAATGACGAATAGTTGTGGTTAAAATGTTGGCTATAGAGATTGATAAAATTTCAAAGATTAATGGTTGAAATTTTTCCTTAATTTCAAAAAGTGAAGTTAAAATATTTTGAAATAATTTAGGTAAATTTTTTCCTAATTCTTGTTTTGAATCAAAAGATATTTTATTAAGATGGAAAGGATTTAATAATTGAAGAAGAGCATACAAAACATGTTCTGCTGTCCATGTTAAAAAACATTTATTTTCATTATTATTATTTTTATTATCTGAGTGGAGCTGTTGAACATCATTATCATTGATGATTTCAATTACTGGAGATGGATTTATTTCTTTAATTAAAACTTTTCGATTTTCATCCTCTCCTGGTATTGATCTAACAAATGAGCATACAATTAAAGAAAGACATTCAATACATCCCATTTGAATATTTTGAATAGCCTTATTTTTGGTATCTATATAGAAAATAATAAAATATACATCGAATATAATTTAAATATTATATATCAATTAGTAACTCTCACATTTATTTTTTTAATTATTAATAATTTTATATATTTTATATATATCTTATATATATATATATATAATATTAATAATTTTATTATTAATAATAATTAATACTATTATGATTGAATATATTAATAATTTATAATATTAAAATATTTTTTTTTTTCGAATTATTAATTTTTATTATTATTATTATTATTATTATTATTATTATTATTATTATTATTATTATTATTATTATTATTATTATTATTATTATTATTATTATTATTATTATTATTATTATTATTATTATTATTATTATTATTATTATTATTATTATTATTATTATTATTATTATTATTATTATTATTATTATTATTATTATTATTATTATTATTATTATTATTATTATTATTATTATTATTATTTTATATATATATTTTACCTAAATCTTTGGAATATAAAATAAGGATTTCAAGAGGTATATGAAAAGAAAATTCAATAAATTTAGAACATTCCAATGTTTTAATAGGATGTTTAATAATAACATTACAAAGACAATAAAGATATGATTTCAGTTGCATTAAATCCTTCGTTCTTTTTTCCTCTTCAAATTTATACTTCAAATATGGCAAAATATAATCTATAGGGAAACTGGCTAATATTTCAACAGATAGTTTTCTTACTTGATCAAATTCATAAATTTGTTCAATTCTTTTTATATAATTGAAAATAAGATAATTAATTATGATTAATAATATTAATTGCTTAAATATATAGATTTATATTTATATTTATATTTATATTTATATTTATATTCATATTTATATTTATATTATATTTATATTTATATTTATATTTATATTTATATTTATATTTATATTTATATTTATATTTATATTTATATTTATATTTATATTTATATTTATATTTATATTTATATTTATATTTATATTTATATTTATATTTATATTTATATTTATATTTATATTTATATTTATATTTATATTTATATTTATATTTATATTTATATTTATATTTATATTTATATTTATACTTAATATTTATATTTATATTTATATTTATACTTAATATTTATATTTATATTTATATTTATATTTATATTTATATTTATATTTATATTTATATTTATATTTATATTTATATTTATATTTATATTTATATTTATATTATATTTATATTTATATTTATATTTATATTTATATTTATATTTATATTCATATTTATATAAAGTTTTATTTATTATAAATAATAAAAAATTACATAGAGTAGTTTTACCTTTTAATTAATTCTTTAAAAAGTAAGATAGCAACTTCTTTATCTTTTATATCTTCTATTATTGTATTATCAATGCTATCTTCGTTAATATCTACGTCATTGTTATTATTATTTTCTTCTTTATTATCTTTATTTAAAGATGAATTAATATCTTTTTCAATTTCTTCAGGGATATAATTTTTGGAAACATCTAATGTTTCATAGGCTTTATTTGGTAAAACCTTTAATATAATGTGTGTGTGTGTATGTGCAATTAATATAATAAAATAAAAGTTAATAATAATTATAATTAATAAAATAGAAAAAAAAAATTAAATATTATATATATATATATAATTTCCTTACTCTTAAAATTAATAAGGGTGAAATTCTTAAAAATAATATATCTTTAACCATCATAGTGCTTTCATCATCATTACGATTTAATAAATTCTCAGTTAATCTAAAAATATTAATAATTAATTTTTTTTTTTTTTTTTGGATATATTTAAAAAAAAAAAAATAAATAAATAAATAAAAAAATAAAAAAAAAATAAAAAGTATATTATATATATTTAACTAATATATTGTTATTGCTATTATTGTTATTTATAATAAAGGGTATAATATTTAAAATATATTTCATGTATTAATGAATTACTTTGGTTGTTCTATCATCAATTTTGTAACTTTTTTAATAATAATTTTCACAACGGAAGGATCTACTAAGTATTCACTAATGACTGACATAATTTTTACTAAAATTTGATCTTCCGGAGAAGCATAAACTTTCTTTAACAAGGGTTCAATAATATAAATCCATGAGTTAATTGAAAGCTAAAAATTATTATTGAGAAAAAAAAAATTAATAAATAAATATATAAAATAAAATAAAATAATAAAAGTAATAAAAAAAAATTATTTTATTAAAAAATTAAAATAATGATATAAATAAAAGTAAATTTGGAATAATTATTAAACAAATATATTTTATTTCTTTTTTTATTTTATTATTATTACTATTATTTATTCTTTTTTTTTTTTTTTTTTTTTTTTATTTATTTATTTATTTATTTATTATTACTATTATTTATATATATTTATATATATTTATATATTTATGTTATACCTCTTTAGCCCATTTTTTTATAACACGAAATTGTCTTTCCATCAATTTTTCTTTTTGTTCTTTGGTATCTTTTTATAATCAATATAAATCAAATTAATATAATAATAAAATTGAAATTAAAATTAAAAATTAAAAAATTGTATATTAAATAATAATAAATAAAGCATTATTATATAATAATTCTTACATTCAGACTTGGTGCTTTTTTCTTGATGTTTATCCTTAGTATATACTGAAAATATTTGACCTGGATTCATAGGAATATTTGGAACCTTTCTCTCATTATTATTCTCTTGATTAAGAGTTCTATTTTATTATCATTATTATCATTATTATCATTATTATCATTATTATCATTATTATTATTATTATTATTATTATTATTATTATTATTATTATTATTATTATTATTATTATTATAATTATTATTATTATTATTATTATTATATGTTTTTTTTTTTTTAAAAAAAAAAAAAAAAAAAAAAAAAAAAAAAAAAAATACCTTATATATTCAATATATGTAAAAATTACATCCAAATTTGATTTATGCTTTAATAATGTATTAACTAAAGCAGCTTCAGAAGCTGCTCTTACTCTTTCGTCTGAATCTGTTAATTTGTCAGCTAATTTTGGAATAATTTCGTTTTGATCTTTTGTTATGTTTTGTTTTCAAAAGATTTATTATTATATAATTTGTAGTTTATTAATATTCGTTTCCATTTTTTCATCATTCGTTAATAGTGTTAATAATTATTATTAATATTATTAATATTATTATCATGTATTATTAATATTATAATAATTAGTATTTAGTATTATTTATTTATTTATTTATTTATTTATTTATTTATTTATTTATTTATTTATTTATTTATTTATTTATTTATTTATTTATTTATTTATTTATTTATTTATTTATTTATTTATTTATTTATTTATTTATTTATTTATTTATTTATTTATATAATAATGTTATTTATTACACAGAATTACAAAATAAAATAAATAAATATATAATATATCATTTATATAATATATTACCTAGATAACAGAATAACAATGATGCTTCATTTCTTAATTTAATATCTTCATCGGCAATTCTTAAAAGCAACTGTTCAGTGAGCACAGATCTATATATATAAGTTTAATAAATAAATATATATATATATATATATATATATACTTTAATATATATAATTATTATATCATGTTGCATTAAATATTTCTTTTATCATATTTATTTCATGTATAATACACAAACACAAATAAATGTATATATGTTTACCTTAACCGAGAATGGCTATCTGATTTTAATAGATCTTGGTTGACTTGGAAAATTTCATAAATTACAAATAATGAGTTCATACGTTCTATAGGTTTATCCGAATCTAACTTAAGAAATATACTTGGCAATACATCTTCTGGAAGAGTAATTATACAAAAATAAAATGAAGATTATAATAATAATAAATAAATAAATAAATAAAAGTTAAGGGATAATAAATTAATAATAATAATAATAATAATAATAATAATAATAATAATAATATATATATATATATATATAGCGATGTAAAAAAAAAAAAAAAAAAAAAAAAAAAAAAAAAAAAAAAGGATATTAAGCAGCATATTCAGCTAAAAATCCAATGCTAGCCTTAGAAACACTATCATCTTGATCTAACATAATTATTAATTGATCTACCATGGGTTTAAATCTCTCTGGTCCATCAATTAATAAAAACTTTCTTAAAATAAAAAAGCCAAGATTTCTTCCTGCAGTAAATTCACTATTTAAAATCTATTATATTTATAACAATAAATAAATAAGGATAAAATAATTAAGATATATAAAATATATATATAATAAATAAAATAATTAATATATAATAATATTATTATTAATTTTTTTTTTTTTTTTTTTTTTTAATTTGATTAATTTGATTAATAATTACATTTGATGAAACAATTTTTAAAAAGTTTTCTTTTATTTGATCCAATTTAAATATTTTTATTATATTCTCTTGTTTTTGATGACCCAAAATTAATGCTAATTTTAATAATGAACCAAAATGGCCGAAGTCCTCATTCTCCTATTAAAAAAAAAAAAAAAAAAGATAACAAAATAATATACATATATTTTTTAAATATAGAAAGAAATAAAATAAATATAATAGTTTGTGTAATGAAATATCATTAACAGATAATTATATATTTAAATATTTATTATTACATATAAAAAAAAAAATATTAATAAAAATAAAATAAAAATATATATATAACCTCATCTATTATTTTTTCAATAATTTTTCTTGTTTTTTCAACAGGATTCTTAATATGTTTTGTTGAGAGATAAGGATTTATATTAATCCATAATTTTGCAATTACATCTGCAATTTCTAATATATTTTTATTATTTAAAAGAAAAAAAAAGGAAATTGTAATAAGAATCAAAATTTAATAATTTATTTAAAGATAAACATTTAATTTTAATTTTTTTTTTTTTTTTTTTTTTTTTTTTTTTTTTTTTTTTTTTTTTTTTTTCTTTTATATGTCAAATAAATATTTATAATTACCATATTCCTTAGAGGGATCATTTTCTTTTCTTAAAATAATAATATTCACAAAATCAAGAATTTCATTGATTGTATTATCAAATAAAGGATATTTCTTCTGATCCCACTATATTATATATTAATATTATGAATTAAAATATTTAATTAATACAAATAATAATTATTGAATTAAATATTTTTTATAATAAATAAAAAAAAAATAAAATTAAAATTTATATAAAATTAAATTATATTCATACAAATACTAAACATCCTAATGCACAAGAAAGACATTGAATACTTTCCCAATAGATAGAATAAAATCCAAAATCCTGTAAAGAATTTTTACTTATTTCTTCAATCATAATTCCAGTATTTGATGTTGATTCAGATTTTGATCTTATCTTATTTTTATTAAGAATAATTTGGACATTACTACTAAAAACTGAAATAATTACTTGGTATGATAATGTTGTTAATAAAGTTGGTAATGTATTTCCATTTTTATCCGTAACACTAAAAACATTAATAGTAGTAATAATAGTATACGTATTATATATGTATTATATATAATTAAAAATTAATAATTACTATTATTATCATATATCAATATTTTTATTTTGTAATTATTGATAATAATATCATTCAAATCAGTAAAAATGTTTATAAATAATAATAATAATAATAATAATATTATTATTATTATTATTATTATTATTATTATTATTATTATTATTATTATTATTATTATTATTATTATTATTATTAGTGTAATTATAAATTATTTAGATTCAATATAATACCCATAATTCTGAATGATATCAATTAAAGAATTGTAAATTTTATTTAATTCCATCCAAAATTCAATATCTTCATTTGAAATATCTATTTTAACAATATATAAATTATATTGTTATACATAATATAATACAAAAATTGAGATTTCATTAAAAAAAAAAAAAAAAAAAAAGATTTATTATATAATTAGGATTTTGAAAATTAATATTAAAATATTAAATGTATGTACATAATTAAATTTCAATTAATTATAAAATTATTTAAACATTTTATAAAATTCCAAAATCCGAAATTTTACCCTCGTTTTTTTTTAAGGCGTGACTTTGTTCGTCAATAATATTTTTATATATTTGAATAGCAATTAATTTTGATTTTTTATTTTTATTCTGGGTTTCTTCGATTAAAAATTCCTTTAATTGTTTTTTAGTACTGGAATTAAAATAAAGCCAATTTAAAATTTTAAAGCTATTATTTGAATTGGATTTCTTTTTTATTATCTTTTTTTTTTTTTTTTTTTTTTTTTTTGATATTATTACATATATACATACATACATTATCATATATATATATATTGAAAATGGAACATATTTTCAAAAATATTAATATATAATTAAAAATTCAAAAGAATTATAAAATATTTACTATATTATAAATATTTTCAAAAATATACCATTTCTTTTAATGGATTATAAATAATTTTAATTGCATTTCCTGCTTTATCATTTCGAATATATTTATCTATATTTTGTAATGCTGAAGTTAAAGGAGCTTTAATTTGTAAATTTAATTTTTATTATTATAATATTAACATAAAATTTCATATAAATGTTTTTAAATAAAAATAATAATTTTATTAATATTATATATATATATATATTAATTTTTTAATTTAAATTTAAAAAAAAAAAAAAAAAAAAAATACAATAAAGGTATTACTTTTTATAAAAGTGCTTTTCTTATACATATCAATTGCTGATACAAGTGCCTTATTATTAGAATTAAGTAAAAGAATAATAGATTGACCAAGTGAAGTTTGTATATATTCTGAATTAGTATTCTTAATAGTTATTGAAGGACGACTAGTTTCTGAAATTTCTAAATGATTCTCAGAAATTTCATTTATTGTTGATTGCTCTTCAGTATTTTCTTTTTTTTTTTCTTTTTTAGTATTATTGACTTCTTGACCTTCATTAATTACTTCAATTTTATTACTTTTTTTTATAGTATTATTAGAATATACCTTTGTAGAAATAGGTTGAATTAAAAATTGATTATTTTCATTTACTTCATTTTCCCCATCATCTTCACTCTGTATTAAAAATAAATTATTATTTAATGAATCTTTTTTATTAATAGCTGAAGTTATATCGGATATTTCTATATTCTTCATTATTATTTAATAATATGTATTCATACATATATATTTAAAAAAAAAAAAAAAAAAAAAAAAAAAAAAAAAAAAAAAGTTAATAACATAAAATTAAATTTAGTCGATATATTAATTTAGAAGTTACACAAAATTATTTTTACAAAATTTCAAAATATCTAATTAAAAATTTTTGAATAACTAACAATAAATTTAATGATTATTGCACTTTTTTAAAAAACATCAAAAAAAAAAAAAAAAAAAAAAAAAAAAAAAAAAAAAAAAAAAGCATAACATACAAATAAAAGAAACATATAATTACGGATAAAATTAGCAATTAAGCATAATAATTTATAATTATAATAATTATTATTATCATTATAGTAATAATTTTAATAGTGCTTTTTTATTTAATATTATAATTTTATTTTTTATTAATTTAATTTATATGTAAATATTATTTCATTAATTTATCTATTCTATTTACTGAATTTTTTTAATAAAGAATTATATTCCTTATCAAATCCAATATGTAATGACGATAGTTGTTTCAAATAGGTTAAATTAATTAAAGGTATAATAGTTGGCCTTCCATGGGCACATTGAAAAGGAAATTTTAGAGATGGCATCTGTTCAACTATCTCTCGACATTCTTTCAAATTTAATGGATCATCAAATTTAATAGCTTTATGACATGCCAATGAACAAAGAATATCATATATAGATGATGGAATAAAATCTAACTTTCTATCACTCAGATTAAACGATTGAATCGATAAAGATGCCTCTTTTTGATAATTTTTACTAAAAAATATTGAAGTATTGGTACTTCTGTTTGATTTTGATTTTTCATTTTCCAAAAAAGAAGATGATTTATCTGGTGATGAAATAGTAGAAGAAATGGATTTATATTTAGAATGGGAATCCTCTAATTCATAAAGACAATTACGAACAATATTAGTTAATTTTTCAACACTAGTTAAGCATCGTTCCACAATTAACTTTGGTAATTTTTTAATACGAATAATACTAAGAGCACTTAATAATTCATCTGACTTTGAGATATTTGATGAATTCATGGTGAAGGATGAATTTACTTCTTCTTTTCTTTCTTCTTCCTCATTTTTATTCTCACCTATATTCTCATTATTTTTATTATTTAATATGGAATTCTTGTTATATAGATTGAAAAGGCCTATTTTTAAATGATTATCACGATCAATATAATCAGATTTATAATTATTAATAATTTCATTTTCTTGATCAGTTATTTCACGATCATTATTAATATGACTTTGTTTAAAATCTTCTTCAACAAAATAAATACCAATATTTTTAAATTCTGAAGTAAATTCTTCAATTCTTTTAATCTCATGATTTGGTAATATAATTCGAATTGCTGGAGTTAAATTTGTAATTTCAGGACCATTTCCTTGACTATTGCCATGCTTATACTGATCAATAAGAATTTCTAATTGAATACGTTCATCTATAGCATGTTGGTCTAATAAAACTAATATATCTGAAAACTTTTTATTTCCTTTTTAAAATATATATATATATATATTTAGAAATTTATATTTATATATAAATATATATTTTTAATATAAATAAAAGTATTAAAATTTGAAATTAAATTACCTTTTTTTTTATCCTTATTTTCATATCCAGTTAATTTGCATACAATAAATTTTTGATCAGCTTGACCTATTACTTGTAAATTTTTTAAATGTTGTTTATTAAATATTATTTTATTATTTATTAATTTATTATAGATAGTTTCATAATTAAAACGATAGGATTGAGATTCATAAAGTTCATTTTGATTTTTTAATGAGACTTCAACTGAATCATTTATATCTGAAGTTGTTGTTTTTTTTTCATGTTTAGATCTTAAATCTTTATACTCAATTTCACCTCTTAGGTTCACATTATTTGTATCATTATTTTTATATGTATTTTTATTTTTATTATTCAATGACGAACATGAATCAATATTCATTTCATTATTCTTTTTAAACTTTTTAAACCGTTCAAGAAGAGGATTAATTTTAATTTTCGTTAATTTTTTATTATATGTTGATTCTTTTGTTTTAGTTTTACTATCAATAGCAATTTCTATAAATGAGTTCACTGACTTTGACAACTTGTTGCTATTATTAATTCTATAGTTATGATCCGTTTTTTCATTCAAATGTTTTCTTTTTCGACGTCTGATATTTTCAGCTCTCTGAATAATTGGAGATTTCGAATTTGACTGATAGGAATATTTATCCTTTATAAAATTTATTTTTTCAAATAAAGAATTCCTCTCAGAACTTTGTCTAACCATCATATTATTATTATTATTATTGTTGTTGTTATTATTATTATTATTATTATTATTATTATTATTATTATTATTATTATTATTATTATTATTATTATTATTATTATTATTATTATTATTATTATTATTATTATTATTATTATTATTATTATTATTATTATTATTATTATTATTATTATTATTATTATTATTATTATTATTATTATTATTATTATTATTATTATTATTATTATTATTATTATTATTATTATTATTATTATTATTATTATTATTATTATTATTATTATTATTATTATTATTATTATTATTATTATTATTATTATTATTATTATTATTATTATTATTATTATTATTATTATTATTATTATTATTATTATTATTATTATTATTATTATTATTATTATTATTATTATTATTATTAGGATATTTTAAGTTTTCATTTTCATATTCTTCATTAACATTATCATCATCTACTTTTTCTTCTTCTTCAATATCTTTATAATCATCATCATCATCATCATCATCATAATCACATACAAATAATTCCAATTCACTATCTTCATTATTCAATTCTTGATTTTTATTTTCATTTCGCTTATTACTTAATTTTTTTTCTTGTTGCATATCACTGTAAGTATTAAATTCATTATCTAATATTATATTTTGATCAGATTTTAATGAATTTTCTATATTATTATTTTCAACTTTGTCATTCTTTTCTTTAATTGCTATAGATTCGTTATTATAATTTTCATCTAATTTTGAAATAATGTTATCATTTATATTTTCAATTTCTTTATTTAAATCAATATTTTCATTTTCATTATTAATATTATTACTATTATTGTCATCTTCAATTATATTATAATCATTTTCATTAATTTCATTAATAATACTCTTATTAATAGGAAAAATATCTAATTCCAAAGAAGAATCATTTTTTTCCTGTGTAATGAATTCAGAATAATCATTTTTATTAAGATCATCAATATCATCAAATTCAGTATAATTTAAAAAATTATTCTCAGAAAAATTAAAAATTCTCATAGTATCATCTCCATTACTATTTATAGTATAATTATTATTATTTTCTATTTCTTTATCTGTAATGATATTCAATTTCTCTTCTTCTTCTTCTTCTTCTTCTTCTTCTTTCCCTTTTTCTTTTTCTTTTTCATCTTTTTTTTTCTCTTCATTTATTTTTTCTTCCTTATCCCTAATACCAAAAGTAGTCTTATTTTCATTTAATTTTTGATTTATTGTTTCTTCCTCAAATAAATCTATATTAGAACTACTTGAAAATGAAAAAATACTATTATTTTCATCATCAATATCATTATCATCATTTCGAATGCTAATATCAATATAATCTTCTGAAATTTCTTTATCGAAAGGAGTTGAATAAGTTAATGGAGAATTTCGACCTTTTTCAATTGAATCTTTATTTTGACTAAATTTCTTATTCAGAGATTGAGAACTAAAGAATTTAGATTGTGTTATAGATAGTCTTTCTATATCATTACTTTCTTTATAATCTTGAATGTTTATTTTATATTGCTCCAACGCATTGTAAATTGATAACTTTATAAAATTTAATATTGATTCCCAATCCTAAGAAAGAAAATTACAAAATAATAATAAAATATTAGTGTGAATATCATTATATTAATCCAGTGGTTTTAAATAAATTATTGGTTAAAAGAAATATATATATATGTATATGTATATATAAGTATATATATAAAAAAAACAAATAAAAGCCTTATCTATTTACATTCAAATTTTAAATATAAAATAGTTTACGAAAAAAAAACTTTTTTTTTTTCCTACCTCAAATTCAACAATTCTTTTTGATGGATCCATACAAATATCATAAATATCAGTTGAGCAAGATATATTTAAAAAAAATATTGGATATTTTCTAAGTTTTTTATCAGTATTCAATATAAAAGTGGGTATATCTTTTTTTTAAAATAAATAAATAAATAAATAAAAGCATATTAATATAGAAAAATATATTATAAATCAAATAGTAAATATTAATAGATTCAACTAAATATATATATATAAAAAAAAAAAAAAAAAAAAATTAATAATATTATTTATTATAAAATTCTCCTTTCAACTTACATGGTCTAAATAAATCATTATAATTTCTTTGAAAATGCTCATTATACTTTAAAATATATATACATAATTAATACATCAAATAAAAATAGAAAACAATACTATATAAAAATGTTAATATTTTATAAATCTTTACTTTTTGTATATTTTGATCTTCACTAAAAATTTTATTAATTAATTTGTATATTTCATTTGGTTCTAAATATCTTTTATTTAAATCTATTTGAACATGTATATTACAACAATAATAAATAATAATAAAAATTATTAATTTTTATTAATAATTAAATCAATTATTTAGTAATAGTAAAAATTATAAAAATTATAATATGTATATATATATATATATATTCTATTAGTTACATATATATTGATACTATATGGTACAGCATAGATGATTTTAAATGATAAATGATAGATAATATATATATCTAAATATTAGTATATATAATATAAATACATTATTAAATATGGTATTTAATAATTAACTCACTTTTTTAGGACTTCCTGAAAATCCAATAAAACCTGATACAGAATAACTATATTTATCAAATTTATAATCTGGAATATCTTTGGAATTTAAATTAATAGATATTAAATCCTAAATATAAAATATAAAAATATATTAAAAAATAAAAATAAAATAAAATAAAATAAAATAAAATAAAAAATTAAAAAAAAAAATAAAAAATGTTTTATTAAAAAATTAATGAAATAATTAAAATTATTCTTATTATTAATCTATATATAATTTTAAATTTAAGTAAATAATATACCTCAGATAATAACGTATCATATAAATCTTTAAAAGTATCTAATGAACTAACCTATTTTTAATAATGATGAAAGTAATAATAATAATAATAATAATTTTAATATATTATATTATATATAATAAAAACCTTATTATAAAAAATAATATATATAAATATATAAAAGAAGTTATATATTATTATTACATTATTAGATTTTGTATGAAGAATTACTCTTCCATTTTGCTTATTAATTACACTAAATTCTACACCAGGTTCAATTAATGCTAAAATTTCAATGTTTTTCTTAATTCCCTCATAAATATATCTTCTTTTATTTAGTTGTTTTTGTCTTACTGGTATCTAATAAAGTTCAATTAATAGAAAAGAAAAAATAAGTTTAAAAATTATAAAATTTTCACAAATCACAAAATTTATTTATATACCATATATTTTTTTTATTTTTTGTTTTTTTATTTTTTGTTTTTTTATTTTTTGTTTTTTTGTTTTTATTTTTACCTTACTAAATATATTTTGAACATATATGGATGTTCCACTTTTATATTTAATATAATTATCACTTATTCCACAATACTTAATTTTTCCATACTATAAATTAAATTATTACATATTATTTTAATCAGTATTATTTAGAGTAGATATAAAAAAAAAAAAAAAAAAAAAAAAAAAATACTATATTTTATCATAATTAATTAAAGGAAGAAAAAGAGCATATATTTAAATTAATACATTAACATATAATGAATACACTTCTTCTGAACTTTCAATTTTTGTATTTATTTCAATATCTGCAATTTGAAATATACTAGCTAAAGCTATAAAATAATTAGCAATAAAATATATATATTTAAATACTATATTAATAAATTCTTTAAAAAAAAAAAAAAAAAAAATAAAACCTTCTCCCCTAAAACCATATGTTTTAATTTGTTTTAAATCTTCGATAGTATGACATTTTGAAGTTACTATAATGTAATTGTTTTTTTATTATTTAAACAAATTAAAATAAGCATATGGAAATAAAGCATTATAATAATATTATTATCAAAAGTTATTAATAATTTAAAAAATAAAAAAAATTAAAATTATTAATCAGATTTCAGAAATTTCAAAATTAGATTTCAAAATTAAATTTTATAAAATTCAATTATTAAATAATTATTATATATTTATTAAATATATAATAATATACCATATCTATTTCCAATAACTTTTAAATTTTCTAATGAAATTCCTATTCCATTATCCGTTATATGAATATCATTTTTTGAAAAGTCAATTTCAATTTCAATTTTAGTTGCTTTTGCATCTAAACCTATAAATTAATTAAAAAAAAAAAAAAAAAAAAAAAAAAAAAAAAAAAAAGTTAATATAATTTTTTATATTAATCATCCAAATTAATCTATATATATATATTCTATATATATATACTATTCTCGACAAGCTCTATTATGCATTGAAATATAGAAGTAATAACATAAGTTGATCTTAATAAATTTCTGGTATTAAAATCCAACTTCTTTAAAACCATTTAATTATAAATTTAATTTTCATAAAAAAAATTTTTTTGAAACATTAATATATTTTACTATTAAAATTTATTAAAAAAAAAATAAAATAAAAATAATTGAAATAATTTCTTTTTTTTTTTAATGCATATAAATAAATGGAATACAGTATTATTTATTTATTATATATAACTACTGAAAAATATTATGTGTAAAAAAAGGAATTAGTAATAAATAATTAAAATTCATTTAAAGTTCAATTATTTCCAATAAATTTCTCAGTTTTTTTCTTTTTTTTTTTTTTATCAATTTAATTTTTTAAATTTTAATATTAATATAAATTAAAACTGATAAAGAAAAGTAAAAAATTTTTATTAATTTTTTTTTAAATTTTTTAATTTATTTCTCAATTAAACTTTTAAAGTTTTTTCAGAAGTATAATTATTTATAATTATTATTAAAACATTTAAATATTATATATATAATAAATTAAGTTATTATAATAAATATATATATAATTCTTATTTTTCTTCGGTTTTTATTTTTTCCTTTTTTTATAAACAAATTCGATATTTTTATAATATAGATTATTAATTAAAAGTCTTATAATAATATAAATATTTTATATAAAAAAAATGAGTGAAGAAACATTAAAATCATTAAAGAAAATACAAACCCAATCTCAAAGTCGTACAAGTATTGAATCAAAAGCAACCAAAAAAAAAATTTCATTTTTCCAAAAAATTAGCGATGTTTTTGCTTCAAATTTTATTAATTATCTTACTACGACAACAATAATAGTTAAATAAGTTATTAATAGTTCATTTTATTTTAATTTTTTTCTTTTATATTTAATATTTTTTTTATAAATATTTTATATATATATATATATTTTAATTATTATTTATAAAACAAAATCCATGTATAAATATTAATTTTTTCCTATTATTTATTTATCAATTGATTCTTTTTATTATTATTACTATTATTATTATTATTATTATTATTATTATTATTATTATTATTATTATTATTATTATTATTATTATTATTATTATTATTATTATTATTATTATTATTATTATTATTATTATTATTATTATTATTATTATTATTATTATTATTATTATTATTATTATTATTATTATTATTATTATTATTATTATTATTATTATTATTATTATTATTATTATTTATTCATTTATTTATTTATATATTTCTTTATTTAGGCAATGGCTATAGTAAAATTGATTTTAACATTACCTCAATTTTTAAATACAGAATACTACAGAATAAGTTTTTATTCTCAATGGGTAGATGGTTTAGTTGCAGTTTCCCAATTTGGATTTATGACGGTTCAAATTTTCTCCATTCGTTGTTATAGTTTTTGTCAGTTTTTCGTAAGTCTAAATACTAATGAATATTAAAATATATGTAAACATTATTAATTATTATACAAGTAACAAAAATATTAATGTTCTTTATCTATATTACATTTATTTTAAATTTATTTATTAAATATATTATTTTTTTTTAATATATATATATATATAAATACGTAATGTATATTTTTGTTTAAAAAATTCCGAATATATTTCGATAAATTTATCAAATTAGGCAGTGCTACTATTGGGATTTGAAATGTTAGTCTATTCATTATATGCCTCTTTTCATGCCTACATAATAAAAGTATATTCAAGGAATATATATATAGGTATATATAAAATAACAATTCTTTCCATTATTATTATTACTATTATTATTATTATTATTATTATTATAATAATTATTATTATTATTATTATTATTATTATTATTATTATTATTATTATTATTATTATTATTATTATTATTATTATTATTATTATTAGTATTAGTATTAGTATTAGTATTATTATTATTATTATTATTATTATTATTATTATTATTAGTATTAGTATTAGTATTATTACTATTAAATTCAGTAATATATATTCAGATAACTAAATTTATAACATTGTTTTATAATCTAATATTAATTTAATAAATATATTAATTAAGATTGTATGAACAATATAATTGAAACTGGAGCAATAAGACCATTTGAAAGTGATTATAACTATCATTGTGATACTTTGTTAAAAGATTGTATTACATATTTTGAAGGTATTAAATTGTCTCAATAAAAAGATTTTATTTAAAATTAACAAACAAAAATTGAATATATATTAAATAAATATACGTAAATTGTATATAATATTAATATAAAGAAACACTGAATTGTCCTATCGACTTAATGGAAGTCAAAATGAAGAATATTCTTATTAATAGAAAAATGTTTCTCTCACAAGTTATTATGATTTTAGCTATGGTATAAAAAAATAATATAAATATTAAATACAAATTTCTTTTATATCTATTAGAAATAGTAAATAGTTTCAATAATTTCAAAATAAAAAAAAAAAAAAAAAAAAAAAAAAAAAAAAAATTTTCAAACTTATTATTAATGATTAAATTTTTATTTATATTTATATACCACAAAAAAAATTAAATTATAAACTAAAGATCGTGATATTTCATATAAAAATTGCAAACTTTTTAAAATCCAATAATAGCAATATGATATTGTTTAAAAAATTAAAAAATCAAGATAGTATGAAGTGGTATCATGATGTACTTCTTGACAAAGAAAAAGAGATTAATATAATGAAAAAAGATATTAATATTTCATTAAATCAAATTAATAATTATATTGATTATGATGAAAATAATGATAAATTAATAAAAAGTAATAGTAACGGCAAAGAAGTTACTATAGATGATCGTAATGATAGTGGTAATGACGATGATACTAACATGAATGAAAAAATAAAACTTAATAATCAAGAATCCTTTACTAAAATAATAGATGATTATAATAAAGAAAAGAAAACTAAATCAAAAAGTATCATTGATATTAATATTAATTAAAAAATAGAAAAGTGAGTTAGATCAATATATTAGCATCATAATAGAATATGTAAATGGCATTAAATTATACAAAATTTTACAAATATAAATTCAGAATAAAGTTCATTTTTGAATGATTACTTTTTTTATACAAGCAATAAATAAAAAAAGGGACATAAAAATAATTATTATTATTATATAATATTTCTTTATTATTAATATAAATGTATTCTTTATTCTTCTTATAAAATGTATAGATTTATATTTAATATAATATTTTACTTTGATATTTTAGAATTATTATTCATTAATTATCTATTATAACTAGTGGATAAATAACTAATTTAAAAAGAAATTATTAATAAATAATATTTAGCATGTATTATATATTACATGATATAATGTTAAATAAAAAATTATAAAATTATAATTAAATATATTCATTGATGAATAGAAAATAAAAATCCTAAAACATTAATACATTCAAAAGTCATCATAAATATATATAATGAAAGCTTTTTTTTTATCAAAAAAAATTTATTGCTGTAAATATATTAAAAACTGAAATATCATCATAAATGATCATAGTTTTGTAAATATCATATCCCAATAATTCTACTTTTAGTTTTAATCAATTAGTTCTATAGATTATGTTATAGTTTTTGTAATTAAGAGTTGGAAAATTATCACAATGTGATAAATTTAAAGTAGTAAACGAAGCCTTATTATCTATAATTCCACATCATTCATCATTTTCAACCCTAGTAAAACATAATATATTTTTTTATATATATGATTTACATTTTAATTAATATAAATATATAAAAATTAAGATATAAAATGTAAAATAAAAAAAAAAAAAAAAAATGTCAATTTATGTGTTATTAGCAATGTATTTTTAATTTAAATTTCTAAAACATTTTTTTTTTTTTTTTTTTAACGGCAGCAAACTTATTTCATCTTTATTAATTAAATATTTGATAAAATACATGTAATAAAATAATAAAAAAAAAAAAAAAAAGATAAAAAAAATTAACAAAAAATAAAACACAAAATAAAATAAAATAATGGTATAATATATTCTAGTTTCATTTAATTAATATTTGTAAGACTTCACAAGGGCATTATTATACTGAAGTATAATAATTAATTTTGACTTCGCAATGTTAATCCTAATTTTAAGATACAAAATTATGATCTTCATTGATTGCGCTAGCCCTGCTAGCCTGTCTTACTGTTTCTTCAGCATTGACGCTCTTGATAGTAGTAGTACGATTCAATTTGAACCTATTGAACAAAGACCATTACTGGCCAATAGCAATAGGTATAATCGATTGGAGAAGTGCCGCAGTAACCACTAAGAACGGAATATCAGAATAAGCACCTGATTTCATCTGGCACTTAAATAGATCCTTCCATTCCCTTGTATTGTTATTAATACTTCGACCTCCAAGAAGGAAATTAAACACTTTTTCACACACACTAGAATCAATATACACATTATTTTCAATAGTATTACTAACATTACTAAAAATACTATTACTAATATTACTATAACTATTATTACTATTACTATTATTACTATTACTATCATTACTATTACTATTATTACTATTACTATTATCATTATTACTATTAACAATATCATTTGTTAGGTTGCCACGGTAAAAAGTATTATATAAAAATAAAATTTTATCATTAACTTTACTACGAATATGATTGAAAAAAGGACAATCAATTAACCAATGACTTATCCATTGTTTATTACTTTTACAATAGGGACAAAAATTAGGACACATTTGATCTATTATTTTTGCAGCTTTAGCAATTCTAGCATCTAATCTATATCCGCTTCTTGCTCTCAATAGCCAATAGAAACCATATGAAAGATCAGGATATTCATAACAAAGTTTAATAAATTTTGATGTTTCTTCGAATTTGTTTTTGTCATAAAACTCAGCTTTAATAGAATTGATTTTCATATCTCTTTTCCAATAAAAATCCTTGATTTTATTATCGTTATTACCTCTTTTCTCTAGTTTACGTTTAAGAGTTCTACTTTCTTTCGTCCATGTATATTTTCTAGATTTTGGAATATTATTAACTAAATAGGAAATAATACAATTTGAATCTTTCCATTTATCAAAACATTTGACTTGAGACAAAGCACACTTAGCTGACAATGGAGGAATATTTAAATCTTTTGAAATAGAATATACATTAATAAAAGATTTGGCTTTTTGTAAACCTGCAACCCATCTTAATCCTTTATTAATTAATTTCTGAGTATTATTTGTTCTCGCTTTATTTGAACCAAGTAAAGGCGCAAAGTAAGAGACTTTACTAAGTACATAAGAGTTAATTATAATCTTCTTAAATGGAATAGGAATTTTGGAATTTGAAAGAAATTTACTGACAGAAAAGAGAGCTTTAGTAACTTTAGAGTTAAGTAATTTAATAATAGGGTTCAACGATAAGCTTTTATCAAATGGTATACCTAAGTAGGTATAACATTTAGTTATTGGGATTGGTTGACCAGCAAGATAAAAAGTAGGATCTCTTTTATTTTGAAAAAGAGATGTGTCTGGTCGAATCACCATCGTAGCACACTTGTTAATTCCAAATTTATCATATTAAATTTAGCCTATTAATTTACCTTCTTAAGCATTTTTTTTAACTTAGTTCTTGACGGTGCGCATGGAATAATATCATCTGCAAAGAGTCCACTACAACATCTAAATTCGCCTAAAGGAATTCCAAGTTCTGAAAAATCATTAAAAATGTCATTAATAAAAAAATTGAAAAGAATTGGTGATAGTGAGCAACCTTGTCTAACTCCTTTCATAATATTAAAAGATTCCGAATATTGATCATCAATTTTAACATTGGCTTTGGAAGTCAAATATAGATTTTTTATAAATTGATAACATTTACCTCTAATACCTAAAGCATCTAATTTATATAAAATATTACCTATTGGAACAGAATCATATGCCTTTTTTAAATCTAGAAAAGCAAGGTAAGTTTCTTTATTATCATTTTTACGCCTTTGACAAATTTCTCGAATTGAAATAAATAAACTAACACATTCTTCTTTTGTACGAAATCCAAATTGCTCTGGCCTAATAAAATTATTTTAAAGTCCATATTCTGAAATTCTTTTGGAGACTATTTTCGAAATGAGTTTAATACCATTGTTAATCAGAAAGATACCTCGATAATTGTCACAATCAGATAGATCATCTCCTTTTTTAGGAATAGATATAATACTTGCTTCATTCCAAGTACTAGGAAATTCTCCATTCCAAATTCTTGAGTATATCTTCTGTAAGCAATTTAAACCAGAAGAAGAATTATTTACTGAATTTTCGTCATCCGGAGGAATTAAAGCTTTATAAAATTCAATAGGAATTCCATCCTGGCATGAAGTTTTATAATTTGGAGTAGCTAAAATAGCTTCTTTAATTTCTTCTATACTGATGTCTTGATTTATATCCCATTCATTGTGTTTCGTATACCTAATTGTACCATTGGAAAATTTATTAGACCATTCGATTAATGCACTATTGATATCAGAATGGCTTGATGCAAGTTTTTTATAGTGATTGTGCCATACTTCTAACTGTTCTTTAGTAGAAATAGCTAGTTTACCATTTTTGTCCTTTACTGGAGAATTTGACATATTTTTAAATTTATCTACTTTTGCTGTAGTTTTAAGCCATTTCCAAGCTTTCTTTGGGTTATGAGATTTCATATATTCACATCCTGTATTGATCCAATGTTGGTATTCAGTTTTCCTATAAATATTACACATATCATGAATAATTTTGCACGTTTTATTATATTTTTCAATTAATTCTTCAAATTCATGATAAGAACCTCTTCTTTTAATGGTTTTATATAATTTCATTTTGAGTTTTTGCAAATTAAATATTTTCTGAGACATATGAAAAAAAGATTTTCTAACTACTGATATTGACATGATATTAAGTTCCTTAGCAATATTGAATGAAGTTGATTCTAAAACATCAAATTTTCACTTTCAACTAATATGTTTTCTTATACTTAAATATCCTATTTCAATATCTAAGAATATTAAAATTATTATCGTTAAATGATGTTAGGATTTACTAACTTTGTATTAATAATAATTTTTTCTTTTTTTTAGAGTTTATTAAAAAAAATTATATTTTATAATAATTTTATATTGTTTTTTATTAAATTTATAAAAATAATATGAAATTGAAAAAAAAATATGTTTTTTAAAAAAATATAATTAGTATAATTATTAGAATACTTATAGGTATATTCAAAATAATTATTTTTATTTATTAAAATTTAATTAATAATTAAAATAATATTAAAAGAAACTAATATATCCATTCATTAATATTATAATAATAAAGATAATTAATTGTTCCTAAATAAATCTGATTCATTATAGTTTAATTTTAAAAATAAAAAGTTGTATATATTGTAAATAATATAAAAAAAAAAAAAATTGATAATAAACTACTGTACTAATAATAGATTTACTGTATTAATAATAAATTTATTAAGATAAATTAATAAATTTTTTAAAATTTATAATAGTTTTCCATCAAATACTCAGAAAAATTTTATTAAAGAATCCGAAACTAAGTTAATCAAAAGGTTTTATTCCTTCAGATGATTTTTATTCAAAATTTTTCAATAAGAAGAGAAAATATTTAAATGATTCTATTTATGATGAATTGAGAAATAGAATTAGAAAAGAAACATAGAAAATACTAAAAAAAAAAAAAAAAAAAAAAAAAAAAAAAAAACAGAGCATCCATAAAAAAATAGATTATTCTTATAATACTATCTGATAATAAATGTGAATCTAAGAAAGATGAAATATATATTAGCAGGCATAATTATTGTTGTATCATATATTGTTTAATTATGGTTCTTCTGGTCCTTATTGTTTTGCTAGATGTCAATCAAAATACGGAAAATATTGTTAATTATTAATATAGAATAATAAATATCTTAATATTTAGCAAAAAAAAAAAGTTCATAAAAATGATTTTATTAAATTTAAATAATAAAATAAAGTATAAAACTCTATCACATCTTCATTTATATTTTTCTATATTTTAGAGTTGATATCATAATTTCAAAATATCTCTAACCTTTATCATATGTATTTTTACATAGACTTTTTCTTTTTTTATTACTATTACCTTTAAAGAGTCTATTATATTAATTTTGTCTAAATTTGTTTCAATACTAATGACAGTCTAATGAAATAATAAATGTTTATCAACGTCAACTTTTTTGGTATAAACAACTTTTTTGGTTTAATGTTTCAATAATTTCCTTTTCCACATTATTATTTACATATATTCATAAAGTTACGAAATTTCTATATTTTCATTTTCACTTTCCAAATTTATATCTTGGTAATCATTTTCTCTCTATAATATATATCTTAACCCTTATTTATATCAACAAAATATTTTTTATTACGTAAAAGTCTATATCCTGCCATTTCATTCTTATCGGCTATATAATAATTTTCAGTTTAAACATCCAAAAAATGTAATAGTTATTAAATAATTTATTTTGTATTTTGTTAAAAATCTCAATATTTGTTTATTTATTAACTTTATTTATTTGAAGCAAAAGGCTTATTTTTTAAGAATACATAATTTAATGTTATTTATACATACAAAATACATTTGATGGATCATACATATTTTAATACATTAAATACATGTTTTAATATTAACTATATAAAAGAGGCTTATAAAAATAAATTTTTAAAACTATATTCATATCTTTTAAAAATCAAGTTTTTTAGAAAAAAAAAAAAAAATAATGATAATAATAATTTATTATTTATATATATATAGTTTTATTTTTTAATACTTTTTTCAATTTTATTGTTAAGTATTAATAAAAATAATAAAACATAAATATTAATGAATTAATAATTATCAAATAATGCTTTTAAAAATAGGTATCTTTGTAGATATCTGTTTAAATATAAAAAAAAAAAATAATAATAATAATAAATTATATATATATATAAACAATAAATTTATAAATAATAATATAAACAATAATTGTTAGAATATGTGAAATATATGAAAAATAAGTTTCAAATGTATCGAAACCTATTATAATTAAAGAATAAACAAGCCACAAAATATTAATATAAACATTTAATTTAGAATAATTAAGTACTAATAATTCTTTACCATAAAATATAAAAAGTTAACATAATTATTAGCTATAAAATCCTGACTCTTAGCAATATTAATATTATTAATGATATAAGTAGTAATAAAAAAAAAAAACAGTAATAATTATATCTCATCATTAATAATAATAAATATGATGATGAATATAAATAAATGATATCAAAATTCAGTTGTACAAAAATATAATTAATTAATAATAAAATTTATTCCAAAAAATAAAAAAAATAAAAATAAAAATAAAAATAAAAATAAAAATAAAAAAAAAATAAACTATTAAATCATTTTAATCATTATTGATTTAAATTAGTATCAAAGTCTTTAAATATATCTTTAAAATTAAATATTTACTAAAATATTAATTTAAGCATTATTTTCACAAAAGTATTAAAAAAAAAAATCTTTAAAATTAAATAAAGAATAAAGATAAAAAAAAAAAAAAAATTAAAAATAAAAAATTAAAGTATAAATTAAAACATTTTAATTATTGAATTAGGTTAGTTTGAAGTTTTTAATTTTTATTTTTTATTTGTTTATTTTTTTTTTTATTTTTATTCAATAATTTATGACATACGCCACTTTGTAAAATCTAACTCTTTGTAGTAACCTAATCCTATGAAATTAAAAAAAAATAAAAAAAAATAAAAATAGTAATAACAAATATCTGGGTGTGGGACATTTCACCAAATTGCATTTCGCCAATTTTTTGAAAGCATGTGGCGTATTAAAAAATGTGGCATTTCGCCAAATTGAGAATTATTAAATAAATAAATAAATAAATAAAATTAAATATTTTTAATATTGATGTATTTATATTTTTGAAGTAAATATTTAAATATTAAAAAAATTTTTTTCATATATAAATAGCTTTACAAATATCTTTATTACATTAGGTTAGCTTAAGAACATTAAAATATATTTTTATGATAAAATTTTATTATTTTAAAAATATATTTTTATAATTAAAGTATTGTTATAATATTATTTTTTTACAAAATATTAAAATATATCTTTATAATTAAATTTATTTTTATAATTAAATATTATTAATAATTATTTTATTTTAAAAAATATCTATAATTAATTATAAAATATAATAAAAACAAGTTTAAAAAAATTATTTTGAATTTTTATTTATTTAAAAAAATTATTTTGAATTTTTATTTATTTATTCATTCATTTACTTATATCAATAAGTCATTTGTCGAAATGCAACTTGGGGAAATGCAACATTTTAATAATACGCCACTTGGCGAAATGCAATCTGGGGAAATGCAACTCTTCCCAAATATCGAATTAGTAAGGTTTAGGTCATTAGAATTTTTATATTTCATAAAATAAAAAAAAAAAAAAAAAAAAAATATAACAAATAAAAATCATCATGACAATAAAAATTTAATAAAAATAAATACTAAAAACAACTGTATTAAAATTCAAAAATATATATAACGTAAAATGCTTAAATTATATTATATATATAAATATAATTAATGTTATTTATAAATTATGAATGCGTTATAATAAAAAAAAAATAAATAAAGAATTAAATAATAGATGAATAAATTATTAAATATAATAAATATTTAAATAATTAGTCTTATTATTTTTTCATTTCAGGAAAGATGTATTGAAATATGTGACTCAATTATAAATTCTCATTATTTATTCATATTTTATATTATTATAAACTATTATCTTAACCCTTAATTATAATTTTTTGTTAATTTTTTTTTATTTAATGTATATATATTTATTTTATTTTTTATTGTTTTTTTTGAGGGGTTTAAAATAATTTTGTATTGATCCTTATGTACTTTTTTATATATAAATAATTAAAATAACTAAATAATACATGACTTTGATTATTGATTTTTTTTTAATATAAAAAATATCAATAATAACATGTAATATTAATAAATAAATAAATAAAAATTTAAATAATTAACCCATGAATAAGTTAATATACTTCATAAGGAGTAATAATATTTTAAAGGGAGAGTTGCATTTCGCCAGATTGCATTTCGCCAAGTGGCGTAGTATTAAAATGTTGCATTTCCCCAAGTTGTATTTCCCCAAGTTGCTATTCGCCAGGTTGCATTTCGACAAGTAGAGTATTGATATAAATAAATGAATAAATAAATAAATATTAATTCAAAATATTTTTTTAAAATTGTTTTTATGCGATATTAATAATATTTAATTTTATTATTATTATTGATTTATTTATTTATTTAATAAATCTCAATTTGGCGAAATGCAACATGGCAAAATGCCACATTTTTTTAATACGCCACATGCTTTTAAAAAAATTGGCGAAACGCAACCTGGCGAAATGCAATTTGGCGAAATGCAATTTGGCGAAATGCCCCACACCCTATTTTAAAATTCTCAATTTTACCAATAATATTAATTGTTATTTTTAATAATAATAGTAATAATAATAATAATAATAATAATAAATAAATAAATAAATAAATAAAAATAATAATTATTATTATGACCTTGACTTATGATTAATAATAATAATAATAAATGAATTATAAATATTCTTTTTCTTTTTTTTTTTTTTTTTTTTTTTTTTTTTTTTTAAATTTTTATATGTTTATTATATTTTATATTAATTAAAATTATTATATTATTATTTTTATTAATTTTAGAGCGAACTATTAATTGAAAAATTAAAAGAATTAAAAAAGTATTTATTATTGTTATATGTTGTAGGTTATTTTTAAGTAAATAATATTAATTATTATTATTAATACTACAGAATATCTACAGAATATTCCTATTTTAATTTTAGAACAAAACTAAACTATTAAAAAAAAATGAAAAGAATTAAAAAAAGTATTATTATTATTATTATAGGTTATTGGTTGTTTTTATGTAAATGATATTAATTATTATTATTATTTTTTTAAATTATTAATGTTATTAATATCACAGAATATCCCCTAATTTTAAAAATATTAAACTATTAAAATTAAAAACTAATAAGAATTAAAAAAGTATTTATTATTATTATTTTAATTTATTTTTAACTAAATAATATTATTAATACTATAGAATATCCCCTTTTTAATTTTAGAGCAAACTATTAATTAAAAAAATAAAAAGAATTAAAAAAAGTATTTATTATTATTATATATTATAGGTTATTTTTATATAAATAATAATAATTATTATTATTATTTTTTTAATAATTAATATTATTATTACTACAAGAATATCCCTTAATTTTAAAAATATTAAACTATAAAGATTAAAAATTAAATATTTTTTATTAAATAATATTGAACGTAATATAGATGAAAATATATATATATATATATATATATGTAATAAAATATTGAAAATATTTATATTTAAATAAAATATAATAAATAAAAAAAAAGAAGAAAAAATATTCAATGATTAAAATTTTACAGAAACTTTTTAGAAAAAAAAAATTTTTTTTATAAAAGTTTTTTTTTTTTTTTTTTTTTTAAAAGTAACAATATCATTGTTAGATAGTAAAATTTATAAAAATAATTAATTATAATTAATAAATATCTTTCTGTATTTTACTTGTTAATTAATTAATAATAATAATAACAGTAAAAATAAAATAAATATTCTATAATTATTATACAGAATATTCATTTCGTTTCAATTATTTTTTTTAAAAAAAAAAAAATAAAAAAAAATAAAAAAAAAGCTTGTGTTACATTTAGTAAATGTTTGTACTAGCCTATTTTTAAAATAATAATAATGGAAAAAAAAATTTTTTAAATAAAATAAAATCAAAATAAACTAAAATTTAAATTAAATAAAAAATACAAAAAAAAAAAATAAAAAAAAAATTTTTAGCTCTATTATAAATAGGAATTATAAATATTATTATTTATTTATTAATTATTATTTAATAATAATTTAATGATATTTATTTTCTTATTTAATTACTATTTTATTATTCTTATTACCTTATTTAATTATTATTTTATTATTCTTATTTTCTTATTATTTAATTATCTATCTGTTCAATTTAATTATTTATTATTAAAACTTTGGTTATAATAATTAATAATTAAAAATAATAAACAATTGTAATATTATTGATATAAATGGATTAGAAAAAATAAAAATTATAATATTTTTTTTTTATAATATTATATAATAATTAATAATAAAAAATATTATAATTAGAAGTAAAAAAAAATCTTTAATAAATTATTTTATTTTGTTCAATTTTTTTATTATTTTTTTTTTGAATTTCTTTTTTTGTAATAGAATTTTCTATAAATCTATTATATAGATAAATTTATTAGATAAATATGATTAATGAAATTTATTTATTTTTATTTATTAAATATTTATTTATTTATATTTATTAAAATATTTATTCTATTTTTTTTTTTTTTTTTTTTTTTTTTTTACAATAAAAAAAAATTAGCCCAATATTAATTTTGGTTATTATTATTATTATTATTATTATATAATAATTATTATTTTTTAATTTTAATTAATTCTATTTAATATTATTAACCCATTTCTTTTATTTTTTTTCTGTTCTTTTGTATTCCTAAATAAAGACATTGAGAAAAAGAAAAAAAAAAAAAAGAACCCCATTACAAATAATCGTAATTGAATTGGGCTCAAATTTCCAAAGTTTATATTTGTATATGGTATATTGTATTGTATTATTTTTATTATTAATTTTTCATTCTTAATATATAATAAAATCAAAATTGAATTTTTAATGCGGTCATTTTCAATGTAAATACAAAATTATAAATGCCAGAAAAAATAAAGTAATACAAGTTATTGTAACTTCATTAGTACTTCATGACAACATATATCATCATAATATATATTATAATATATACCTTTACTATTTTTTTTTTTTTTTTTGCATAAAAAAATAAATAATAAATTAATTTATTTTATTCCTTTTTTTCTTTTTTTTAATTTTTTTTTTTTTTTTATTTGGAAAAATGAAATTTACTTATTCGTGGATAAAATTTTTTTTAATACATTAATGTTAATTACATTTTTATAATTCGTACATAATTTTAGCCAATTACAATTTAAAAATATAAATTTTTATTATTTTTTATTATTAATATTACAATAATTATTTTTTTAAACAAATAAAATAATGTGGATGATTTTATCCATCTATCAATCATATTAATTCCATTATATATTTTTAATATAAAAACATTAAATATAAATATAAATATAAATATATAAAAAAATAAGTAAATAAAGTAAAAAAAAAAAGAAAAAAAAATTTATATAAATGGTAAATTAATTTTTATAATATATAAATAAATAAAATTTTAATATAATTATGTTACACTGTTAAGTTTTTTTTGAAAAAAAGTTCCATTTTAAATAAATAAGTCTTTTTTTCATTTAATTATATATTTATTGTAATAGTATTGATAGTTTCCGATTATTCATATATATATTTTGATCTAATAACGGTGGATTTCTTGAAAAAAAAAAAAAACAACGTAATAATAATTATATATATTATATTTTTTATTATTAATTTATTATAATTAAACTTTTTTTTTTTTATTTCCTAATACAAAATAGAAAAGAATTTTTATTATGTGATATTTAAAATATTAGAAATCTTATTTTGAATATCAGAATTCTGTAGTGATATAAATATATATATATCTTTTATATATATATATTTTTTTAAATTGTAATAAATAATTAATTATCTGTTTATTAATTTGTTTTACTCGTTATTATTAAAAGTACACCTTAACAATATAATCAATTAGGATGACTAAAACCATCTCATTATGAACAATCGTCTTTTTATTTCCTTTTTTTTTTTTTTTTATTTTTATAATATATTTTCTGTATATTGATTAACAATAGCTTTTTTCTAAATAGCCATAAAATTTATATTAGTACATTATTATGTACTCAATTATCTTTTTCTATCTTTGGAAAATACAAATTAAATATTTATTCTATTTAATTTTCCTGTTTAATTAAAAATGGAAAATAAAATAAAAAGTAAAAGACATTTTTATTATTTATTTATTTTTTTAAAAAAAAAAATAAAAATATTAATTTATGAATGTACTATTTTACCATTAAGTTTAAAAATAGCCATTACTTATTATTTATTGTCATTATCATTATTATTTTTTTTTAAAATTTAATTAAATTATTATTTATAAATGAAAATCTGAAACAAAAATAAATATGTAATACTGAATAAGTTGCATTCCATAATTAGTAGTTTAATTCATTTCTTTCTATTTGTTTTTATAGTATCTAATTAATATAATAAATAAATAAAAAAGTAAATTTATAAATAATAATATTATATTAATTATGTTTATTATGTTAATAAATAAATAAATAAATAAATAAATAAATAAATAAATAAATAAATAAATAAATAAATAAATAAATAAATAAATAAATAAATAAATAAATAACAATATTTGAACAAAACAAAACAAAACAAAACAAAAAATAAAAATTAATAGTATGACAAAAAAAAATTATTTAAAATTTTTATTATGAATTATATACAGAGTAACAAAAAAAATATTTGAAGTATTAAAAATAATAATAAAAAAAAAATACAGGAAATTAATAAAGTCTTTATTTTATCATTATATTATATTATATTTTTTAATGCTTAATGTTATAATACCTTTTTACCACAATTTAAATTTGTTACACTTCTATATAAATATATTTAATAAATTTTTTATATTATTCATATCTGCTTTATATTTATAAAACTTAATTTTTTTTTTAAAAAAAATAATTAACTATTTAGTATAATATATTAATTGATATATTCATATTAATACGTAACTAAAAAGATAATATTTTATCATACAACGTATATGATATTTTTTTTTTCAAAAAAAAATAATATTAATTTAAAAAAAAAAATTATAGATTTATAATTTCCCATATATTATTAATATTATTGATAATATATTGTTTTATCGTATTTCAATCTTTTTTTCTCAGGTTCACAATGATTATTTTATTTAAAAGAAAAATTATTGGATTTTAATCCATTACGTTCTAAAAAGGAAACTTTCTGTTTTAATTTTTAAATATTATTAATAATGTTAATGGATTTTTTTTTTTTAATATTTTTACTATATTATTAATATTATTATTAATAAATTATTGAATGCTTCTTGGAAAAAAGTATTAAATAATTTTAATAAAAAGATTTTTTACTTTAAAATTATTTTTATTCCAATGAAAACGTGCTATTATTAATTAATTAATAAATTTACAACCTATTTTAAACATTAAAATAATATGTCAATAATTACTTTTTTTTTTTTTTTTTTTTTTTTTTCGTATTTCGATATATTTAATCTAATATGGTTGAAAAAAAAAAAAGCGGCCATTTTTTTTAATTAATATAATTAAACTTTTTAAAGACGAAACATACTAATATATTACTAATTGCATATAAAGAAAATTAATATATATATTTTTGTATATTATTGAAATATATATTGATAATTAATTATTGTTTCACAGTTTTTTTTTTTTTTAAAATTATTATATAGTTAATTATATTTCAAATATATATTTCATATTCATAATTACAGAGGGATATACATCATTCTTACAAGTTTAATTTTACTTTTAACCAAATTATTTATTTATTTATTTAGTTAAATCTTTAAAACATAGTAAAATAGACATATTAAGATAAATTTAATTAAAAAAATTATTATTAAAATTAAAATAAGTATTTGTTTTAAGATTTTAAATAGTTTTATAAGTAGAAAATGCATCAACTTCTTACTCATGTTATAAAATTTAATGATATTGAAACTTTAAAAGACAAAAAAAATAATTCATTTTTATATCAATATAACATTTTAATATATAAAATGATAATAGCTATTATAATTAACTAAATTTAATTTATAGAATAATTTTAAATAATTATAATAATAATAATAATAATTATTAAGAATTCTCTATAAATATATAATTATTTTCTATTTATAAATAAATTATTGTAAATAATTAGAAAAATGATAAAATAATTTATTTTAAATAAATAAAAATAAAAATAAAAATAAAAATAAAAGTAAAATAAAATAAATTAATTTAAATAATATAAAAAAAAAATAATAATAAAATATAAACAACAATAATAATTAAAGGTAAATAGACAGTTCACATTTTATCTTATTAGATGAAATTTATAATAATCAATAAAAATACATTTAAATATTTTAACTTAAAATTAAAACGGTGTATATAAATTATTTATATATTATACTATTTATTATTTATTGTATATATATTTATATTTAATATATAATAAATCTTTTTTTTTTTTTTTTTTTTTTTTTTTTTTTATAATTGTTGTTTATGTCTTAAATTTTAATTATCAAAATGTATGATTATAATATCTTTTAAATTAATTTTCTATTTTTTTTTTATTTTTTTTTTATTTATTTTTATTTATTTATTATTATTTTTTTATATTATTATTATTATTATTATTATTATTAATATTATTATTTATTTATTAATATTATTATTTATTTATTAATATTATTATTATTATTATTTTTTTTGATTTAAGAAAAAAGAAAAATAAAATATTCATAATTTCATTTAATATAAATTAATTAGTAAATTTTTAAAACTTGCATATTCTTTATTATTAATTAAATGTAAATAACAAATTTCCCATTTTAATTAATTAAATTATAATATGGATTATATGGATTATCAATTAAAAATAATAATCTTTTTTTACATTTCTTAAAGTAAAACAAAAAAAAAATTATTTGAATTATAATTGGATGATAGAATAATTTAAATAAATATACAATAATAAAATATATTAATTTATAATACATCATATTATAATTAATATATACAATTATCATACATTGAATTAAAAAATAAATATTATTTATTATTCCTTTTGATAATTAAATTTTAATATTATTATTTATTAATTTATTATTAATTTATTATCAATTATAAATTATTATTTATTATTATTATTAATTATTAATTATAAAAGCTATTATTTATTATCTATTATTAATTTTTACTACTATTATTTATTATTATTTTTTTTTGTATTAATATTAAAAAAGAATATTATGCATTGACCTTTTTTAATAGAATTTTATTCTGTTTTAATTATTATTATTAATTTTTATTTCTTTAAATTTTAAGAAATCAATAAAATTATTTCAAATGGGTAAAGAGAAGATGGTAAAAAATTTTTTAAAAAAATTTTTTTTAACTAATTTATCAATGAGATTTATGTAAAGAGAGAGAAAAGAAATTAATCGAATTTATTTAAGAATTATTACTTTATTATATATATTTATATTAATATTTATATATTTATTTTAAATATAATAACAAATAAAATATTTTGAAAAAGTTAATTTTGTATAAAGCAATACATTTCATTATTTTCATTATTTTATTTTAAATATTTTATTTTCAATAATAATATATCCTAACTTTGCTTTTTTTTTTTTTTTTTTTTTTTTTTTTTTTTTTTTTTTTTTTTATGAATAAACAATTTAATTTTAAAAATTATGAAATTTTGATATTTACTTAACCATCAATACTAATTATTTAATTCTACTTTAAAAATATTAAATAAACTCAATAAATAATATTAAAAAGAATATTATTTATTGACCATATTTAATAATTATCTATTCCGCTATAGTTATTATTATCACTATTTCTGTATTAAAACAAGTAATTGCTTTGATGATAATTATTATTATCTTTTATTTAAGAAACAATTTATATACTCTATTTAAAAAATAAGAGTCAATAATGCGAATAAAAATTTTTATTTTTTAAGTGATTTTAATATAATTTATTCTATTTTAATATTAAATAGTAATAAAAGAAAAATTATATTTTAATTATTTATTAATATATATATTATAATTTAATTATAGTATAAATAATTTTTATTAATAATTATTAATTCTAATTTATTATATTAATTATCACTAATTAATTAATATAAATGTTTATGATGTTGAGAAATAAAATTGTTGCTTTATCGTACAGTCCTCCATTCCTTTATTATTGCAATTTTTTGAATAATAAACTATAATTTAATCAGAGTTTTCATATAATTATTATTATTATTATTTTTTAATTATTAATTTTTAATTTTTAATTTTTTTTTTTTTCTTTTTCTTTTCTTTATTTATAAATGTGTGCATTTATGTATGTTTATAATAATTAATAATTAAATATTGAAATATTGATTTATTATTGCAAGATTAAAACTAATAAGTTATTAAACGGTTCCAACCTCTATTTTTTTTATTAATAACAATATTATATAAAACTCTATTTTTTTAATAATTCTATATTAAATATATTTATTTATAATTTATTAATGAATTAGAATAATATATTTATTTATTTATTTTAAAAGGACTATTAATTCGGAAAGTTTTATATTTTATTAATGAGTTAAAATTTATTATTGAAATAAGAATAATAAATATATATATATATATATTTAAATGTGGTCTTTTTTATTATATTAGAATTTAGTTTTTATAAATATATTTTAAATAGAAAAAATTAGGGTATAATGATAATGACAAAATAAATTTTCATAAATATATAGAAGATTTTCAGGAATGTATTTTTTTTTTATTAATATTATATGTTTTTTTTTCTGTATGGTTCTTTATTTTTTTATTAATTTTCCGTAGTTTTTAGGGATAAAAGGAACTTTTATTTATATAGTCAAAGGAGAAATAAAAAGAACAATTCATTTTAAAAAAAAGGAAAAAAAAAAAAAAAAAAAGGAAGAAAAAAGAAAAAAGAATTAATGAATTATCAAAATGATATAGAAAATTAAACTTCACCTTTTTATGATTATTCGTTTAATAATTATTTATAATCATGTAAAGTTAATTTTTATTTATTATTATTATTATTATTATTATTATTATTATTATTATTTGATTTCAACCAACTACTTTTTTTTTTAATTAGAACTAATTAAAATTTTTTATAATTTTTATATTTTTTCTATAATTTTTTTTATTTCTTTTTTTATTATGAATTAGAAATAAAAAATTTAAAAATAAAAAATATATATATAAATTAATAAATAAAAAATAAAATAAAAAAAAATTTAATAAAATATATTATATTCATATTATTTATACTTTCATATTTATTATCTTTCAATTTAAATATATTAAAAATTAATGAAATTAAAAAAAAATATAAATAGTATATATAAATAAGTTATTACATCCCGGTAAACTTTATTTTATAATTTTTTAATAATGAATATTTTTACATTAAATTCATTTTGATTTGTGTAATGATTGAGATAGTAAAAAAAATTTTATTGGTTAATATTAATTAAAAATAATGATTATTTATTTATTTTGAAACATTATTTATTATAATAAATAATAAATAATGGTGAAGAATATAACCACTTTTATATAAATATAATAAACTATTTAATTATAATATATAATATAATAATATATAATATATATGTTATACATAAATATATAAAACAACTATTTATTAAAGTTAAAACTTTTTCATTTTAATTAATATTTATAATTTAAATAATTATTTTTTTTAATATTATTCATAGTTAATATTATTTTATATATTTATATTATTTAAAATATGAATGTTCTTTATGAATAGCATGATACGTATGTATCATATATCAATAATATTTTATATTTCTTTAATATGACCTATTGTTTAAATAAAATAATGATTTCATGTAACACTAATTAATATTTAATATCATTATTTATTAATAATAATCATTTATTTATATATATATATATATTTTTTTTATTTTTTAATTAAAAACATGATAATCATTATTTCAATGAATATAATAATAATAGTTTTAATAATATTCATTATAATTATTATCATATTCATAATAATTATATTATTAAAAAAATAAATAAATTAATAAATATATAAAGTATTTAAACTAAACTATTTTCATAATAAAGAAAGAAAAGTTTTATAAATACTTTGTAAAGTTGTAAATTGGATTAATTAAAAATGTTTTTTTTTTTTTTTTTTTTTTTTTTTTTTTTTTTTTTCACAAAAATAATCATAATATGAGTAAAATTTCAATAATGAATATGACTAAATATATTAGTCATTATTTTTTATAATTGTAATGATATTAATATATTTTTTGTTAAAAAAAAAAAAAAAGATAAAAAAATTATAAAAAAAAATAGTTATACCCCTTATTTATAATTCATTCTTTGTTGTTGTGTTAGCATTTGTTATTTTCATAACTAACCTTTTAACCCTTTTTTCTTTACCGTCTTTTAGTCAGGAAAACGTTAAATCTTAAATTTCATAGAGATTTATAATCTTTAATGAAGAAGTTTTTATTATTAATTGTATAATTATATGGTTAAATCATTGTGTATGACTTTGCTGTTTTTTATATATTTTATTAATTTTGTAAATGTGACATTATATATTTTTTTTAAAGCAAACAAATATAATGGAAAAAAAACTTTTTTTTCTAAAAAAAATAATAAAATTATATAAATTTAGTATATCCATTTTGGTAAACTTATTACTTAAAACTATTTATTCTATTTAAAATTTATTGTAATTGAATGAATAATAGACTTTTATTTATTCTATATAATATATATATATAGAATAAATATTATTATATATAACTATGGAGTAGTAAATAATTATAATTATTATTATTTATTTATTTATTTATTATTTATTATTAATTATTTATTATTATATCAATTATTATTTATTATTATATATTATTCAATTATTGTTTTAAAAGGATTATTGTGACAGTAATAAACTTTATTAATAGGTTTTTTTTAAAAGTATCATTGTGACAGTAATAAACATTAAAGCCTTTTTTTTTTTTTTTTTTTTAATATAAACGAAAAAAAAATATGAATTAATTTTTTTTTTTAAAAAAAAAAGTATTAAAAGTTAAAAAGATATTAAACATATATATAAAACATATATATAATTCTATATATAATATTAAATATCAATTATATATATTAAACTATTGAAATAGTGTTTGCTACATAACACAATGAATAATAAAATATATAAAGATTAAATAAATTTATATATTAACAATAATAAAATATAACGAAAAACTTTAAAACTTTAATTATAATTTTATAATTTTAATTGTAATATATAACATAGATCTTTCATAATATTTAAAGTTATTTAATAATCAAATTATTTAATTTAAAAGAAGATTATATTAAATACTTAATATATTTAAAATATACTAAATATATTATAACAGTATTAAATAAAAATATTACAATATATTTTTAAATAAAATGAATTTTATTATTAAATATTTTAGAGACAAAATTTTAAATTATTTATATGAATAAAAAAAAAAAGCAAATTTATACTTTCTCCAATGTTGCTACTAATTTATTAGTTTCATTTTCCTATATATTTCATTAACCAAATAAGTAGAAGTAATATAGAAGTGTTAAATGTATATTTTAGATACTTTTATTTTATTTTATTTTATTTTATATTTTAATTTTTATAAACTATGAAACTTTAATAGAGAAGAAATTTTGATATGAGTATGACAAAATGAGATAATTAATGAATAAATAAATGAATAAAAAAAAAAGATGAAACATTATATAATTAAATAAAAATGAAATTTTCGAAAAAGTATAATTGAATTATTATTAATACATTTACATCGGATTTTAAAAAAAAATTTCTTTTTATTATGAAATAATTTGAAATAATAATAATAATAATAATAATAATAATAATAATAATAATAATAATAATAATAATAATAATATTTACTATTATTTAAGTATGTTTAAATTTCAATTAAAATTGTTAATATTATTCATTATTTTAGAACTATTTTTGTATATATTATATTTTGATATTTATTATTTCTAATATTATTATGGCAATGATATTATATCTTGAAAATTCTTATGATTTTCCAATTTTTTCTAAAATAATAAATTTAAAAGTTTAAACAATAAAAACAAAAAATTTTTTTTAAAATAATATTAAGAATTTTCTAGTAAAGAATATGAATTATAAGGTGATATTAATAATAAATAATAAATAATAAATAATAAATAATAAATAATAAATAATAAATAATAAATAATAAATAATAAATAATAAATAATAATAAATAATAAATCATAAATAATAAATAAATAATCTATAATAAATAAATAATAAATAATAAATAATAAATAAATAATTAAATAATAAATAATAAATAATAATATTATGATTAATTAGAGTTAAAGATATAATTTATACAAAAATAGATTTATTTTGTAATAAACTGAATTACTTATTGTAGTCTGATACGTTTATATCCAATTTATATGATCCAATATTAGATTTGAAAATTTTTATTATATTTTATTATTATTATTTTTTTATTTTTTTTTTTTTTTGAAACAAAACAAAAAAAACTTTATGCTAATTATAGTGTAATAAATGTTTCATCTATACCACAAATTTTATACATTTATATTTATTTAAAATATAATGAAAAGCAAAATAAAAAATAAAAAAAAAAAAAAAAAGAAAAACAAAGTTAAAAAGTATATGTATTGTTTGAATATTTTTTATTTTTAGTTTATAGAAGGCCTCTGTTCTATGTATAATATATAATTATTTTTTTTATTTTATTTATATTATTATTTTTGTTTTGTTTTGATAAATTATAATTAATAATAATAATAATAATAATAATATTATTATTATTATTATAATAATGAATAATACAATTAATGAAAGTAATTAATAAATATTATCTTAATGATACTAATAATTGATATAACAATAGAACCTAAGACATAAAATAGTAATATAATAATTGATTAATAAATCAATAATATTAATATAATTATTATATAAATTAAATTTTAAAATTTTCTCTCTTTAGAATTTATTTTCATCTATATTTTTTGAATCTGATAGAGAAACTAATAATAGAAGTAATAATAATAATAATAATAATAATAATAAATATTAAAATTAAAAAAAAAAAAATCGAATAATAATAATTAAATAAATAAATAAAAAAAAAAGACCGAAGTAATTAAAAAAAACAGAAAAATATTTAAATCATTTTTATATTTACATATATACATACGCTTTTTTTTTTTTTTTTTTTTCTTTTTAAGTTTTTAGAAAAGTTGGTATATCAATTTTAAATTTTATAACATGTTAAACTATTGATTTTCAAAAAATAGTAAAAATACTATTTCAAAAAATAAATAGAAAAACAAATATTGCCCTTGATAAAATAATACCAAATGCATAATTATAAATAAAAGGTTAAATATATTTATATATGAAAGATATAAATTATGGAATAATTATACAACGAAAATTCATATATTTTATTTTTATTTATTTTTATATTTTTTGTTTTATTAATTTTATTTATTATTACTATTATTTGCTTTTTCTTCTTTTTTTTTTTTTTTTTGTATATTAAAATAATGATAATTCATAATAAATAAATAAATAAATAAATAAATAATAATAATAATAATAATAATTAAAGTTATGATAAATGTTAATAATTTAATTAAATTTGAAAAAGATAATTTAAAAAAAAGTTTAAATTTGTTTTAAATGGTTATTCTTATATTACATTAAAGAACGAATAATCGTAAAGCGTTATTGAAATATCTGTACTTCTAAAATATAAATATCATAGATTAAATTTTATTATTAATTAATAACCGTAACATAAAGAAGAATAAGAAGATATATATTAAATATTATTCAAAAATTTTTGATATTTTAATTTTTTTGCTTTATGTATTATTTATTATTTAATTAATTATTTATAAGTCATACTTTTTTCTTTTTTCTACTATTATCTTATATTAAAAGTGATTCTTATTAGTTTTATCTTATTTTATTTTCGGAATAATAAATCTTTTATATTAAAAAATATGAAAAACTTTATTAAATATTCTTATGATAATATGCAAATAAATATATATATATATACACATATATTTAAGAAAAAAAACATAAATAAAAAATATTTTTATTCGTTCTTTCGTTAAATATACTGTCCCTTAATGTTTATATTTATTTTTTTATATATTTATCTTAAAATTAAATTATATAGTGTAATACTACTATTCTTATATCTAAAAAAAGGACAAAGTTGTTATTCCCTTACTATAATTATTATTATTTTTTTTTTAAGTATTAAAATATTGATTTTAATAATACTTTCTAAAAAAAAAAATTTAAAATTAAGGAAAACTCAGCTTTTCGTTGAAATACTCATTTATCCTAATAAGTATATATTTAAAGAATTAAAATATATTATTTATTATATATTAAATATTACATATTTTAATATATATTGAATATATTATTGATTGTTAAAAAAATACATATATTAATTATATAGACACTTTTCATTTTAATTTAATTTAATTTATATATAATAAAAGATCATATATATTAAATATGACTCTTAAAAATATTTTTCTATTATGAATAAAATTACATTCATTTAATATATTATATGTTATATTGCTATTATATATATTAATATACATTTATAAATACATATATTTAAATGTGTTTTATGTTTCTAAATATATTCGTTTATACTATATTAAAATCAACCAATAAATTATAAAAGTATTCTCTATTGAATCATATATTTTTATATTAGTAAAATAATATAATAATTAAACTTTATTTAAATTAATTTTAATTTTAATGTATATCCAATATAATATTAAAAATATTAATATATATAGAAAAAATAGATTATAATTCATAATGTAGCCATTAATTATATAGATTATTATGAAAATAATATTAATAGTTTGAAAAAAAGCATTTTCATAATTTTAATAAAATTTTAAATATAATATTATTTAAATTCTAAATTAATAAAAAAAAGTTTATTTTTAATAATTTAGATAATTTATAATAATTTATTTATGGCTATGGTGTTACAGCGGTTATTACTTACGTTAGAGATTTTCATCATATAATAGATTATATTAGTAATATTTTAAAATTAAAATTAACCCTAATAATTATATTATTTTTAAATATTATTTAAATATAATTAGACATATATTATTTGTTAAGACCTAAATAAGATACAATTATTAATTCTTTATAAAATATTTATTAATATTTATTAATATTTTATAATATTATATTATTACTCGAAAAAACTATTTAAGGATTTAATTTTGTCTTCAAAAAAATTTTTTTTTTTATCAAAACAATCATTAATTAATAATAAACATTTTATAAAAATTAAAAAAAAAAATTGATAATCAATAATTTTTTAACCTTATTTAATTTTTTTTTTTTTTTAAATTTAAAAAATTTTTTAATGGCTTTTTATTTTTAAATATTTGACATATTTAGTAAATAGAAAGTTATAAAAAAATTTTATTAATAATTAACTTAATATGAGTAAAAGTTACAGTTTAAAAAATGATAAAGCGAATTTATATACATTGAAAAGAATTATTGATTAGAAAATGTTTATTATTATATATTGTACTTTTGAGCAATAAATAAGAAAAGAATATAATAAGGAATTTGATATTATAAAAAATTGTATTTTCTAAATGGATAATATGAAGTTATTAAAAAATAATATATTGTATATATTATTTAATTACCGATGATTAAAAATAATTTTAAAAGGTTTAAATAAGAGAACAAAATTAAAGGAAATTGACTCTTAATACTTGTCAATAAAATTTTCATCTTACGCACATAAAAAAAAGCAACGCTTTTTTTTATAGAACGAACGCATTGATTATAAAAACGTATTTACACATAATAAAAATCATATTTATTTATTTTAAAATTTTTGATGGATTTCGCTTCGGCATCTTAAAAATGTAATGTTTTTACGAATTTTCTTTTATTGGATATTATTTTTATAATGAAGTAGTATTAATATAAAGGAAAGGATAGTGGGTGACCGACGCCGAGGAACTGTGTTCTTTCGCGCAGAATATCTACGAAATTTTAGGAGTATTATGTTAACCATTTATTTAACGGAAGAAGAATAAAATATGATTTTCGCTTCGGCATTTTAAAGACATAATGTTTTTACGAATTTTTTTTACGAATTTTTATTTTGAAAATACAATTAGTAAAAAAAAGGATAGTAAGTGACCGACGCCAGAGGAGACCGGTTTCTCCTTCGCGCAGAGAATCATAAATTAATTTTAATTTATTTAGTAATATTATGAAGGTTAATGAATTTGATAGATTTCGCTTCGGCATCTTAAAAATGTAATGTTTTTACGAATTTTCTAATATATATGCTTTTTTTTCTATTTTGATAATAGAATAAAAAAGGTAGATATTAGAAAAGGATAGTAGGTGACCGACGCCGAGATACTGTGTATCTCCGCGCAGAATATCTACGATTTATTAACATAATTTTAATTTTTTTTAATGAAAAGAAAATGAAATATAAATAAATTTGATAGATTTCGCTTCGGCATCTTAAAAATGTAATGTTTTTACGAATTTTCTTTAAATAAAAAAGCTTTATTTAGATAATAAAGTAAATATAAAGAAAAGGATAGTGGGTGACCGACGCTGAAGTACTGCGTACTTCCGCGCAGAATATCTACGATTTATTATATAAAAAATGGAAATTAAATATAAGAAAAAAATAATTAAAAACAGAAAAGAATAAAAAAAGTCAAAATTATCAATAAGAAAGAATTTGATTTTCAATTCGGCATTTAAAAAATATATATTTTTCTTTAATAATTTATTTTGATAATGAAGAATTGTAAGAAGAAGATAGATAGTGACCGATCTAGAAGGAGACTGGTTCTCTTTCATACAGAAAATTAAGATTCTTTTTACATATTATTTTAATTTATTTATATAATAATATTTTATTAGAAAAATATATTTTAAAACTAAAGAAAAGAAAGTGCTTTAGACATTTTAATTGTACAGTTTTATATATTAGATTTTTTTCTATTTTATCATATAGTTTATTAGAGATAATTATTATTTATTATTTATTTTTTGATAAAATAAAATTAAAAAAAAAAAAAAGTTAAATTTCTTATGTCGGAATTATAACATGAAATGAAAAAAATTAAAGATGTTATAATATACTGTAATATAAAAAAACAAAAACAAAAAAATTTTTTTTCTAAATGAAAAAAAAGTCAAAAGTTTTAATATATAAAATTTTTCTTTTTGAAAAAGAAAATTTATATTAATTTCACAAATACATACCAATAAAAATTATGAATAGATAACGCTTCGGCATCCTAAAAATGTAATGTTTTTACGAATTTTCTTTAAAAAAAAAGTCTTATTTTGATAATAAATGAACCTTAAGGAAAAGGATAGTGGGTGACCGACGCTGAAGTACTGGTACTTCCGCGCAGTATTCTAGCTAATTTTTATTTTCAAAAGAAAAAGAATAAACAAACAAACAAAATCCATAGTTTAAAAAAGCCTTTGGAAGGATTTTTTAAATTGAAGTCATTATACATCAAAAACAAATTTAATATGTAAATTTTTATACATTATTTTTATTTAAAAAAAAAAAGATAAAAATTATTATTTTTATGCTAAAAAAATAATAAAATAATGTTATATATATGTAAAGCATATATTGTATTAAAAAATTAAATAAATAAATAAAAAAAAAAATAAAAAAAGTAAAAAATAATTTTAAAATGAAATTTTAATAAATGTAAAAGTTTTGTGTTATTTTTTTATTTCATATTTCCATATTTTTTTCTTAATTTTATTCATTATTTTATTCATTATTTTTGGTATTCCGTTGAATCTACCGTTGCCAAGAGCGTCGACGTCGAAATAATAAGCCATAGATTTTCATCTCCCGATGAAAGATCTGATACAGATTCGTTTGAAATACTAAAATTATTACTCGCAATAATGGACGTGGTTGATGAATTTTTAAATTTGCTTCGTGAATATAAAAATATATGTGGTAAAGTCAGGTTAAGTTTTCTATTAAATCAAAACATTTTCATCAGTCAATAGAATCTGCATGTAATGATTTTCGTAATAGAAAAAGCTAGGAGTGCTTGGTTAAAATTAAAGAAGCTATCTCACCCTATGTACTCTAATTCTATTTCGTCAAGCGTTTTAAAGGACAAGCAGGGTAACTTTTTATTTTCTCATTCGGATTAATTAAATCGATTTGCTGAACATTACAGTGAACTAGCTTCTGATGTTACTCAACATAGTCTGGATAATGAATACTGGGTAAATTTATTTGGAACTAATCCTAATAATAATCTTACTTGGGATATTAATGATTCTATTACTATGGAGGAAATTCAAAACACTGTGCTTGATATGAAAAATAATAAAGCTCCTGGACCCGATGGTATTCCGATTGAATTTTTTAAAGCCTTCTTTAGTAAATCTGATTTATCCGATAATCAAAATGATTCTTCCGATGATCACTATTCTAAGTGTACTAAATGTTTACTTTCACTATTTAACAAAATCTAGGCTGGTGATTTCCTGAAGAGTGGAATTCGGCTTCTATAATATCAATTCAAAAAAAAGGAGATCTTTCGGATTGTAATAATTATCGTGGTATTTCTCTTATTAATGTTGGCTTAAAAATTATTTCAAAGATTGTTACTAATAGAATTGCTAAATATGCCCTTGAACATAAATTTGTTTGACCTGAACAATTTGGATTTAGAAATAAAGAAGAATGCATAAGTTTATATATTTCAATTAGAGAGATATGTCAAAGAAGAAAATTTCAAGGAAATTTTTACTTATCTTGCTTTTCTCGATCTTAAAAAAGCCTATGATTCAGTATCTATCTTTTAATATTTTGACCAAATTATATAACTTATATAACTTAGGAATTAGAGGTAAATGTCATCTGTTTTTAAAGAATCTTTATATATCCTCAGAAAGCTCGTGCTTTTTTTAATGGTAATCTCTCAGAAGAATTTTCGATTAATCGTGGTGTTAGACAAGGATACCCTCTATCTCCTATTTTACTCAATTAGTTCATTAATGATATACTAGATAACTGTGATAAGTATGGTGTAAATTTAGATTCTCAATATTGTTGTGGTGGACTTTTTGCGGATGACATTGTTTTTTGTTGTTCCGTCTAAACAAGCTCTTAAGAAAATTTTGAATAAGGTTCATGAATGGTCTATTAAAAAATGAAATGACTTTTGGAATTAATAAGTGTGATACTCTTGTTGTAAAACCGATTAATTTTTGTTAAATCGATAAATTATGAAGATCCATCTTTCTTTATTGGTAGTAACAAATTACCTAAAACTGACAACTATACTTATCTTGGTATTCCTTTTGATGAATCTTTATCACTGAAACCTATACAATCCAAATTAAACAGTAATTTAAATGTCAAGTTAAATTTGTACTTTCGATTTCTTATTAATAAATCTGTTCCTCTCCCATTGAAGAAATATGTTTTAATTTCGTTTATTCTTAGTCTTGTTATATATTATGCTCCTCTCTTTGGTTCAAATAAGAGCAGATGTTCTAAAGCTCAAAAAATTATTAATAGAGGACTTTATTGGAGTTTATGGATTTAAATCTCGTAATTCTTTTGTTAGTCTCTATGATATTACTCATGAATTGAGAATACCTCCTCTTTCAGTTGTCTGTGCTATATCTCAGTTACGCTGCTTTAGAAAATGGAAAAGCTCATCATGTATTATTAATCATCTTACTAATAATATTCCTACTATGTCACATTACTCATGGACTAAAGAATCAAGGACTTTGGATAGGAAATTAAATGGTAAGAAAACAAGTAAAATAAGAAAGTTTTATTGGGAAAGAGATATTTTCAAACCTTCAAAAGCTAAAAAAGCAATTATTTAAAAGGAGAATGATTTTGGATTTATTTTAGAAATCAAAAACTTAACATTTCAATATCCTAAGTATCAGTTGGGATTCTTTTGGATTTCTCGAATTAGGTGTGGTTTTAAATTTGACATGAGTATTTCCCATTAAAAGAAAAATAGTCTTAGAAGATTGCCTTAAATGTTGCTCTTGTTGTGGTATTAGTGTACCTAGCTTTTCTCACTGGATCTTTGCCTGTAAAAGTATTGAAAAATTACAGAAATAAATCTTTACCTTTTCTAGATGATTTCTTTTTGAAGTCTTTTTGAAGTTTGCAATGATAATTGAACAAAAATCCTTGAATATTTCTTTAGATTTAGATTCAGAAAAGGATTATGTTGATATTATTTATTACTTTATATTGAGTGCTCTTCTTGGTGGGCGTTCAATATATTCAAAAATTAAAGTTAATGATGGGGAACAAAGACAATTAGTTGACATTATTTTTAAACACAGTTCGACTTCGTCGACTGTTCCGTATTTTGTGGGGATTGCGGAGTTTCTAACAAACGAAATATCAGTAATTTGTCGATCTTTTAGTTGATGATGAAATGGTATTCCTTTGAGTCTACCATTGCCAAGAGCGTCGACGTCGAAATGATAAGGCATGAATTTTCACCTCCCGGTGAAAGAATAGATACAGATTCGTTAGATAACACTAATACTGAAATTATTACTAGCAATAATGGACGTGGTGTTATCATCGAGGAATGGGAAGAAAAATTAGAAACTATTGCACGTTCATAATTATATAATATATAATATTTTATTTCATGTATTTTTCATTATTTAAATCATGTAATTTTTATTATTATTATAACTTAAATAAAGTTATTCCCTAAATCTAAAAAAAAAAAAAAAAAAAATTATTATTATTATTATAAATTAAATAAAGTTTTCTCAAAGTCTAAAAAAAAAAAAAAAAAAATTCTATCTTTTTATTACTAATATGAAATGAATTCGGGGAGAGTTTAGTGGACACCACACTCTCTATTTTAAAGATGTTACTTCTAAGTTTTATTATTATTATTTTTTTTTTTATTTGATAGGAAGGAAAAATTCCCGCATAGTACAACTTGCCGAAATACATAGTATTTTTGAGCTTTTTTATTTTTTATTTTTTATTTTTTAACTCTTATTTTTATTTTTAATTTCAATTGTACTTTTCACCTGCATGTATTTTTTTTATAATAAAATTAATATATTTATGGAAGTGTATTCTCTTCTCTGTCTAAAAAAAAAAAAAAAATAATATGAATTCTTAAAGTTAGGAAGTCTTTTATTCTCATTTTCCAATTTTCAAAAAAAATTAGATATAAAAAATAAACTTGTATCCTATAAGAATACAAGTTTTTTTTTTTTTTTTTTTTTTTTTTTTTTTTTTTTTTTTTTTTTCAATCTTATAATATCAGTAAAAGCCCTTTTATTATTATTATTATTATTATTATTATTACTTGATTAACTACATCCCCAATTTTATAGCTTCGTTATTCGGGTATATTACTATACTTTGATTCTATTAAGATTTGTACCTAGGATGATTCAATAATTTAATTAATATTGCTATACAATGGTGTCTTGGTTCATTTCATAATGTCAATAAGAGAAATCAATAAATTAATAGAATCAAAAAATATATTTCCTTGATTAAAGGTTACATTCAAAAGAAATTCTACTATCATTTCTGTATCACTTTTTTTTTAATAATGCTGGATCGGAATCATTATATTTTATCAATGGCCTTTTTAATTTTGTCTGAAAGTAAAAATAAAAAGGAATTTACTGAAAATTGCCCTTTTTTTCTATTTTATTTTCTTCCTATTTAGCTATTTTAGATTATGAAAAGTTAAATATTAGGCCTACCATTGTTAAGAGTGTCGAAGTTGAAACTTGAAACGATAAGGCAAAAGAAGAAGTTCTGATATAGAGATTTGAAAAGATTTTGAATGATATTTTTTTATCCATATGGAGTTTACTATCGATGAATGGGAAGTGTTAGAGGCCATTTCATCCTCGAAAATAATTAACGTAGTTTTTTTTTTTTTTTTTTTTTTTTTTTTTTTTTTTTAGTTATCTTCATGTAAAAAAATTCAAGTATTCCACTTTTATGTATTTTATTTTAATAAATATTATTAAATAAAGTTTATTTCAAGTCTAAAAAAAAAGTAGTAATATATTGATTTGAATAAAAAAAATATGCATTTATATAAATAAAAAATTAAAATAAAATTAAAAATAAAGTAAAATTGAATAAAATTGAATAAAATTAAATAAAATTAAATAAAATTAAACAAAATAAATAGTTGAAATATTAATAAAAAGTACAGATTGAATAAAATAAAATAAAAATTATTATAAAAAAAAATCTGATATTATCATCATAATAACTGAGATTATAATAAAATAAATAGTTGAAATACAAATAAAAAGTACAAACTGAATAAAATAAAATAAAATAAAAAGTAGAATATGAATATATAGTACAGATTGAATAGAATAAATTAAAATAAATCGTTGAAATATTAATATAAAATACAGATTGAATAAAATAAATTAAAATAAATAGTTGAAATATTAATATAAAGTACAGATTGAATAAAATAAAATAAAAATTATTATAAAAAAAAAAATTTGATATTATCATCATAATAACTGAGATTATAATAAAATAAATAGTTGAAATACAAATAAAAAGTACAAACTGAATAAAATAAAATAAAATAAAAAGTAGAATATGAATATATAGTACAGATTGAATAGAATAAATTAAAATAAATCGTTGAAATATTAATATAAAATACAGATTGAATAAAATAAATTAAAATAAATAGTTGAAATATTAATATAAAGTACAGATTGAATAAAATAAAATAAAAATTATTATAAAAAAAAAATTTGATATTATCATCATAATAACTGAGATTATAATAAAATAAATAGTTGAAATACAAATAAAAAGTACAAACTGAATAAAATAAAATAAAATAAAAAGTAGAATATGAATATATAGTACAGATTGAATAGAATAAATTAAAATAAATCGTTGAAATATTAATATAAAATACAGATTGAATAAAATAAATTAAAATAAATAGTTGAAATATTAATATAAAGTACAGATTGAATAAAATAAAATAAAAATTATTAAAAAAAAATTTGATATTATCATCATAATAACTGAGATTATAATAAAATAAATAGTTGAAATACAAATAAAAAGTAAAAATTGAATAAAATAAAATAAAATAAATAATAGAATATGAATATAAAGTAAATTAAAATAAATAGTTGAAATATGAATATAAAGTACAAATTGAATAGAATAAAATAAATAGTTGAAATATTAGTATAAAATACAGAGTGAATAAAATAAAATAAAAATTATTATATAAAAAAAAAGATATCTGATATTATCATCATAATAACTGAGATTATAATAAATCCATGGTGGAAATGAATATAAGTGAAAATTTATTTTTTTTTTTAAAAAAAAAAAAAAATTATCATTAATATTTTTAAAGATATCAATCTTAAAACTTATAAAAGTGAAAATATATATATTTATAGATATAGATATAAATGTAGAATTTAATAAAAATAAATTATAATTATATATTTGTAATTTTTATTTTTGAAAAAATACGTTAAATTTGGTACTTTGAAATTTAAATAGTAATCCCTCAAATATAGTAAATATAATAATTCCTTTAATGCCTACATTTAAAAGATCTATAATCGAATAATGATTCCTTATAGAGATAAAAAAAAATTCTTTTAATAATTTCATATAGTTTTTTTTTTTCTTCTATTTTATTTATTTTTTAAATATTTTAGAAATATATATATATATATTAAATAAATAGACATTAAAAATTAAAAAAAAAAAAAAAAACTATTAATAAATAAAAGTTTTTTTTTTTTTTTTTTTTTTTTTTTTTTTTTTTTTTTTTTTTTTTTGAATATTCCATTTGTTTTTACTATATTTTTTTTCTTTTTCATTAAGCTCTATTCTATTCTTTTCCATTCCATTTTATTCAATTTATTTCTATTCAATTTTATTCAACTCTATTCTGTTCTTTTCTATTCTATTTTATTCAACTCTTTTCTATTCTATTTTATTTAATTCTATTCTGTTCTATTGCATTCCATTTTATTCAACTCTTTTCTATTCTATTTTTTTAAACCCTATTCTGTTTTATTCTGTTTTTACTTATTTATATTTCCAATTTAAAAATTGTATTATTTAATCCTTTATATATAGATAACATCATAAATATGCATATATGTCCATAAAAAAAAAAAAAATGTATATTTTGCATATAAAACTGCATATATGTTAAATAATAGCTAAAAAATATATATATATATATATATTGTGCAGTAATATGTATAATAGCTATAAATCTTAATATAAAAAGTATAACATATTTAGCACATATATTCATATATATGCTATATATATATATATATTTTTTTTTTTTTACTTAATCATTGGTATTAAAAAAAGAAAAAAAATAAAGTTTCAACTAATTTCTAGAAAAGTATAGAAAATGGTCTAAAGAGAAAAAAAAATATAAATAAAAATAAAAAAATATAATAAAATTAATGTCACAATAATAATAAAAAAAACTAAACTTTATTTATTTACTTTAATAATTTTTTTTTTTTTTTTTTTTTTTTTTTTTTTTAAAATTCTATAGAATGTATATAAATTTTAAATGAAAATCTAATGGGTAAATACTTTTTATCTTTTCTAAGTAAATTAAATATATTTTATTTAGATAACTGGGAGAGATATTGATAATTTAAATAGTAATAATAAAAGTTATATATAAATTTAATAGCTTAACTCTTTGAGGGAACTTTCTTTTTATTCCTATTAGTTTACAAGAAAATTCATGAAAAACTATTTTATTCAGAAAATTTTTCTCTAACATATTAATGGTTATACGATAATAATAATAATTATTTTTTATTTTTATTTTTTTTTTTTTCAAATCTTATTTTGTTATATATACATTTTTATATTATATTTATAAACTATTTTTTCTAATAATTATAATTAAAAAAATAGTCAATACTAATGAAAAATATATGTACTATATTAATTTTAATTTTTAGAAATAAGTTTATAATAAAAAAATATTATTTATTAAAAAAAAAAAAAATTTTTTTTATAAATTTTTAAAAATTTAATTAGATATTTAATTATTAATAATTAAATTCGATAGGTAGTACAAAATATTTTAATGGAAAATTTTTATGTAATTAAAAAATAAAATTATACGTTGATGTAATAAAATTTTATTTATTTATTTATTAATGTAATATTGTAAATACATTTATTGTTAGGTAACATTTCTTTATTAAATAAAATATTAATAATTAAGTTTTTTTTTTTTTTTTTTTTTAAATACTAAATTTAAAATGAAATAAATATTAATATAAAAAGACACAAGCATTCAAACATAAAAATATATTTCTATATATATATTTTTTATATTTTTATTTTTATTATGATTTTTTATTTTATTATTTTTTACTTTCGTTAATATTCCGGAAATTTCTACAAATTTCTACAAATTTCTACAAATTTCTACTTGTTTTAAGAATTTTTAGAAAAAAAAAATTTTTTTTATTGTTAAATGTCATCTTAATATTACCTTTAAACCTGCTTTTATAAATTGAATACTATTTTGAATTAAAAAGAAAAAAAAAGTCCATTATTAATATATATATACATATGTTGAATACTATTTTGAATTTTAAAAAAAGTCCATTAGTAATAATAATATATATGTTTAGTTTTAAGTAATTATATCTATATATATAATTAAGACAAGATAATAATATAATGAATTATTAATATTTTTTCCCTATTTTTCATTTTCGAAAAATTAGTATAAATAGATCTGAAAAGTTTCTTTTTTTTATTTTATCACATTTTTATATATTATAATTAATTATTGTTAATTATTGTTTCTTTTTAAAACTATTTTTTTTTTCTACAAATTATTTTTAAAACACTTTAATTTTTATATTATATTATATAATCATCTTATTTTAAAAACTTTATATATATAATATATCTTTTTTTTTTTTTTAAAAAAAAAAACAACAAAATAAAAATAAAAATGGCTTTATATCTCTACGAACAACCCTTAGAAGACTTTATCTTTGATAGTGGTGATGATGATGACATTTTTGGAGAAGATCCTTTTGATTATTCTTTAACTTCCAGATCAAAATACCATTCAATGGATCATCCATATAATTCATTTGAAAAGCAATTATCTAAAGTTTTTGACCAGAAGGACTTTGAATTATTTGATGATATTTCTTCTGATATTAATATTAGAGAAGATAAAAACAAATATTATATTAGAGCTTACTTACCAGGAATAACCAAGGATCAAATTAATATCGATATTAGTGATGATCGTATCTTAACCATTTCAGGTGAAAAAGAATCCCATTACAATAATTATAATAACCGTGATCAAGATTATGATAGTAGCGAGGATTACAGGTATTTCAATGAAGAAGATGAATCTGAAATGAGCGAATATGACGACCCCCAATATAATAATAATAATAATAAGAAGAAGAATAAGGATAATGATTATTCCATGATGGAATGTAGCTATAAACAATTTGAAGAATCTATTAATATTCCGGAAGATGCTAATCTTAAAACTCTTAAAGCCAAAATGAGAAATGGTGTTTTAAAAATTGTTATCAATAAATACAAGCAAAGGACTCCAAAAAATAAGAGTCATAATATTCAAATTCAATAATCCAAAAGATCAATTTTTTTTTTTATTTTATATACTTTTTTTTAATTCAATTCTTTTATGTTTTTCTTTATTTATTATTATTATTATTATTTTTTATTTTATTATTATTCTTTTATATATTTTTTTATTCAAATTATTTTTTTCATATATAATTGAAAATATTACTATTACCTTATTATATATATATATATATATATATATATATATTTTTTTTTTTTTTTTTTTTTTTTTTTTTTTTTTTCTCATATATTCTTTTATTCAAATAATTTTCTATATTAAAAATAAAATAAAAAAAAATATTATAGTTTTAATAATAGTTAAAAAAAATATTTTTATTTAATTAATGTAAACTAAAAAAAAAAAAAAAAAAAAATAAAATAAAAATAAAAATAAAAATAAATATAAAAAAGATAATATATATGTTCATATTTATTTATAAATATATATAATAAAGATGTAACTTTTTTTTTTTTTTTAAAAAAAAAACATTCTATGTTCAATAATTTAATATTTACTGTGTATAAATTTTTATGAGCAAAAATTTTTTATGTTTATTCAACTTTTATATAATATTTATATTAAATAATAATAATAAAAAATAATAAAAATAATAAAATTAAGTATATTTCATCAATTATATTTAATAATAATTGATGCACCTTTACTTGGTTCAAATAAAGCGAGAACAAATAATACTCAGAAATTAATTAATAAAGGATTAAGATGGGTTGCAGGTTTACAAAAAGCCAAATCTTTTATCAATGTATATTCTATTTCAAAAGATTTAAATATTCCTCCATTGTCAGCTAAGTGTGCTTTGTCTCAAGTCAAATGTTTTGATAAATGGAAAGATTCAAATTGTATTATTTCCTATTTAGTTAATAATATTCCAAAATCTAGAAAATATACAAGAACAAAAGAAAGTAGAACTCTTAAACGTAAACTAGAGAAAAGAGGTAATAACAATAATAAAATCAAGGATTTTTATTGGAAAAGAGATATGAAAATCAATTCTATAAAAGCTGAGTTTTATGACAAAAACAAATTCGATGAAACATCAAAATTTATTAAACTTTGTTATGAATATCCTGATCTTTCATATGGTTTCTATTGGCTATTGAGAGCAAGAAGCGGATGTAGATTAGATGCTAGAATTGCTAAAGCTGAAAAAATAATAGATTAAATGTGTCCTAATTTTTATCCCTGTTGTAAAAGTAATAAACAATGGATAAGTCATTGGTTAATAGATTGTCCATTTTTCAATCATATTCGTAGTAAAGTTAATGATAAAATTTTATTTTTATATAATGCTTTCTACCATGGCAACCTAACAAATGATATTGTTAATAGTAATTATGATTACAGCAACAGTAATAATAATAATAATAATAATAATAATAATAATAATAATAATAATAGTAATAATAGTAATAGTAATATTAGTTTTAGTAATATTAGTGATAGTATTATTAGTAATATTAGTAATAGTATTGAAAATAATGTGTATGTTGATTCTAGTGTGTGTGAAAAAGTGTTTAATTTCCTTCTTGGAGGTCGAAGTATTATTAGTAACAGTACAAGGGAATGGAAGGATCTATTTAAGTGCCAGATGAAATCAGGTGCTTATTCTGATACTCCGTTCTTGGTAGTTACTGAGGCACTTCTCCAATCGATTATACCTATTGCTATTGGCCAGCAATGGTCTTTGTTCAATAGGTTCAAATCGAATCATACTACTACTACCAAGAGCGTCAATGCTGAAGAAACAGTAAGAATGGCCAGCATGGCTAGCGCAACCAATGAAGATCATAATTTTGTATCTTAAAATTAGGATTAACATTGCGAAGTCAAAATTAATTATTATACTTCAGTATAATAATGCCCTTGTGAAGTCTTACAAATATTAATTAAATGAAACTAGAATATATTATACCATTATTTTATTTTATTTTGTGTTTTATTTTTTGTTTATTTTTTTATCTTTTTTTTTATTATTTTATTACATGTATTTTGTCAAATATTTAATTAATAAAGATGAAACAAGTTTGCTGCCGTTAAAAAAAAAAAAAAAAAAAAAAAAAAAAAATTAATAATAATTGATAATAAAAATTATTGTTTAATATAAATAGTTTAATATAATACTAAATTAGAGAAAATTAAGTGAAAAAAAAAAAAAAAAAAAAAAAAAAAAAAATAAGATTTAAAATAGATTTATTAATGAATATAATAATAATAATAATAATATAATAATAATAATGATAATAATAAATTAATTACTTTTAATTACTGTATCTAAAAAAAAAGTAAAAAGATTAATATGAAATGTTATGAATATTTATAATACTTTATTGATTTGTTAATTTCCTTATTATTATTATTATAATTATATTTAAACAAAATTATAGTAAATAAGCCTTGTAAAATTTAAATAAATAATAAACCAATATAAAATTTTTTAATTTTTATTTATTTATTTTATATATATATACTTTTTAATTAATATTATAATATTAAGTAAGTATTATTATTATTATTTTTAAAAATTATTAGGGTTGAATATTAAAAATAGTTTATTATGAAGATCCTTACATTGGTAATTAAATTTAAAAAAGAAAAGAAGTAATGATGTTAAAAAAACATTCTATTTATATATAAAGTATATTAAATTAATCTAATTATTACTATTATTACTTAAAAAAATATTATTATTTAAAATATAAATAATTATTAATATTATATATTTATTATTATTATTATTATTAATTTTTTTTTTATTTTTTTTTCTTTATTTTTTTTCTAAAAAAATATACTATTTATTGAATCTATTTATTATTTAAAAAATATAATTAATTATTAAAATTAATTAAACTTTTTTTTTTTTTTTTTTTTTTTTTTTTTTAATTTTTTATATTTTTAATATTTTTAATTTAGAAAAAAAAAATTATTGTGTATAATATTTAATTAAAATGTATTTTCTTTGTCTTGTCTTAAAGATATTACTTTAATTATATATAATTATACATATATATAATTACAATTATTATTAATTATTAAAAATATTTAACAATATACCACATAACTGCTAGAAGCGGTTGAATTTACTTCATCGCTTATATCATTTTTATTTTTATTTATGCTTTTGCATTTAAATGTTGTACTGCCTTTATGAGAATTATTTCCGCCATATTTAAAAATTAGGGCATCTACTGATAAAATCAATATAAAATTCGACATAAAGCATTGAAATGGTATAGTAATTGTGGAGGGTATATAATCTTCTACTACTCCTGAATTGGTAATAATATCTAAAATAGAAAGACTGAAACCAACAATATCAACCGCTATTAATGTAGTGTAACTTGAATTTTTAATATATTCAGAGATATTAGAGGTACTGTAACTTAGTTGGTTGTTATGCTTTCTGACAAAATAAAAAATGGAGACAGTACAAATAAAATCAGCTATAGCCAATACCCCAAAAGCATAACCATGAAGTGAACTGATTTTTTCATCTATCAAATAACCTTTCATCATTCTTTCATATCCAATGAAAAATCTAAAGAATAGAAATGGTACAAATAATCCAATAATAGTATATCTTACAATATTTGCAAATTTTCCTTTAGCAAATGCCTTCATTTTAATTAAATTTAAGAAGGGAACTGAATATTGACAAGAAGTCCAAAAAAATTCATCTATGAGAAAGGGAATAACTATTGAGGGTATATCCATATTTCTGTTATCCTTTTGACAGAGATAAGCCACTGTTCCATTTTCTAATATTGCCCCAAAAAACCCAGCTACTGAAGCAATTAGTAAAAGATGCCAATATCTACCATTACCCACATATAAATATAAAAATCCCACAATTAAAAATTGAATTACATTTGCATAGAAAAATGAATCCTGAAATTGACTAAAGAAACCGTAAGGTATACTTTTGAAGTTTTTACCAAAACATGTTCCTGTATTTTCAGAAAATCTATTTAAAGTTTGTATTTTTTTCATTATAAAAAAATAAAAAAAAAAGTTTTTTATATTTATTTTTTATTTTCTTTTATCTATAATTATTATATAACTGTATTATATAACTGTATTAGGAATTAAATCATTAGAAAAAAAAAAAAAAAAAAAGGAATAAATTTTAAATATAGTTTTTTTTTTATTCCTTTTATATATATATAATATATATTATATGTTAATAGTATTTTAAATAAATAATAATAAAAATTATAATAAAAATTATAATAATAATTATAATAATAATTATAAAATGGTATCCTGAAGCAAAATAAAATAGTATTATGTAATACTCAATATGAAAAAAAGTTATACTATAAAATAAAATAAAATAATAAAGAATAATATTTTATATTTAAGAAATAAATCAAAGTTATAGAAACAAAGTATAAAAACAAAAATACCAATTTTTTTTTTTTTTTATAAAAAAAAAAAAAAAAAAGAAAAGCAAAGAAAACAATTCAAATTTCATTTTATTTATATATTTTTATTTCTATCATTGATAATAAATTTATTATATATTGATCATCTATTTTTTACTATCAATAATTTTACACTTTATTTTAATCAATGAATATATTTTTTTTAATATTTTTAATATATAAATGTCATATTTCATATTTATTTTTATTATTATTTATATATATCTTTATAATATTATAATTATTTAATTTAAAAATTAAATAAATTAGTAAATAAATAAATAAATAAATAAAAAATATATATATTTTCTAATATTACTTTAAATATCTATCCTTTCTCATTCTCATTTCCATTTTTTTTTTTATCATTATTTTATTTTAAAGTATTTTTTTTTATTTATTTATTTATTTTTTTTTATCAATAAAATATCAAAATCCAGTGTTTTTTTCATTATTTCTTTTAATTAATTATTTCGATTTTATATATGATCTAATATATTATTTAATTTGATTAAAAAACTTTATTAATTAAAAAAAAAAATAAATTAAAAAAATAGTGTCACACTAAAATAAAAATTAAATTTATTATTATATATTTATTATTTTATATACATTGAATTTATATAAATAAATAAATAAATAAATAGATAAATAAATAAATAAATAAATAAATAAATAAATAATTGAATAGTATAAAAACGTATATTATGTAATAATATTTTTTTATAGTGTTATTTTATTAATAAAAAAAATAATCATTAAAACCATTTTATTCAAATAAAACTCTTCAATTTATTAATTCACAATAGAAATTGGATTATATATATATTACAATAGAAACATGAATATAAATTTCCTTTTTTTTTTTTTTTTTTTTTTTTTTGTTTATTTTCTCTCTATATAATATAATTTCTATAATTACGTTTTCTCTATTATATATATTATATTTATTTTATTTAATTTAGTCATCATCAATATTATTACTTTATTTATTATTATTATTATTATTTTTTTTATTTTATTTTATTTTATTTTATCCTCTTACATAAATTAAAAAAGGAAATATTTTAAATTGAATGTACATATAAAGCTCTATATAGAATACTATACATAATTGATATATAATTTATTTTTTTTATAAATTATGAATATTTTGCTATTTTTTTTTACATTAATTCTTTATTACTATTATAATTTTTATAATTATTATTATTATTATTATTATTATTATTTATTATTTATTACTATTATTATTATTATTATTATTATTTATTATTATAAAATAATGAATATATTTAATAATGAATTTTAATCATATAATTTTAATTATTGTTTTATCCATATTAAAAATAATAATAATAATAATAATAATAATAATAATAATAATATTAATAATATTAATAATAATAAAACCATTTATAGATATGTATCATTAAACTTTTTTTTTTTTTTTTTTTTTTTTTTTTTTTTTTTTTTAAATATAATAGTAATAAAATAAATAAAAGTTAATTGAAGTTAAAAATGATAAATTGATTGATTTTGATTTTGATTTTGAGTTTTTTTTTTTTATAAAAAAAAAAAAGGAATAACTAAATTCATGTTCATTAATTGGATTTTGGGTTTAAGTTTGGAGTGCAAATTATTTATTTCATTCAAAGTCTCTTTTTTAACCTTATATAGTATAAAATTACTTTAAAAATGAAACATGAATTACCAAACTTTCAAAAAATGGATTATCAACTTTTTTTTTTTTTTTGTTTTGTTTTGTTTTGTTTTTGTTTTGTTTTGTCTTTTTCGGTTTTTTTTTTTTTTTTTTTTTTTTTTTTTTTTATTTTTATTTTTATTTTATTTTTATTTTTATTTTAATTTTTATTGATTTTTATTGATTTAATTAAATTTATTTTTTTATCTTTATTATCTTTTTTTTTTTTTTTTATTTTAAAATTTATATATATATGTATATTTTATAATATTCTTGTTTAAATTAGTGAAAATTGATGATTAATTTATATCTTTTTGTTTATTTATTTATTTATTTTAAAGTTATGTATATCTATATGTATATATTTTATAAAACTAAATTAAATCTTTAGAAGAATAAATTTTATTCTTATAGAACTAAATAGATAATACTATTTTTTAGCAATATTACTTATTAAGCAAACCAATATTTTTAATTACATTGAATCCTAAAAGCTTATTATAATTATAGAAAGCTCAAAAAAAAAAATAAAATAAAAAATAAAATATCTAATTAAAATATAAAGATTATTAAAATAAAAAAAAATATATATATATATAAATATATGAATAAATAATAAGACAAACATCATATGGATTAATGAATTGTAAATTAATATTTCATAGTAAAAAAAAAAAATTTAAAAAATATCAATAAATTAAAAATTAAATAATGAAATAATGAAATTAGTATTACTCTATTACTCTATTACTCTATTTGATTATACTATGAATATATTTAATATTTTATTATATTAATTATATAAATGTATTTATAAATTATTATTCAATATTTAAATAATAATAAAATAACAACAACAACAACAATAATATAATAATAATAATATAATATAATAATAATAATATAATAATAATATAATATAATAATAATAATAATATAATAATAATAATATAATATAATAATAATAATATAATAATAATAATAATAATATTAAATATTAAATATAATAAAATTATTAATTCCATCTATATATCCATTTTTTCTCCAAAAAAAAAAAAAAAAAATAAACTTTCAACTAATATTATCTTTAATTTTTTTTTTTTTTTTTTTGAACTAGGAAGAAGATACAATCCAATATTTTATTTATTACTTATTAAAAAATATTTTAAAATATGAATTATAAATGAAAAATGCATTATAAATATATATATATATAAAATTGAAAAAAAAAATAAAGTAAAAGTAATTCATTGAAAAAAAAGTGAAATTTTTATAGTAAGTATGATTTCATGATGTGAATTATTATATAAGTACTGAGAGAGAGAACATAATATCAGTATTACAAATATCACGATTGAAATAGTCATTTTTAAAGTATAAGAAGAAGTTCTTGTGATATTATCAATTTTTGTTAATATTTTTTTTGCTGATTCTCTTTTATATAAAAATATATTGATAACATTAAGAATATAGGAATCATAGTCATCAAAAATCATTAATAGGTCTATTAATACCTTGAACTTCTTTTACTAACTGGCAATCTACAAACTCACATAATTCTTCTTCATCATAATCCTTTGTTAAAGTACTAATTACATTATAATTTAATGAAAGTTCTTTTTTGTATTTTTTCTGATGTAAAAAATTTTATAACTTCCAATTCAGCCTTTTTTTTTTTTTTATCCTCATTAATATATCTACTAATTCCAACATTATATCCCCCAAGACAAGCTCCATTTACAACTGTTTTTTTTTCTGGGTAATGGTGTTACTTTATAACCTGTAACTCTCTCTTCATTCCCATATGTTACTAAATAATATATTTCCACTCAACAACATGATCATATTTTAATATTGGTCGGATCTGAATATTATATCTTTTTTTTTTTTTTTTTTTTTTTTTTTTTTGTGTGTGTGTGTTTGTTTATTAATATATTTATGTTCATGTCGTGTGTATATCAAAATAATAATTATATATATATAAAAAAAAGGTCAATTTATTAGTATTTAAATAAAAATTAAATAAAAGATTTTAAAATTTGAATAATAATTATAAACTATATACCAGATTTTATTGGTTAAATATAATGTATTATAATTTTATCAAACTATTTTAATTTCAAAAATTTTTTAAATATATGAATATATATATATATATATATATATATTTTTTGTATTTGTTGTACCACCATTTAACCAAATCTTTATATTAAAAGTAAAAAAAAAAAAAAAAACTTTTTATTTTACAATTTAAAGTTTAAAAAAATTGATTATAAAGTAGTGAATCCATTAAAGGAAACTATAACTTTAAATAATAACAAAAATAAAAAAAAAATTTAATAATATTAAAATCAAATAAATTAAAATAATATTTTTTTTTTTTTTGAGACTAGGAAGAGAATACACTTCCAGAACTTTATTAAATAGATAATTAAAATTTTATGCATAACATTTTTTTTTTTTTTTTTAAAAAAAAAAAAACATTATATAATTTAAAAATAAAAATAAAATATATATATAAAAGATTTAATAAAAATAAAAAATAATAAAAAAATTATAAATAAAAAAAAAAAAATTTAATAGAAAATTTAATGTAATTAAGAATAAAAAATAAGATCAAAAATTAAAAAAGAAAAAAAAAAAATTCCGTGTGATATATACTATGTGAAGTAACATGATCATCATTTCAATCTAAAAATGATTAAAAAAAAGAGGAAATATCTTTAAAATAGAGAGTGTGATATCCACTAAACTCTCCCACCTGAAAATATAGAAAGATTCTTATTCATATTAAGAGAATTTACTCTCTCTATAATAGATTCTGTGAAAGGAACTAGAGGGTTAGTTAGTTATTTATGTTTGAAATATATATCATAGGACTGGTAATAACATTGTTCCTAAGCCATCTAGGTACGACGACGGCACTCTTGGTATTGAAGGAAGGATTTCTTACTAAATTGATCCAAAAGTAACTCAAGAGAGCTACTAATGATAGATATAGTTTTAACAAGATAGAGGATGCGCAAGGCCCAAACAATATACAGAATAGTGGACCTCTGTAAACTGTTTAAGAGTTATTCACTTAAATGTCTCCGTTCCCCAATATTAAATTGTAGCTCATCTAAAGCTAAAATTCCATCAAGAAGGAATACTTAAATATATATATATATATTTTTTTTTTTTTTTTTTTTTTTTTTTTTTTTGATAAAATTTTCATATTCTAAAATATTAGAAAACGTAGGTAATAAGGAGAGAATTCTTATTATATCACTGAATATCATAAAAAAAAAATAAAAAAAAAAAAAAAAGATCATTGATGAAATCTAAAGATTCACATCTATATAATGAAAAGGAAGGAAGAACATTCGAGTATTCAACAACGGTTCACCTTCTTCACCAACATGGGCGGACTTTTGGATAATTGTTAAAAACTCTACTACTTCTGATAGTTAATGATTCCATAATATTTCATATTAATAAATTTTTATTTATATTTATTTATTTACTATTTACTTATTTATTTCTTTTTATTACTTATTTATTTCTATTTATATATATATATATATATATTTTTTTTTTTACATTATTTAAATTTAAATTTTTTTTTTTTTTTTTTTTTTTTTTTTTTTTTTTTTTGTATTGTTTTGTATTGTTTCGTTTTTTAAATTTTTTTTTTTTTAAACTATTCCTTTCTTATGAAAATGATAACAATAATAATAATTATTATAATAAAAGTTTTCTTCTTATTTATATATATATTTATTAAATTATTATATTTTATTCAAAAAAATATTTGTAATTATTATGATTTTTTTTTTTTTTTTTTTTTTTTTTTTAATATTGATTTAGATTTGTTTTAATAAAATAGAAAATGGGAGAGTTAATTTTTATAATTCTACTTTATAGAATAAAAAATAAATAAAAAAAAAAAAATATAAATATTTAGAAAATATTATAGAAAATTTAAAATTTACTTATAGATAAATATATAATATATATTATATATAAAATAAAAATAAAAAATATATATTAAAATAAAATAATTTTTAATATTATTACTAATTTTTTTTTTTTTTTTTTTTTTTTTTTTTATAAAAAAAAAAAAAAAACTACCTTAAAATTAATACTAAAACCTAATTATTAACTTTTAAGATAAAATGTATATAATAAAATGAATCTATAAATATAAAATAATAATATTGATAATAATAATAATATTATTATTATCTTTATTAATTATAATTATATATAAATAATTTTTTTTTTAAAAAAAAAAGATAAATAAATAAAATACTATATAATATATATATATATTATAAATTATTATTAAATCCATGTTACTCTAATTTATCATTGTTATATATATCTATATAGATACTATATATATCTATATATAGATATATATACTTCTTTCTAAAAAATAGTATCTATTAAAAAAAAGTTTTTTTTTAATGTTTTTTTTATATATATATTAATAATTTATTTAATTATTTTAAAGTAATGATGAAATATTATTATTATTTGTTTAAATATATTTTATATTCACTTTATTAATTATTTCTAAATATTATTATTATTATTATTAGGTATTAGTTTTTTATTTAATATTTCTATATTTATTTTTATTTTATTTCATTACAAATATATTTCTATATATATATTTATTTTTCTTTATTAATTTTCTATAAAAAAATATTTATATTAATAAATTTATTCTGCTTCTATTCATTTATTTATTTTAATCTTTTTTATCTATTTTATTTATTAATTTACTAATTATTTATTGTTTTGCTTTCTAAAATTTTGTTAAATATAATTTTTTATTTCTTATTTTTTTTTTTTTTTTTTTTTTTTTTTTTTTTTTTTTTTTGAATTCTTAAATTAAATTATTATTAATTTTATTATAATATAAATAAATATATTATATATCTTTTTTTTTTTTTTTTATTATAAAAAAAAAAAACATTTTTGTTAACTTAATCAGTTGAACTATATTTTTCTGCAAGATGATCTATACTTAAACCGAGAACACAAATATCCTTATATAATGATTGTAAAGATTTAGAATGACGTTTTAAGATGGATGAATTTCTTTTATTACGAAGATTATTAGAATTTAATTTTGTGGAATTATCTTTAATTTTTATTGAAATAGAAGAGGATGTAGATTTAACAGAAATAGTACCTATAGATTGTTTAGACTTTAAAATAGGTGAATTATTATCACTTTTATTATCATTATCATCATCATTAACGTTAATATTAACATTAATATCAATATTAATATCACTATTATCATTATCATCATCCTCATCACTTTCATCTATTTCCATTGGTTTCATTTCTGGTGTAATTGGACTTGAAAATATGGATTCATTATATCCTTCATGAACAGAAATTTTAGTATTATTTAACTGTCGTTTAAGTTCTTCTTCTCTTTCTAGTTCAAGATTTGGTGAACTACCTTGATGAGATAAGGCTTCCTTTTCTAAATTTTGTCTACTATTACTATAATAAATAATTCCTTTATGTTTATCTTGTTGACTATCCGTCGTTCTTCTCTGAGGTCTTAAATGATTAACATAATTAAATTGATCAAATTGTTCTCTTTGATCTCTTTGACTTATTTTTCTTCTAATGATTTTGGGATCAGATTCAACAAAATCTTTTGAATAAACATGTCTATTCATCATAGATACATTTCTAGGTAAACGTACAGTAGTTATTATTGCTTTGTTCGATGTTGATGTTGATGCTGGTGTTGGTGTTGTTGAACTTGGTCCTTTTATTTTGTTATTTTGTTTAATTCGAATGGCTGAATTCATTTTATTAATATCATTTGCAATTGGTAATATTTCACTTTGATTTTTCTTAGTTTCTATTACCTGATTAAAATTTGGTAAAGAAGGACTGGTAATTAAACGATTTCCAGTAAAATAATTAGGTATAATAACTGAAGATGGATGATAAAACATAGGTTTAGGATATTGAGTACTTTTATTTGGTAAAACAAAGGCAGGAGTAGAAGCAGATTCTCTTAAACTTTTATTATTTAGATTACTTATATTACTTTTATTATTTATATTATATTTTTTCCAACCATGACCAGATGAATCACTTTTATTTTTTGTCATACTTATATCATTATTGATTTTATTATTATTAACATTATTATCGTTATTAGTATTGACATTATTATCCATACTAATATTATTTTTTATACTATTATTATCAATATTTTTATTCATATTATTATTATTATCATTGATATTCTTATTCTTATTTTTACTCTTATTCTTATTTTTAAATATATTTGTTTCACTGGCATGACGATGATGTTGATGTCTATTTTGATCTTCAGGTGATGCCTTTTGATCACCAAAATAGATAGGTACTGTAATTGTAGCAGAAGAGGTATAAATCATGGAATTATCATTCTTTTGTTTATTATGAGTTAAAGAATACATCCATTTCTTAAAATTATTACGTAATTTATATGTAAAATTTCTATTCTTCCGTTTATTCTCATTACTACAAGCAATACAGGGTATCAATGGAGAAAGAACAGAATCCTTACAAGTGTGAATTTGGAAATTTGGAATATTGATAGAATCACTAGATTCTAATAATTCCTTTGGTAAATAATCAAAAGTTGAAGTTTTTTGAGTACATTGACTAGAAAGAATATGAATGGTATTATTTATACTATTATTATTATTATTATTGTTGTTGTTATTATTTTTGTTCATATTGAAATAGTTACTACTTTTATTTCCATTATTATAATTATTAGCATAACTATTATTATTAGTATAACTATTATTATTTGTATAACTATTATTATTAAAACTATAATTATTACGACTATAATAATTGTTATTTATACTGTTATATAGATGAGAATATTTTTTTGATATTGAAATAATAGTATCATCTGCTGCTGTAGCTGCAGCAGATGAATAATTCAAATCTTGAGATAAAAAGGTTTTATCATAATCTTCTTCATCTATATCATCCATAGCATAGATCTTTTTCATACTACTATCTCCTGGGACTTCAATAATTTTTGGATAATTTTGGATTTTAGGAGAGCGTATTCCTGATGATGAAGGAGATGATATTGGTAATATTGGGGATTTACCTTTAATAGAATGATTTAATACCTTTATTTTATCATTAGATGATTCAATAGGAAGACTCATCATTGATTTATGAATAATATTTGAATTATTGTAAGAACTTGAAGATGTCATATCATTCTCTACACTACTCATAACGGTATCTTTAAATTCAAGAGAAGTATAAGTGGTATCTAAAATATTAACATCATTTTTTCTTGTTCTGGAATTATTTATGGATTGATCATGTTCATTTATAATTTTTATGTTAGAATCATTATTATTATTATTATTATTATTATTATTATTATTATTATTATTATTATTATTATTATTATTATTATTATTATTATTATTATTATTATTATTATTATTATTATTATTATTATTATTATTATTATTATTATTATTAATATGATCTTCATTTTCATTAGTCCATTGCTTACGTCTTTTACGTTGACGTGCCATTTCAAGAATTGGTTTAATCTCATCTTTAGAGTATTTTCCTTCTTTTTCTTTTTCTTTTTCTTCTTCTTCTTCAACTTCAACTCCTCCTCTTCTTCTTTCATTTTTCTTATTATTTTCATAGGTACGTCTTACAATTTCTCCATAAGATTGAAGTTGATCAAAGGATTCATCTCCAACATTTGTATTTTTTGATATAGAGGACTCAATCATTCGAAGATGAACTAACGAAGCATCCCTACCAAAGGTATAAACATTTCTTTCTTCTTTACCATTATAAGAGTTATCAAAAGTACTATTTTCATGATGATTTTTTTTCTTATCATCTGGGGTTAAAATATATCTTGCTTCCATTGTCATTGAATGATTACTAATAATACTATTATCATTATTATTATTATTATTATTTATAACATTATTCCAATACATATCTAATAATTTTTTAGATTTTAATTCTAAACTATCATTTATACTTATATTACCATTTTCATTTTCATTACTATAATCATTTTCATTTTCATTATCATTATATGAATTATTTAAATGATATTTAAGTATTGTCGTAGAATTTATTTCATGTGATTCATTCTGATAATTTTTTGATTCTATATTGGATAAAAGTGGTGATTCTGTTGTAAATTTATTACTAATTAAATGAGAATTGTTAGCATCTATATTATCATGGAATAATGTAACTGAATTATTTGGATTTTGTGATTTTATTATTATCATACTTGTCTCATTCAATATATTAGTATCATCATTTTGCATAACTGTAGCTTCTGTAGTTATATTTTGATTAGAAGTAATAGATGAGGTATTAATAGGTGAAATATTGGTATTAATATTACTATTTATATCTTCATTGAAAGTATCATTAACATTAATATTATTAATATCTGTATTAGTATCTGTATTAAAATTGGTATTAGTATTAATATTGGCATTTGTATTGGTATTCGTATTGGTATTCATATCTGTATTCATATCTGTATTCGTATTAATATTAATATTAGTATCATTATCATTAATATGAATATTTATTGAATTAATAGAAGTAGTAGTAGAAGTAGGCATAGATGGAGATGGGGGTTGTATTTGATTATTAGAAGTTATTATATCTGGAATTGAGGTTTCTGATAACCTTTTTTCATCATTATTATTTAATTTCTTTGTATCATGCTTCAAAACGGCTTTTATTGTTTTATTTTTAAGATTTTGTATATTTAATTTTGAATTTGATTTTTTATAGGCGACACGAAGAGAACTTTTTAAACTGCTTTGTTCATTAAATTCATAATCATGATCCTTAACATAATTATAACTACGACTAGGACTAAGATTAGGACTATGTGTGAACTCTGAATTTATTCCACTAATGATATCACTTTCTTCATCATTTATTATATCATGATCTTCCAGTGAATATTGAGATCTCTTTTTTTGAACACCATTTAAATCATTTAATAAGGAATCGGACATAACTTGATGTCTTGTTATCAAATATTCTTCTAAGGACAAAGTAGTACTTAAGGAGGGTAAGGAAGGAGAATGGAAAATCATACGTTGAGTATTTGTTATTGTATTATTTGTTATTGCTTGTTGTATTATATCAGGTGAGGTTGTAATACCAGCTGTCATAGTGGTAGTTTCAACAATTTTCCATGGTCCTCTTACACCTTGAACGATGGAGGTGTCCTCAACAATTGGACCTCTTCTCCTCGTTATTATACCCATGCGTTTTTTATGATTTTTAACGAAGTTGGGATCCTTTCTACTTTTATTTTGTTCAGTATCATCTTTTTTGAATTTCTTTTCTTGTATTAATACTGCAGATAATCTATTAAAATGATTGCCACTAGATTGACTATAACTTCTTTTTCTTGGTTCTAATTTTATATCAGAAATGTGATCTTTCTCTTTATCCATACTATTGGCATTGATTATTATTTCAGAAGATGATAATTCATTCGGAGATAAAGTTTCCATTTCTAATGATTCAGAAGCCAATGATTTCGTTAAACCTTTATCTTTTCTTAAGATAGCTTGCGTTGAATTTGGGGTATTATTAGTTTCAACTGGTTGCGATTTCAATTCATCATTTTCATCAACCTCAACATCATTTCGTTCCGAATTATTCAATAAAATGGATTTTTCTTTTGAACAGGACTCACTTGAATAGGATGAAAGATTATTACCATTAACATCTTCACTATTGTTATCTATTTCTTCAATATTATTACTATTTTCCTTATTTAAAGAATCATTAACTTGACTTATAGTTGATTGATGTCTAGGATCAAGTCTTATACTTCCTTCATTAACATTTTTTCTTTCATTTTCAATATTAGCATTATCACCTGATAATTCCTCACTATCTAATTCATTTTCTGAAGTTTTCTTTATGTTATTATCCGAATCAATTTCTTTAATTCTATGATCTTCAATCCTATGATTCGTATCAACTATTTTTATTTTATTTCCTCTATGATTAATTTGCACTTCAAATGGTATTGGACTTGTTGATGATTCTATTTTTTCAGAATTGTAATAGGGATTATATTCCAAATTTTTTTGATTAGTTATGAGTGAAGATGATGCCCGTCTAATTTCCATACTTTTTGAGTAGGAAACGAAGTAATATCCTTGTTCTTTTTCATCTAAATTATCTGTAGTATTATTTTTTTTATTACTTTTGGTTTTATTAGAATTTTTAAAGGGAAAAGGAAATGGAAAATTACTTTTTGATTTTCCCTTTATTATAATTGATTCCTCTGATTTTTGTTTTTTATTATGTTTTTTAAACATACCCATTTTTTATGTATTTTATATGTTTTATATATATATATATATTTTTGTTCGTTTTTTTTAAGAAAAAAATAAGTTATTTTAATAAATTACTTTATAATATATTTTATAAATATGGGATAATTTCGTATTTTATATTAAAAAGATTATGTAAAAAAAAAAAAAAAAAATGAATATAGTCTTTTAAAATATAATTATTCATAATTTTTTGAATAAGTTTAAAATTAAAGCTATTTAAATAAAATATATTATAATTTTTTTTTTATTCAAAATGGGTATATTTCTCGAATTATTAATTCCTTTATATTCTTTTTAAAGATTTATTTTTTTTTATTTAATTCTTTCTTTCTTTATTATTATTTTTTTTATTATATTCTTATTATTAGTACTTTTTTTTTATTTTTTATTTTGTTATTTTATTTTATTTTTATTTTTTTTTTCTTTTTTATTTTTATTTTATTTTTCTTTTTCTTTTTTTATTTTTATTTTATTTTTCTTTTTTATTTTTATTTTTTTTTTTGTATTTATAATATGCCGTAAAATTTTTTAGAAGTGTTAAATTCGAAATTATTTAATTTTTAGCTTTTTATGTGAAAAAAGGTTGATATCATATATTTAAATACTTAATAAGAAATTAATGGGTTTAGGTAATTGTTATTCAAAAATTAATTAATAAATATTATTATATTTTTCTTTATTCAAATATTAAATATATATATATATTATTAATAATTGCTATAAAAATATATTATCAATATATAACAATTTTACTTTTTTTATTTCTTTTTTTTATTTTTACAAAAAAAAAAAAAAATAAAATAAAATAAAATAATAAATTTAAAAAATAATAATAAAACCAGAATAATATAAACGTCTTTTTAAAAATTTTTTTCCTTAATTTAATTGTAATAATAAAACGTTAAATATTTTATAACTATATATATTTATATAAAAAAATTATATATATAACTAATATTTAAAAAATAAAAGGCATACGTTTTTTTTTTTTTTTTTTTTTTTTTTTTTTTTTTTTTAATTTAAACTCTAACAAAATCCTTAGTTTATTCTATTCTATATTTTAATATTGAAATTGGGATAATACAAATTAACTTTTTTCTAAAAAAAAAAATAAAAAAATAAGAAAAAAAGTATATATAATTTTTTTAATTTTTTTAAATATACAATTTAAATTATTTAAATTAGCAAAAAAAAAAATATATTATTCTTTTCGAAAAAAAATTTATTATTTTAAATAATTTGAAATTACTTAATAAGTAAGATTATTTTTTTTTTCAATGATTTGAAATTACTTTTAAATAAAAATATATATATATTTTAAATATCAATTTATAGATTTATTAATTAATGCTTAAATAATTGGCTAAAAAAATACATCTTATTTTGAATAACCCTTTCTTTTAATAAAACCCTCATTCTTTATTCCACTCCTTTTATTATTTTTAATAATAAAAATTACTAAAAATCTTTCAAACGATTAAATCGATTAGTAAGATTTTTTTTTTTTTTTCTTTAAATATAAATTTTTTAAAAGAAATTTAAAAATTCGAAAGATAGATTTAATTAATTATTCTTTAATATTATTTACATTTAGTATACTTTTTTTTTTTTTTATGAATTAAACAATTTATTAATATATATTTAATATATTATTATAATATAATAGATTTAAATTTCAAATTAAATATAAAATAAAAAAATAAGGAAATTGCTTTTTATTTTTTATTTTTTATTTATTATTTTTTTAATTTATTATTATATATATATATTTTTACCTTTTTTATATATTTTATAATTAATATACAAATATACAATTTAATATATATTATTTAATTCTATTCTATATTTTTTTTGTATTGAATTGTAATACTAAAAATTTTATATTAATTTTAATAGTAATAATAGAGAATATATTAGAATATATAAAATTGTATATATCATAATTTTAAAGTTTATAAATATTCCAAAAAAAAAAAAAAAAAGCCTTCTAATTTTTTATGGACCATTAAGGTGATACAAAAAAAAGCAAATTTAAAATAATATATAATTTTAACTTTTGAAAATTTTTTATTTAATAAGCTTTAATATATATTAAAACACAATTATATTACATGTAAATATATTCTATAATTTTTTTTTATTCATTATGATTATTTATTATTCATTATCTTTTATTAATTAGTTGATATTTTTTTATTTATTATTCATTATTTATTATCTTTTATTAATTAGTTAATATTTAATATTTATTATTTATTATTTTATTATTTTATTATTTTATTATTTTATTATTTTATTATTCATTATCTATTATTTATTATTTATTATTTATTATTTATTTATTATTTATTATCTATTATCTATTATTTATTTAACGCTTGATGATTTATATATGTAATAAATTATTTTTTTTTGTTTTTAAAAATTTGATTATTGATATTGGAAATAATGTAAATTTTATAGTCTATACATATTAATTTTTTTTCTATACTAGCTGTTAAATGTAAATGTATTTACATACATGTATATACGTTTACATATACAAACATAATAAACATTATAAAAGGGAAATATTTCATTTTATTCAATTTATTTATTTATTAATACATAATAAATCATATAAAAAATTAATATATTATTATATTAATTAATATAAAATTCAATATAAATAAAAAAATAATTCAGAAATTTATATTCTACTAATAAAAATGAAAATTCATTAAAATTTTATAGATAAATATAAACATTTTTTTCATTATTTGTTATTAATATTATTTAATATTATTAAATTTATTATTATTATTATTATTATTATTTATTAATCATTTAATCTTTTATTTATTATTATTATTATTAGTATTATTATTATTTATTAATCATTTAATCTTTTATTTATTAATTTAATTATTAACTGGTCTTTTAGAGTTCTTATTAAAAGTCATCTACTATTTAATATTTATTGTTTATTAATTAATCAATTAATGAAATTTTAATATTACTACTATTAATATGTAAATATAATACAATGTTAAAAATTTTTTATTTAGATAAATTACCTAATGTTTATTTTATTAAATACATATATATATTATTTATACAATAATAAATATCTATAAAAATAATTTTTAAGTATTAAATTTAATTTCAAAATAACATTTTATAAATGGTTATATTATAAATAATTAATTATTTTTTATTTTACATTTAAATATTTTATTATCATTATTAAATATTAATAAATTATTATTATTATTGGTGTTGTTGGTATTATTTCATTCATTAAATCAATATAAAATAATGTATATTTTATTACGCAACCACATATTTAAAAAAAGCAAATTTAAATTTTGGGAAAATATATTTATTCATTTGTTTAAAGAAATATAATGAAAAAACAACATTATTTTTTATTCATTTTAAATAAATAGAAATTTAAATGTATTTAGAATTGAATTTTAGTCCTATATATATTGCTTACTTATAAAAATATTTACGAATTTAATTTTCATTTGTGTTTATTCTAACCATTATTCATATTTTAATTGTATTTTTAACCATTCTATCGATTCGGTTCTTATAGAAGTACTAAAAATGTATACTTCAATCATACATTATCAATTCATTCACACAGTAGTATTTAAAAAAAAAAAAAAGAAAAAAAAAGAAAAAAAACTAAAACGACAATAAAAATGAAAATGAAAAGAAAAAAAAAAGAATTAATTTTATAATGTATAAACTGTATAAATAATTAAAAAAAAAATCAATATAAATTTTATAAAAGTATTATTTATTTATTTATTTACTTATTTATTTATTTATTTATTTATTTATTTATTTATTTATTTATTTATTTATTTATTTATAATATTTAATGATTGTACCAAGAATTCCTAGCTACTTTCTCCTTTTTCTTATAAAGGAAATTATACGTAATTTTTAATGAAATTTGTATTATTTTACTAAAAAATACAAAAAAAAAAAAAGTAATAATAAGAAATAATTCTTTATTACATGATTTGTTCTTTTAAATATATATAGTCCATATTTAATATATTATTTGAATATATTAAAACTTTATATAAACTTATTTAAATATACTTTAATAGTACTTTAATAAAACAAGGAATAGTTGCCATAAATAGTAAATTTTTTATTTTCTATAAAAAAAATGTTTAAATTGAAATCGAAAAAAAAGAAGTAGAAAAGAATGTTTAAAAAAAATAGTATTATGTATGTTTTATATATATATAATAAAAAAGAATAAAAAAAAAAGTTAATCATATATAATAATGTAAATTTTTGTTTTCAAAATATTAAAGCACTATTATCTATATTATTGATAAATCAACAAGTTTTATTTAATTTTATCTTATTTTATTTAAACATTAAGAAGTAAAATATATAAAAAAAAAGCAGAAAAAAAAAAAAAAAAAAACATATATAATAAAGATTGCATAAATAAATTCATTAAAAAAATAAAAAAAAATTATAAAAAAATATTTAATGGTCATTTCATTCATAATTTTACATATATAATACTATTTTCATAAAACTATAATAATTATAAATTTTATTTATTAAAATTTGTATAAGGAAAATTTTAAATACTTTTTTGGCTTATGTTACACAAATTCATAAATTGTTCCAAATATCACAATATATTTTTCAAAAACTGTTGGTAAAAATACAAAAAAAAAAAAAAGGATTATATTAAAAATGTATAAATAATATAATGACAAAATATATTATATTACATTATATGATATATCTTCATAATTCAATATTAAATATTAATAATAATATTATAATGTATTATTGATAAGTAATTTTTGATGATAAAAAATATTATGATGTATTATGATGTATAATACATTAAGATAATGTAATATGTAATGTAAATAAAATGTATTTAAGGTTTATTTGTAAAAAAAAAAAGATTTAATTTTATTGGATAATAATCATTAAATAAAAAAAAATAAATAAAAATAAAATAGAATAGAATAAAAATGGATGTGAAGCATTTCGACATAATTTATGTATAATCAGCATAAATATTTGTACAATGCGTATATATTATGTAATACGCCACAACTTTCAACGTATATTTTTATTTATTGTATTTTAGCATTAAAAAAATAAAATAAAAACTAAAAAAAATAATAAATAAAAGAATAAATAAGTTTTCTGTTAAGAATTTTATTTTATTTTTATTTATTTTCAATTTTTTTATTAATTTTATTAATTCTTTTTTATTAATTCTTAATTAGTTTTCATTTTATTATTATATTTTATTATTAAATATTTAATATTTTATTATTAAATATTTAATATTTTATTATTAAATTAATTAAATAATAAAATAAAATTTATTTTAATATTAAATATTTATTATTAATAAAATTTAAATATTGATATTGATATTAATAAAATATAAAGATACTGATATCAATGAAGTATAATGATATTGATATTAATGAAATATAATGATATTGATATTAATAAAATATATTGATATTTGATATTAATATAATTTAAACTATATATATCTAGTTAATTATTATTATTTATAAATTTAGAGCTTGTTTAATTCTAATAAACATTTTTACAATAAATCAATGATATCATTTTTATCACATTATTTATCAATTAATTCGGATTCCTTTTTTTTGTATTTTTTAATTGAATCATTGATTTCATCAGTTTTTGTTAATATTATTCTTTTTTTTTTTTTCCAAACTCCTTCAATTTTCCTTTTGTAATTATAGTAAGATAAAGATTCTTCTCTTTTTAAATGATAAATCAATTCATAGAAAGAAGGTTTTTTGTAAAACAATTTTTTTAAGTAATTGTTAAAAGATTCTGAAGCATTATTTGTTATGTGGTTTATATCGTTATAATAATTCCAATATTGAATATCATATTTATATAAATAAGTCTTATTAAAATATTCCAAAAAATTTAAAAAATGGAAATAATTATATATTTGACATATAATTTTATTATAATTATAAATATCAAATATATATATCAGGATTTATAACAGGAAAATTTGTAATAGCTTTATAAAACAAATAAATTTTATGATTACTTTCAACTTCATTATAACATAATCTAAATTTGACATTTTTATACTTTATTATTTATTTTTTTTTTATTTTTATTTTACTTTATTATTTATTTTTTTTTTATTTTTATTTTACTTTATTATTTATTTTTTTTTTATTTTTATTTTACTTTATTATTTATTTTTTTTTTTTTTACTATAAATGTTAATAAAATTAAAAAAAAAAAAAAAAATTTAACCCTATTCATTTATTTTTATAAGCCACATTGTAATACATAAATAAATGATTATACATAAATTATGTCGAAATGCAATAATCCCAATAAAAATTATAAATTACGAAACAAAACAAAATAAAATATAAATATTAATTGAACTTTCAACAAGAACCAAAACAATATTTTTTTTTTTTTTTTTTTTTTTCTATTTTATTTGTGATTATTAATATCCAATAAAATTAACGCTTTTTTAAAATATTATTATAATATTGAAATATCTTACTAATCTTACTTATTATTTATTATTTATTAAATTATTTATAATTAATTATTTATTATTTTTATTATTTAATTACTTATTATTATTTATATATTATTTATTATTTATTATTTAATTATTAATTACATATTATTTATTATTTTTGGAAGTTGTTTATTATTTAATATAACCTTTTATTTATATTCTTTAAATAAATGAGTAATAAAGATTTAAAATACAGATAAAATTACATAATTATATATTTAATAGTGGCTTGCTCTAGATACATATTAATTTATATTTAATTAGTAATTACAATATATTTAATTTAACATTTTATTAAACCGAAGTTAGAATATATAATTTATATTAATAAAGTTAACACTTTCCCTTAGTTTTTTTTATTTTATAAAAATTTTATTTGTAAAATCATTTATTTTGTTTCCATTAAGATTTTTGGATATTGGTTCGTCTAGCATATAATTTGTCATTTGTATTAATATATTTTAATTGAACATTTTTGTTTAATATATTTTCATTGTTGAAATGGCTAGCACTAATAAGTCTAAACTTCAGGTTTAAATGGCCTGCTTCAACTCTACTTTTGCTTGCTTCATTATTTGTGTATATGTCAATAGTATCTGTTTTACCAAATAATTCGTAAAGTAGAATTTTAATTTGTAATACTCATTCTATAGTACCTTAATATTCAGCTTCAGAGGTAGATGCAGAAACAGTTGTTTGTTTTTTTTGGGAGTACCATGAAATAGGATTTGTACCCATTAAAATAATGTGTCCTGAAGTAGATTTTCTATCGTTTGGATCACCGGCGAAATCCGAATCTGTATGTGTATTTATTTTACCTTTACTATCATGTCTTATTTTCTAATGGTTTTGTTCCATTTTAAGTATTTTAATATTTGAATAGCTTTTTTCCATTCGGCTTGAGTTGGATTTCTTGATTTCCTAGCTGAAAAACTAACAGTAAATACAATGTCTGGACGTGTACATCTTGCAAGGGAAATTAAAGAACCGATAATACTTTTGAATTTTCATTTTGTCAACAGGTTCATTGTTTTCATTATTATTATATTATCCTGTACATGGTGTATTTATTTTTCTTTTATTATTTATATTATATTTATTTAGTAGATTTTCGATGAATGCTTCCTGTGAGATATTAGATGTCACTATTTTAATTCCTAATATAAAGTGGACAAATCCACGTTTTGATACTTTTAAATTTTCTTTAATTCTTGAAATAATATTAATAATTTCGAAAATTTCGCCTATAATTATCATATCATCAACATAAAGTCCTATGACATAAGTTAGTTTATCCTAAAACTTTTTGAAGAAAACACATGGATTGTTGAAATTTGTTTTTAGTTAAAAATTTTATAATGGTTTTATTCCATTGGCGACCTGACTGTTTAGGATCGTACAATGCCTTATTCAGTACCGAATAATCTTTACTGAAATTTCCATCACCATATTTAATATCAGTGTAAATTTCTTTGTCTAAGGCAGCATTTAGACTGGTTTAAAATTGGTAAGCATTCCATTGAAGTTTGGCCATATATGCAAGAAGAAATTTTACACATTCAATATTTAAGGTTGGACTATATGTAAGCTCATAATCAATACAGTATCTTTGGTTGAGACTTCCTGCAACAAACCTGGCTTTTCTTTTTAATAATTTTATTATTTGCATCTTTTTTTAATTGTCAAAATCCATCTTGTGGAAATTGGTCGTTTTCCTCTAGGTAGTCTTTAAACAAAAGTCAAAGTATTATTATCATATAAATTTTTGAATTCTTCTTGAATGGCAATATCCCATTCAATGGTATGATCGATCGCAATTAAGGGCTCTTTGATAAGTTTTTAGTACTTCTTCATTTTCAGTTTCATTAGTATTAGTATTACTAATATTATTATTATTATAATTAATATTATTATTATTATAATTATGATTATGATTATGATTATGATTATGATTATGATTATGATTATAATGACTATTATTATTGTAAATATTAATAATATTATTATTGATATTAGGTTTGAAATGCTTAATAATATTATTATTGGTAAAATTAGATTTTCTTTTATTATTTCTATTAATATTTAAGTTATTATTTGAATTATTGTTAATAAAATTATTAATAATAATATTATATTTTTATATTCATTTGATAAAAAATTTTATTAGCAAAATTTTGATCATTATACATTATTTGAAAATTTTGTATTATTATTATTATTATTTATATCATAAGAATTTTCGCTGCTTGAAAAATTTTTATTGGTTATTTTATTGGTATTTGGATTTTGATTAAAATTTTTTAAATTTTGATTAAATTCTGAATTTGTATCTAAAAATTTTAACCATTGTTTTGAATTTTTGGGTCAGTAAAATTGTTATTATTAGAATTAATAAAATTATTTGAAAAATTTTTATCATATAAATTATTATTATTATTATTATTGAAATTTTTATTTTTATTTTTATCATTTATGTAAATTATTTATTTTCGATATTATTAATATAATTATTACGATTTTTATAATTTTTATTATAATATTGGTAGACTCGGGGTTGACACTTAGATATTTAAAATCAAGCAGGGGGGGACGGGTATTACCCTGCTTTGATTTTAAATAAAAAAAAATAATAATTCTTTTTTTAAAAGTTATTTATTTATTTTTTTTTATTAATATAAAATTTTTTATTTAAAGTACACATATTTAATTTTTAAGAAATTGTTACAATATTTATATTTTTTTATAAATTTAAAGTATAATTAATTGTTTATAATTTAAGTAATTTTATAGAATTATTGAATTAATTTTATATCAATAATTCATTTTTGTTTTAATTTTTGTAAATATAATAATATAATATTCAAATATAATTTAATTAAAAATAATTATAAAATAAATATATAGAAAATAGTTTTTACTATTTTCTTTGATATTTTTAAGTTAAATAAATTGTTTTTAAAGATTAATATAATAAATTTAATAATCTTTAATTATTTTAAATAATACTTGTAATTATTTTCAAAATAAAATAAAATTTTTATAATATTTAATTAATAAATTTGATAATATTTAAATAATAATTTTTATAATAAGTAAAAATTTTTAATAATAATTTTTAATAATAAATTTAATTAATAATCTTAATAATTTTATAATAATATTTAATAGTTATAATAAATAAATTTTTATAATAATATTTAATAATTTTAATAATTTTATAATATTAATAATTTATAATAATTTTTAGAATAATATTTAATTAATAATTTTAATAATTTTATAATAATTTTTATAATAATATTTAATTAATAGTTTTAATAATTTAGTATCTTAAAAGTATAATTTTAATATTTACAATTGTATTTTAATATATACATATATTTAATAATATAACAATAAAGTAATTAATTAAAATTTATTTACATTATTTACAAGTGTAAATTAATTTATATCAAAATAAATTAAATTTACAATGAGGTTTAGGTTATGAAGAATATAGGAAAGTACAATTTAGTAAAGAATTATTAATAATAAAATAAAGGTTATTAATTCATTCTTTACCAATATATATTGTTTCAGGTTCTATCCTGGCTGTTAAGGCGTTACGTCATAGAGCATAAGGCTCCTGGTTCGAACCCGCTCTATGACCTTATCAGTTTTCCCTTCGGGTTTTAATGATAATGCGTTGATAGAGCAATTACAGGTAAGTATATTGGATAAGTATGATGGATTTGTGGGTGATTTTGACTCTGGTCAAAACTAAGGTGTTTTTTGGGCATATTTAGGAAAAACGGCACAAACATGTCTAGATACTTAAGTTATATCCAAATTGTAAATAATATGGTCAATTTCCTTAATTATACCATCTCAAAAACTAATTAAGATTTCTGCTATTCCCGATGATAGAGGGGTGGGTGGTATGACGGTCAGTCTGGATTTTCATAATCTGTTGGGACCATGCCTAGTACTTTAAATCCCTCTTAGAGGTAGTAGAGCGTCGACGTCAAAATGATAAGGCATGTAAGGATCTGTTCCTTAAAATACACTCATGTGACCTATCAATGATGTAGAAATCATGTGAGAAAGTCTAAAAAAAAAAAAAAAAAAAAAATTATAATATATATTATTATAATAAAAATTAAGCTACTTTAAATAATTAAATAATTAATAAATAATTAAGTTCAAGCAAATATCTGCATTAATTTAAATAAATAACAATATCATAACATTACTATATTAAATAGTTAAATATTATAATTTTTATTTATTTTTTCATCACAATTATTATTGATATTATTAGTATTATTGTTAATTAAATTGTTATTATAGCAATTGTTAAATTTAGATTGATTCATGCTCTTCCGTTGTAATAACACTCGTTAGTTAATTGGCCTTGTTGTCTATATAGGTATGACAATATTTGCTGGGATTCCTTTTTCTTTGGAAATTGTTTTGTCTGTGGCTTTTATTTCTATATCCTCTAGTAAATATTAAATTTAAGTCCATAGGATCATTATAATTATGACTCTAATTATTATGATTATTTTGTGGCTTGGTTATAATTTGTTCATTTATGCATCTGATAATGATAACCACGACTTTTGAATTTTTTTATCAATTTCCCCAAAGTTTTCATCATTTTTATCAGCTTCATAAAAAATATTGGAAGTGACGTAGTAAGAGAGGTCTTTAGCCTTCAAAATGTTAGAAGGTAACTTTTCCACATCTTGAAATTGGAACCCTTGTTAACGAAACATTCAACTTTGTCAGTCATTTTCAAATGAAACTCTTACTCTATAAAAGATTGTTTATTAATTAATATAATTTTATTATTTATAGAATATAATAAATGGTTAACAAAGATGTAAAGTACAGATAAAATATAATATTTTATTCGCTACTGTATAACTTTATATTAATAAAGTTATCAGTTTATTATTTATTTATTTATTTATTTATTTATTTATTTATTTATTATCATTATTATTTATATAAAAAAAATATTAGAGCATAAACAGCACAATTCAAAGCATAAATTATTCAAATTTTAATTATTATTTTTTATATAATAATAATAAAAAAAAAAAAAATAAAAATAAAATACAACTATTCAAATTTTAAATATATAAATTATTAAGAAATAAAAAATATAAAATGAAAAAGCAAAAGATATAATTCCAATAGTTGGAATTATATTTATATTTAAATCTTAATAAGTTATTTAAGAAATTACCATAGCAATAATATTCATATTGCATATAGTTAGTATGAATACTTATGTAAATATACATATATATATTTGATATTAGTATGTATTTATTCGAAGAATGTAAAAACCAGGATATATATATATTAAATTACATATAGGTTATGTAGTATAAAAAGTATATTAAATTTAGATATAAATATAGAACTTGAAACTCATGTTCATAATACTCAATTCATAATATTGTTTACTATACAATTCAAGTACTTTATAAATAGATATATATTATCAATAGAGGTTTCTTATATACATTTTAAAAATAAACCATATAATTGTTATATTTTTTTTTAAAAAAAAAAAAAAAAATTAAAGATAAATATTAATTCAACTACTCCATATGAATATACATATATATTCTTTAAATTTAGTTATAATTTATATATGTTTATTAAAGGCATTTTAAATATATACAATATATTATTTTTTATTTTTCTATTGTAACAATGATATAAACCAGAAAAAAAAAAAAAAAAAAAAAAAAAAAAAAATGGATATTCCATTTTTTTTATAAAATAAAATTATTTATTTAAATTTAAATGAAACTCTATCTTTGAAAATTGTAAGTTGAATCTGATTTTTAAAACAATTTTATACACATAAATATATGTTGTTGTTGCAACAATAATTCAATTTAGTACGAGAGGAACCATTGATTAACATTTAATAAAATATATATATTTCATGATATACTTTTCATACCTTTATATAACTATTAAATATAGGAAAATATTCATTTGTAATAACATAAAACTAAATAACCCATTTATATATTAAAGGTATATATAATTCAAATATTCAATTATTTATTATAATTTATAAAATAGGTTAAGAAATACTTCCTTTTAATAGTTCTATATAATTCTATATATAAAAGTATATTTTATTTGTATATATTAATTCATTAACATTTAATTTCTTTTCAATATAAATATATAAAAATAAATATATATTTATATTTCATTTCATGACAATAATTATATACATTATTGTTATACGTTTTTTTCTTATTATTAAATTTAATAAATTCACAATTTTAAAAAAAAAAAAATTTTTTTTTTTGAATTATTCATATAAAATATTTAATATTTATTATAAGTATATTTTTCTAAATTATAAGAAATGGAATAAAGATTAAAAAAAAAAAAAAAAAAAAAATTCGATACAGTTGTTGGAATCAATGTTTTTTTTTTTTTGTTTTTTTTTGTTTTTACAATGAGGATAATATAAAAGGGATAAATATAGAATGAGAGGAAAAAAAAAAAAAAAAAAAAAAGAAAAAAGAAAAGAAATTTGGAAGTAAAAATAAAATAAAATTTTATAAAAAAATATAGTAAAAAAAATAAAAAATAATAAATATAATCAATTTATACTATATCTTAATTAGTTAATAATTTATATATATAATATATATATAAAATAAAATAAAATAAATAGTTGAATACTAATATAAAGTACAGATTAAATAAAATAAATTAAAATATTTTTCTTTTATTTTATATTTTATTTTTTTTTAAACCTATTATTTAAAAATATTAAAATCATCTTTTTATATATATATATATTCTTTCACTATCATAAAGACTATAATAAATTTAATCATAATAAACACTAACAAGACGTGACTATTTGGAAGATCATGAGTCACAACCTCACAATAAACAATTAGTATATAATATATAAATAATATATAAATAATATATAAATATTTAAATTATTTACATTAAATTTTTTATATTAATCTTTTTTTTTTTTTTGATAAAAATAGAATAAAATACATTTAAATCTTTATTGTTGAAAAGGTATTTAAAAAGATAATTATAAAAATATATTAATAATAAAATATTAATATATTAAAGATGTAATAAATATAAAATATTAATATAATATCAGTTAATTAGTTATAGATTAGCCTTATCAAACATTAAATGTAGTAAAAAAATTTATTTATTTATTTATCTTTTTTATTTTTATCTTTATTTAATTCTTTAATATAAAAAAAAAATTTTTCAATTAAAAGTTTCTTTATATAAATCAATTTTTTTTTTGAAAAAAAAAAAAAAATTAAATAAATAGACATAAATAATAATATAAATAAACTTTTTAACCACTTTTATAATATAAAATAAAACATGAACAAACATTAATAAATATAAAAATAAAATTCTTTCTTTATTTTCTAAATCAACTGTTATATAATGTATATGAAACATATTAAAAGATTCAAAATTTTATTATTGTTATGTTTTTAGATACTTTATATATATATATATTTTTTTGTTAACTTCTATTTCTTTCTTCTATTTTTATTTCTTTCTTTAAAAATTTACTGCATTATTGCTTATTTTATTTATTTTATTTTATTTTTATTAATTATTTATGTTGTGTTAATGTTTTATTTATTATTTTTTTTTTTTTAATTTTTATTTATTTATGTATTTTTATTTATCTTTTTTTATATTATTTTTTATTTCATTTTAGAAATTTTGAATTTTTTTATAATGTTATCTTCTTAATAAATTGATGTTTTTATTTTACTTTCCTTTTTAAAAAAAATAAAAAAAGTTTTATAATATATATTTATCAATTAAATAATTATATATTTTTTATATTACTTTAATTTCTTTTTTTAAAAAAAAATGTTTAACGTTTTTAGTATTTTATATCAATTCAATTTTTCAGTAAATAATATAATTCTTTGAATTATTATGCTTATAATAGTATACATGTACTCTTATTCTTCTTCTTTCCTGATCGTACAGTTAAAGCAGCTCTGGTGGCACATTCGAAAACTTCATTTACACCATCTCTTTCTCTAGCTGAACATTCCATGTATTTGTAAGCCCCAATTTGATCGGCAACAGCTTTACCCTATTTTAAAAAAAATTTATATGTTATTATTTTTATATTATTTTCTTTTATCTTTAAACTTTAACTTACTTCTTCATAAGTTACTGGTTTTTGATGAACTTTCTTTAATTCCTCAATAACTGCTGCATTGTTTCTTAAATCCTTCTTACAACCAACAAGAATGATTGGTAAACCAGAACAGAAGTGATAAACTTCTGAAACCCACTTAGAAGTAACGTTATCTAAACTATCTGGTGAATCAACAGAGAAACATATCAAAATAACATGAGAATCTGGATATGAAAGTGGACGTAAACGATCATAATCTTCTTGTCCTATTTACCATTTAATTTTTATATTTTTTAAAAATAATTGTGAATACTCTTTTTCAATCTATATAAATTTACTTATAAAAATATATAAAATTAATATATTTATTATATAATATATTTTTATTTACCAGCCGTATCCCATAAGGCTAATTCAACATGCTTTCCATCAACTTCAACATCAGCGACATAATTTTCAAAAACAGTTGGAACATAAACCTTTAATTATTATTATATATCATTTATTTTTAATATCATTTTTTATATTTATTTTTTTTTATTTTTTTATTATACAATACTTACTTCTGGGAAAGTACCCTTAGAGAAAACAATTAAAAGACAAGTTTTACCACAAGCACCATCACCAACAATAACTAATTTTCGACGAATCTCTGACATTTTGAATCTAAATTTTTAATTTATTTTTAATATTTTTTATATTTTCATTAATAAATCTATTCTTTATTTATTTGTAAACATATTTATAAATATATTTTTTTAATATCATCTTTATTTTCTAAATCCATATATCTTTTCTTTATTTTCCATTCCAATATTTTTATAAATTATTTAAATTTTTTGTTTATATTTGAAATTTAATATTTTGATTATAATTTCTTTTATATTCTTCATAAAGTTTTTATATATTTTTTTTCTTG